>OY748299.1:9394967-9493455 GCA_963556515.1 Nudaria mundana | reverse complement strand
TTCCAGACCTCCGACACGATTCCTGTGGAGTAAGATAGGCGGTACAGACGAGTTAGTACAGGAGACAAGTCAGCTGCACATTTCCGTAGTACCACCGCCGGAATGCCGTCAGGGCCCCTGGCTTTCCGCGGGTCGAGTGATCGCAGCACTGCCCGTACATAGCATTGCCTGAGTACAATGTCAGGCACAGTGTGGCCACAGTTGGCGATGGCGGGGGGCTGCAGGCCACGGTCGTCGACCCGGGAATTAGCCGCAAAGAGGTCCGCGAGCATATCCGCTTTCTCTTGGGCTTTGTGCAGCTCAGCGGTGGCAGCGAGGGCTGACAAAAGTTCGATTGCACGGCTTTGGCCAGTTGCCAGTATCCACGGCTTCCCGTGGGATGGGAAGTGAGCTCCTGACCAAGCCGCGCGACGCGCTGGGCATCCGCTCTCTTAAAGGCCCTCTTGCTGGATTTTTTCTTCTTTTTTTATTTTTCTTCTTTGGCGGTCGCCACATATTGAAACGGCTTCTGGTCGACCAGCTGATAGGGCTGTCTTCGGGTTTATATAACCCTAAAATATACCGGGTGTTACATAAGTAACACCCGGTATATTTCTATATGGACAATTATAATATACATAGAAAACACCCAAACTCCGAAACAAACATTTGTGGATCTGGCACTACCGACCACGCCACCGAAGCAGTTAAAATACCTACTATCCTCCGGTACCAATCTAACATCTGGTACACGGACCAAAAAAACGGGTCGTGGGGTCACATGACTACCATTGGTTGATGAATCTCAGCCCACCGCAGGTAGCCGACGCACACTGCCTACAATATATAACCGTAAGGTGGTTATGCTCCAACTATACTTAAATCCTTGGTGAGAAAATTAGTTCTCAATCCTTTTTCCATAAAAGTGTGTGGTGGATCAAATATTGGAAATATTTTCATTCCATAATGGCACAAAGCAACAGAATTTCGGACCTGCGCTGCGATCATGGTATTCAAAGGCTAATCTTTTGTATTCCTTCCCTTCCCGTAAATATTTTCTTTTTGTATAATTAATCCATTCAATTTGGAAAGCCGCGAGTTGGGAAAAGGCTTGGCTGATGATGGATGATAAACATTTGCTTTTTTTTAATTCGGCACTTTTTTGCACTCGCTAAAAGTAAAGGCAATGGGTTGCTTGTACTTCCTCTTAAGTCCCTTGACCATAAATACAAGTGCATGGTCAGCTATTCTTCTGGTTTTTTGCAACCGTAATACTGAAAACCAATTATTTTATCCCAAGGTCGGTTATAATATAAGTTATAATTTTATAGTACTAACCAACCAGGACTTAATGCTCATCAAATATGAGCGTGCATATTCTCTAGTGTTGGATGAGTGATGATGATATTTTAAAGAGATTATTTTGGATTGTCCGTTTTGAGAGCAATGCAAACAATTTTGTAGTAAGTTGTAAGCCTTTTGGCTTTGTTTATACAGGAAGTTACATAAGGGTTATATCAACCCGAAGACACCCCCATCAGCTGGTCGACCAGAACCCCTTTCGCTATGTGGCTCCTGAGTAACGGAGAGTATTACGAGATGATGCTTGTTGTAGGAGCATCAGAAGGCAATTTAAGCGCTGCCCGGGAGTTGTACCGTGAGCGTTTCATTGTCGGAGTACCGCGTGAGCAGACGCGACCTCTGAGCCTCTACTAGCGTGTTTCCGACGGATGACGCACCGGCTATACACGAATGGCTCCTTCACTACGCCAACTGTGGAAAGTCGTCCGATCAGACGATATCCTCAATTCGAAGAGGATGTTCTAGAGCATTTTTTATGTGTTGCCAATATTTTATGTACATAAACTAAAATAATCCATTAAGGACGCCGACACCGTCGCGAGCGCCGCCGCGCCGCCGCCACAGGCATTGTACGTACCAGTTACCACGCGCTCATTGTCTATTAGTAGGTAAGTTACGTCAAGCACATACATAGCTAGAGGAGTACCCCAATAGACTGATTTGACAAAGTGTGAGCGAGACAGATAGCTACTATTATTTGATTGAGATAAGAGATACCTAAATAAAATGTGATAGTTGTCACTGACGTTATTAAATAAAGCGACAATAATTGAAAAACTTTGATTTATTAACCCTATACTGCCAAGTATAGGGTTAATAAATCAAAGTTTACAATTTGAGACGTTCATCTTAGAAAAAAATTCGACTGAAATTAAAAGGATTTTTTCATACTTTTATTATGTAACATGTTAGAAAACACTTTTATATTTCTACCAAAAACACAATATTTTGTATTTGCAACACCAAAACAGCAGTAGATCGCCAGATGGCGGACCGAGTGAAAGCGTCTACGCATCGCAAGGTAAAAATAATCAATAATTATTATATTTTGTTCTAATTGTTTTCAAAAGTAACCTAATTCGAGTAGCTTATTATATATAATATACATAAACGTTATTTTATTGTACTTAAATGAATAATAAGTACATGTAATCGTTTATGTTTTTCACGTGTATCAAATATGTTACAGTGCCAAATGACCAATAATTTAGATATTTTTTGTTATGTATCTAATATGTTACATCACCTGATTTAAATAGCTACTACTCGCAGTTAATTCCTAGGCTAACTTGGTGAACTAAACGACAATAGTATAGTCTGATGTGGCCAAAATTACTTTTCCTTCACAGATACCTCTTCTCCCTTTGCAACAAAAGAGAAGAGCTCGGCATGTTGTAGCCCTTGTCCCCAATGCCCCAAGCTATATCAGATGTGGATGGAAGTGAATCGTCTGAGGACGAGTTACAATACACCCGCCCTACGTACTCTGACAGTTCACCAGCTCCTTCCTTGTAATCTTCCTTAGAAAACCTTAATCTTCTATCAGTTGACGACATCGAGGTAAATCACGTGGTTGCTTCAATATCTTTGGTAGGATATGAACAGGCGTCAAGGGAACAGCCAGATGTTCCCTTGCAAGTACCTTCAATACGGGTTAGTAGCTTGAGGCGAGGTTATCCGTCATCGCCACCATCACCACTGTGTGTGCCTTCTGCGTCAACAGCTACTCGTTCAAAGAGGCCTAGACTTGTCACCGTGCAGCGCAGAGTAATAAAGCAGAAAAGAAAGAGCATAAAGTTGACTGGTTGTGCAGATGTGGACAACACCGTGTTTGAGCCACGTGAAGAGAAAAGTCCGATCGAATACTTAGGTTGTTTTTTTCTAATGATATTATTTCTCTTATCGTACAACAAACAAATTTATATAGCACACAAGTAAAGGGCACTTCGATAAATATTACAGAAGGTACAGGCGTGATAAAAAAGCTAGGATGGATAATAAAAAACCCTATGTATGTTTCAAAGAAGTGATATGAAAGAAGTGAGCTACAGACAGCATAGAGTAAATATACAGACTATACAGAAGCCAGCAGCTGAAAGGCCCCCAGATGCTGTTCGATGTGACCAAGTAGCTCTATAATCCTACTGTAATACCGAGTAGAGGAAGGTGTATCTATTGCACAAAAGGCTTGACTAATTTTTTTTGTCAAAAATGTAAATTGAGGTTGTGTTTATTGCCAGAACGTAATTGTTTCATGGAATTCCACGCTAAAAATAATAATTTATAAATATTAGGACAAATATACCAAAGCAATGGTAAGTTTGGCCTGGATAGTTATGCTAACTGATCTCAATACCTGGCGAAAGTCCATGACAAAGCAATGGTAAGACTTACCATTGCTTTGTCATGGACTTTCGCCAGGTAACGCCTGATTCTATCCAATAATTGCGATCAGTTAACATAACTATCCAGGCCAAACTTACCATTGCTTTGTCATGGACTTTCGCCAGGTAACGCCTGATTCTATCCAATATTTGAGATCAGTTAGCATAACTATCCAGGCCAAACTTACCATTGCTTTGTCATGGACTTTCGCCAGGTAACGCCTGATTCTATCCAATATTTAAATAATATACCTTTTTTTTTAATTCCGACCATGGGCGGTCACGGCCGCTCTAACGTCCGTTGCCGGGCGTCTCTGGTTACAAGCAGAACGTATTTCTAATGGAAATAATATACCTTAGATAAGAACTAATTAAGACTGATGTTAGACTTGATTTTTAGGATTGATCTCAGCAATAATTTTGAAGTTAATACTGTATTTATTTAAGTTTTTTAAGTTAGTTAAAAGCCAATGTTGACATTTTAGTTATTGTTTTGTTAATAATTTATTTCTTTAACTTTTAAATAAGCATCACTCAGCAACTAGCAGTGTAGCAAATTATATACATAGTATTTATATTGTTGATTTTTAGAAGTCCGGCAATGTATCTAATATGATACGGTTAATAAATATTTATTTACTTATATAATTATTTATTTTTTATTTTTACCCCTTCAATAACTACCTAATAACATGTCCTATATACATTTATGTCAAAATTTCTAAAAAAAAATTTTTTGCCAAGTATAGGGTTAAAATTACAACAGATGTTCAAACTGCCTTCCTTCAACCGTAATGAAATTTGACATCTTCTTAAAAAAGATCGCGATATCTGACGGGCAAATCTTCCGTTCTTAACAAATTCAGCTGCTTCCGTTAATCGTTGCCGCAACTCTTCAAATCAGTCTATTGGTACTCCTCTAGCTATAATATTAAGAGTTACGGCCTTGTGGAAAACCACAGGTACATCAGAATCACTTCTAAGTAAAGTAATAAAACACTTAAAAAACTGATTTTTTTTTTCGAAAATAAAAAAAATGGCTGCAATGCGAGAAATAAACTAGTGAGTGTTTTACAGTTTAAGAATCCTTATTAAACGCGCTAACTTTTAAAGTTACTTGCCTAACTCACCTAGTACATTATTTTTAGTGTGGCCAGTTAAAACTGAGCTAAGTATTTATTTTGAATTTTTGGTTGGACAAATGGTGACATTTTACTTCCGAGCTAGAGAAATTCGACTTTAAATTTCAGTTTAGACTTTATAGAAAAAGTATTCAGAGTTACATTGGAGAAAAAACAAAACAAAAAAGTACATATCTGTAGGAACAGGAATGAAAAAAACATTCACAAGGCGTAGATTTTCTCTAATTTTTTTTAAACGTCTATATTTTTAAAATATTTTTCTGACAACTATTATGACCTAGCCTATTACCCGATTCCGGCTTGACGTCGACTTCTGGGACAACCTGTATATGTAACCTTGCAGATTTATAAATTTTTCTTTATTATTTTTCTCTTACATAGTAGTGATGGTATTGAGTAGATACAAAAAAAGAAACCTAATACTACAATTGATATGTTGAAGTCTTTCAACTGGCTGCTAAGCATCCAGCGGATGCTATAACTCAATGGGCGTCCCAGATTGAAAATCCGCGAGAGGTAAGACGTCAGTACTTATATACACGCACTCTAACCGGACATACTTACTCAATTGAACGGGAAGGCAGCACAAACCACGGTACTCAACCTTCCGACTACCGCAGGTGTTTTCCGAGTGCGGTTGCTTCGGAAAGTACCAGTTCTTGATCGGAAGGAGGAATTCGAGTCCAGACTGCCATCACTTTTGTCACGCGACAGGCAAGTGGGTCTTGTTTAGACCATATCATGCTAAAAACGCAATATCCCGCGCATACATTCGTCATAAATTCCACTATAACCGATCATAACGCTGCCCTACTAACAATGAGTTGCAAGTTACCTAAACTAGAAAAAACTCGCTTAGTCTCGAAATTAAACATGAATAAACTTGAAGACGATTTACGCGACATCGATTTTGAACCAGTTTACTATTCTGATGACCCGCAGTTTTGTATGCAATACTTGATTGAATGTGTAAAAAGTGCAATTAATAAAAATACATGTATAATACGAACAAGTAACAAAAATAAAAACTTAAAACCTTGGATTACACCTGGTCTTATCCGTTGTATAAAACACAGGGATAAACTCCACTTGAAATGTAAGAGCGACCCTGACAATCTAGCGCTACAGTTGTCATACAAAAGATACAGGAATTTTTGCAATAATCTGTTAAGAAAAGTTAAAATACATCACGACAAACAAGAACTGGAAAAGGCAGGTTTAAATAGTAAAATTATCTGGCGGCATATTAAAAGTATAACATACACTACGAAACAAAATGAATCGCCTTCAAGTTTATTAAACATCCATTCATCACAGGTCGCATCATCTAACATGGTCAATAAGTTTTTTATAGAAGTTGGTAGGCGACTTGCGCAGCAAACGCAAGCAAATACACATTTTCCAGCAAGCCCTCCGTTCCAGAGTAGAACTACCCTGTCATCTTTTGTGCTATTAGACACCGACGAAGAAGAGGTAGAGAGGATAATAATGAATCTAAAAGATGATTGTGCTGTTGGTTGGGACCTTATATCAAATAAAATCCTTAAAAAATGCAGGCGTACGCTGGTGCAACCGTTAACTAACATATTCCAAAAATGTTTATCGTCGGGTATTTTCCCTAAATGCCTTAGAAAAGCTGTTGTTGTCCCTGTATACAAGACTGGAGGAAAAGACCAGGTAACAAATTACAGACCTATTTCCTTACTCCCTGCAATATCGAAAATACTTGAGAAAATTAGAAACAACAGGTTGATGAAATATTTAGAGGACAATGCGCTTTTATCAAATACCCAGTTTGGTTTTAGAGCTAATAGGTCAACAGCCGATGCGGTGCATCAACTAACGGATTACATAGCACAAGAGCTTGACAAGGGTAACTACACAATGGGAATCTTCCTGGATCTTGCCAAAGCTTATGACACGGTCTTTATTCCTAAGCTGTTGACAAAGCTTGACAACATGGGAATAAGAGGCGTACAATTGGACCTCCTCAAAAGCTACTTAAAAGAGCGTACTCAATGTGTAAAGATCTGTAATATTATCAGTGAAGATCTCGAGAACACCTCGTTCGGCATTCCCCAGAGAAGCGTATTAGGAAGCACTTTGTTCTTAATTTATATAAATGAACTATGTAACATAAATCTCGAGTACGGTACGGTCATATCATACGCGGACGACACTGCCCTCCTTTTTTCTGCTGAATCAGAGTCAGAAGCGTACGGGCGTGCGCAGCGAGGATTTAACATCGTAAATAAATGGCTTCAATACAATTTACTTACATTAAATGCAGATAAAACCAAATATATTTCATTCTCGATGAGCAAGAGACCGAATACAACCCAGCCCAACCCCTCACTGTTGTACGCTCACTATTGTAGGGAACCTGATAATAAAGATAACACGTGCACTCGCCCAGTTATAGCCATAACAGATACTATAAAATACCTGGGTATTATAATAGATGAAACGCTTTCGTTTAAAAAACATAGCGAAGCACTAATTAAGCAATTGCGCAAGCTGATATTTGTCTTCAAAAAAATAAGATATATAGGTGACTCAAAGGTGATTAAACAAGTCTACTATGCACTTTGTCAATCAATAATAACATATTGCATAACGTCATGGGGAGGAGCAGGCAAGACCTTGCTTTTACCCGTCGAGCGAGCTCAGAGGGCAATCCTTAAGGTATCAACGTTCCGCCCTTTCCTATTTCCCACTAACCTCCTATACAAATCTTGTGAAGTATTAACAGTCCGTCAGCTATTCATACTCAGTACAGTACTAAAACAGCACGCATCACTTCCCTACAGCACTCAAGTTTCCTACAAAAGACGGAAAGATATTGTTTGCACTGAAAGAACTGCGATAAAACGCGAATACACAGGCAAATTTTACTTGTTCTTAGGACCGCTTCTGTACAATAGGATAAACGCTACAGCAAATATTTATCCTCTTAATTATTCTCGTTGTAAGCAAGTACTAAAGAATGCCCTCCAAGGGATGTCCTACGATGACACAGAGGAGTTAATATCTGTATTAAAATAAATAGTGATAAGTTGAATAATTAAGACATATCTAATATAGTTATCAATATTGAGCCACTTTGGTATTGTACTAGCTCTTATTATATAATATTATGAATAACCTAATCATATAATGTTACGTAATTGTTTTTGTGTAATGTTATATAATTTACTTAGCTGCAATTGGCGCCTGAAATACAGGACTACCTAGTTCAGGTGCAAATTACCTTTATAAGACTACCTATTTATAAAACATCTAGAAACATATAAATGTAAATAGGTATTATTATACCTACATACTTAAGCTACTAATGCACTAACTATGATGTAATAGCGCACAATTAAAATTAAGATTCTATGTAAAATTTTATTATACAATTATTATTACGAAATAAATTTATTATTAATTATTATTATTATATCGTTTATTCATTTCTATTCTTATTTTATACATTTTTAAATACATTTATAAAAAACACAAATACATTTAAAAATATAAAAAATAGTGACCCACCGGTAGCGGAGTAGGACCCAAACTACCGGCGGTGGAGGCTACAGACTAAGAAACCTCCTAACAATACGGCACGTGTCGAGGATAACAACCTTCTGAATCTGACTCTTGATCCAACAATCTAACGAGAGTCTCTTGAGATGTAGATCGAGACTCTTCGCTATTAATCCGTTTGCCGAAACGACCACCGGGACAATGATCGTCGAGTCTACGTCCCACATGGCGGTTATCTCGAAGGACAGATCGAGGTACTTACTAAGTTTGTCCTTCTCTGCCTTCACGAGATTCTTGTCATGCGGGACGGCGATATCGACGAGCACTGCCCGACGCTGGGTCCGATCAACCAACACGATATCGGGCCTATTGGCAACAATAGTCCTGTCCGTGATGATTGATCGGTCCCAGTAGAGCAATGCACGACCATTCTCAAGAACTGGCACTGGTGTGTACTTATAGTACAGTACTTCAAACTAAATAAGGCCATATTGAAGAGCAAGTTGCTGGTGGATGATCCTGGCTACTTGATTGTGCCTATGCAAGTACTCGGTGTTAGCAAGATACGAACAACCGGAAATAATATGTCGAAGTGATTCACCAGGACGGTGGGATGCTCGACAAATGTCGACCGTACCGTCCTTCATGATGTATTTCCGATAGTTGTTCGTCTTGATAACCTCATCTGCAATTGCACAGGCAAAACCTTCAGTTTCCCCAAAGAGGTCCCCAAAACGTAGCCAGTTCACCGAAGCGAGCAGGTCTACGTCGGGTCCTGTTTATTATTATTATTATTACTAAGACAATACTTGGGAGTCGACCTCTCCCTACCAGACAGTCACGGCTGTACGGAATGGGGAAACCTATCCACAAGTAATTGTGCCTTACGCGAGGACTAGTGCTCATTGTATGGTGGACATCAATGACTATCCACAATAGTATCGGGAATGAAATGGTGGGCATTAAATTGGAAGACTTCACTTGCGGGCCTGCACCGAGCGCAGAGTACGGAACACGGCAGGTTTTTTTTAGTGGTGGCAAAGGTTTAAAAAACTTTTATTCATTAAGGTATTTGGTATTTTATAAAGCAATTACCAAAATAATGTCATGTGTTATTTATTGTTATTTACACTGTTTTATTATAATATTAAAAACAAGAGTTCAGATATTTTAAATTTGAATGTACCACATTTGAGCTACAACTAAATAAATGGAAGTGTCTGTGTGTAATAGTAAATTTACAGCTTTTTACTAAATGCATATTATTATAAGAAAGTATATACGGTGGCCATTAAAAAGCAATTTTAAATATTTTTGTCTGTCTAATCTCTGAAACTGCTGGACCGATTTTAACGGAACTTTCACTAGCAGATAGCTGATGAAAAAAGATAAAATATAGGCTTCTTTTTATCCTGGAGATGTATTGCCGCGCGAATTGGGAACCATAAACTGTTTAACGCGGGTGAAGCCGCAGGCGTCCACTAGTTAATAAATAAAATCTTATCTCACAACCTGACCTGCTCAGTATAAGGTGCCTCTGTAGTGATGATAACACACACAAACGTGAAATATGATACAACCCACATAGAAAAACTTAATTTTAAATAACATTGCTATGCCTACAATAGTTTAATTAATTTATCTATAATAATTTTACAAAACAATATCATTATTTAAATTTTTTAAACTTACAAGTAATATTGATACACAAAAGAGAGACGGAATTAAGGATTTATAAGTATTCCAAATAGTCAGATCTTAAATATTGGGCCTGATTCACATGGCATTGCACTGCACGAATTTCTGAATGGCGCTGTGCCGTTGCCGTGTAGTTATAATAGTTGGGATGAAAAGTTAGTAGACTAGCATAGTACCGCCTCAAATAAAAAAAACAGGCATGTCAATTTTCTTATGTTCCATAAAAATTATTTATTTTTTCTTCCAAATAGGGATTTTTTTTAATGTAAGATTGAGGATATAGTAGAATAACTTGATACAACAATATAGCCTTCAACATAATCCTGTAAAAAAACGTGCAGTACAATGCCGTGTGAATCAGGCTTTAGATGCCTAATTTATTACATGTGACAAGCACATTCAGAAGGTGTTCTTGCAGGTCTCTTAGGAGTGTTTAGTCTTTTCGATGTGCCTGTGCCATACTGGATTCCAGAGCCTATCCTCTCAGGATCAAGTTCACCATTTTCAATCTTTGCCAAAATGGTCTTTGAACATTTCAAAAATGCTTCTTCTACATTTTCACCAGTCTTAGCACTGGTTTCAAGGAATATAAGTTCTGTAAAATAAAATTTGAATTACTTACAAATAATTTTAGCAAAAAAACCTGACTTCAAATTGTCCAAATTGTAATAGGATACAGGAAAACTTTCAAAAAACCCACCAAAACCGATTCGGACTCGCACACATAAGGTTCCGTACCAAAGCAGCAAAAAAATCACGTTTTTTTGTATGGGAGCCCCTTATATACTTATTATTTTCTGTTTTTTAGTATTTCTTGCTATAGAGGCTACAGAAATACGTAATTTGTGAAAATTTCAATTTTCTAACTATCACAGTTCATGAGATACAGCCTAAGACAGACGGACAGAGAAGTCTCAGTAATAGGGTTTCCGTTTTACCCTTCGGGTACGAAACCCTAATAAAAAAGAATCATCAATATCGGTTCACTCAGTCGATAGTTTTGGAGTAACAAACATAATAAAAAAATACAGTCGAATTCAGAACCTCCTCATCCTTTTTTTAAGTCAGTTAAGAATAGATAGACATGCAAAGTTAAGCTTTCTTACCATTCTCTTGGGCAAATTGACTTGCTTCAGTAAATGTTACTTCTCTAGACTCTTCTATATCCTTTTTATTTCCCACCAGCAATATTACTATGTTGGGGCTGGCTAATGTTCTTGCATCACGCAGCCAATTAGATAATGCGTTAAAAGAATCTCTGGATGTAATATCATAGACAAGTAGAGCACCAGCTGCACCTCTGTAATATGATCGTGTAACTGATCGGAACCTTTCTTGTCCAGCTGTGTCCCATATCTGTAGTTTTGTGGACTTCCCTCCAATATTTACTATTTTGGACCCAAACTCTACTCCAATTGTGTGACACCTATCTTCTTTAACTGAAATAAAAAAAAGTCCAATTAATTAATATAAGTATCATTGGTGGAAGCTAATTTAATATTGTAGATATAATTTAAATATTAATAAAAAAAAAAATATTATTAATATTTAAATTATGTCTACAATATTACATAAGTCACAAATTATCTTCACTTGAATTGAAGAATGGTTTGCCTGGCTCAGGCATCCTTTAGCTACCATGGATAGCTACAGAGAACCCTTGAAACCAGTTCCATTTGATTAGGTGGTACTTTTACCTTCATACGGGGCACCCCCCTCAACCTCCAAGGGCTTAACCTTTGTTTATAGTGCTTATTATTAAATAAAGTGAATGGGGCTCTGCATAACTTTATGGACAGTCAGAATATTTCTCGAAGGCTGGGCTGGCTGTTCATAGAGGAGTGCTGGTCTCTACACTTATGTACGGAAGTGATTGTTGGGTTTGGCAGAAGAAGCATGAAAGTAAAATAAATGCAGTGGAAATGAGAAGTTTGAGAAGTATGGCTGGGGTGCCATTGATCGAGAAAGTGAGGAACAGCGTGATACGAGAATGTTGCGGTGTATCAGAAGATGTAGTGAGTAAGATAGAAAAAGGGATGCTTAGATGGTTTGGGCACGTAGAAAGGATGGATGAAAGAAGATTGCAGAAACATATACATAAGGCGGGCATGAATGGACAGGCAGGTAATGGTCGACCTAGGCGAACATACTTCGACCAAATCGGAGATGTTTTGACCAAAGGCCAGGTCAAGAGTACCCAGAACTGGAGAGTGTGCATGAAGATAGTTATGAAAGTGAAAGAAGCGAAAGAAGTATGCCAGGATCGTAGCAAGTGCAATTCCATAGTCTCTGCCTACCCCCATAGGTAAGAGGCGTGACCATATGTATGTATGTGTATTAAGAAATTTAATCCATAAAATTATACGATTTTCCTCGCGTTATCCCTTTAATTGGGTTGCAGAAGGGACCCCCCCTTGCAAGGGAAAGTCATACGTACCGTTCGCCCTCTTCGGACTAAACCGAACATTTCACGAGTGCAATCTGTCTATTTTATTTATTAACAACATTGGCTCAAGGAGAGTGAGATGATGTTCAATATAAACAACTACAATATTGCAAGTTGCTTTTACAGGAAGTCTGCGATTAAAGGTGGCTCCATGGTCTTAATTAAAAATGGCCTCCGCAGCAAAGAGCGGTCTGACATAGTTAGACTTTCTGTTGAGCGATGTGCTGAGGTGGCCTGTGCCGAGCTTGACCAGTATATAGTAGTTTGCGTATACAGTCCACCTAACAGTGATTTTAGTGTATTTACCAAGGTCATGGACCAGGTTCTAGGGGTTGCGTCAAATAATAGGAAGAAGTTAATTGTGTGCGGAGACTTCAATGTAAACATCCTAAAACAGTGTAAGAAAAGTACTCAATTTTTGAATTTATTTGGTAGGTACAATATGGAAAATATTTTCTGTGAGCCGACTAGAGTCACAGAAACAGCAGCCAATTGCCTGGATAATTTTTTTACGGATTGTGAGTGCTTAAGCAAGTCTGTAATTAGTAAATTGCCATCAGATCACTGTGGTCAAATAGTATCCTTTCCCAAGAGTAATAATAGTCAGTATAATGAGAAAATTATGTGTAGGCCCATAACCTCTAATAGAATTAAAGAATTCAAAAACTTGTTCGAGAAAAAGCTTAATTCTAGTTTATATAGGTAATAATCCTGAGGTCCATTATAATAGTTTATTTGGTGCATTATCTGATGTTTTTTCAGACACATTCAAACAAAAATGCCAAAATCGTAGTGTTAAAACGAAATTTTGTGAATGGGCAACAGTAGGCATTTATAAAAGTAAACGTAGACGAACGCTGTTTGATCTATATGCAGAAAAACGATACAGATTTGATAAAAGTTTCATTGAATATGTTAGGAATTACTCCAAAGTATTCAAAAAAGTATGTAGACAGGCTAAATCCATTCACATCAAAAGGAAAATAATTGAGGCTCCAACAAAATAAAAGAAACATGGAAAGTTATAAACAGTCAGGTAAATGTAAAGTGAGGGATACTGTTACTAAAATTAAATTAGAAAACAAGAATATAACCTCTCAGAAAGGTATTGTAAATGCATTTGAAGATTATTTTACCAACATTCCATTTAAAGTAACTTCTTCTGTTAATTCATGTTCAGGCCCTTTCAGTGGCTCTTCTCGAAACTAATATTGGTTCTTCATCTAAATTTAACTTCAAACATATAGACCCCAGTGACATCTTGAAAGCATTTAAAAATCTCAAAATTAAAAAGTCTGAAGATCACTGGGGCATATCAGTTAGTTTAATAAGTAATGTAATTGATATATATTGCACCTGACTTGGCACTAATTTTTAATGAATGTGTAGATGAAGGTATATTCCCTAACCTAATGAAAAATAGTAGACTAATACCATTATTTAAGAAGGGATCTAAGTCAGAACTTGATAACTAACGCCCCATTTCTATTTTACCAGCTCTGAGTAAAGTGTTTGAGAGAGTGATGCTAAATCAAATGCAAGTCCACTTCACAACCAACAATCTATTCCACAGCCAGCAATTTGGCTTTACTCGCGGAAAATCTACCACCGATGCGGGAGTAACCCTTGTTAGCTTGATTTACGACGCATGGGAGGGATCGCAGGATGCCATTGGGGTATTCTGCGATCTGTCTAAAGCATTTGATTGTGTTGACCATCAGACACTTTTGCTAAAGTTACGTCGGTATGGTTTTGACAAAAAATCCTTAGAACTATTAGGATCTTACCTGACAGATAGGCTGCAGACTGTTCATGTGAACAACGTTAAGTCAAACGGAACTAACGTCAAAATAGGCGTACCTCAGCGATCAATTCTAGGGCCTTTTCTCTTCTTGGTTTATGTTAATGACTTGCCTTGCATGATCGAGGCACAAGCTGGCATAGTAATGTTCGCGGATGATACATCACTTATATTCAAAGTAAATCGGCATAGTACAGATGCGAATAATGTTAATAATATTTTAAATGATATTTCAAATTGGTTTTCTACAAACAACCTATTGTTGAATGCAGAAAAGACTAAATGCGTTAAATTTACAATGCCCAATGTCAGACAAGCAAACGTCCATGTCGTGCTGGGTAGCCAAAGGTTAGAATTTGTAAATAACACTACCTTTTTAGGAATAACAATAGATTCTAAATTACAATGGGGTGACCATATCACCATTTTAGCTAATAAGCTTAGCTCTGCTGCATATGCTGTGAGACGGATTAGGCAGTTGACAGATGTAGCTACTGCTAGGCTAGTTTACTTCCATAGCTTGATGTCCTATGGAATACTACTTTGGGGAAATGCAGCAGATATAGAAACAATTTTTATATTACAAAAGAGGGCAGTCCGTGCCATTTATTGTTTAGGTAAAAGAGATTCTCTTAGGGAGCGATTTAAAGATATTAATATTTTAACTGTAGCTTCCCAATATATATTTGATAACATACTGTATGTCAGGAAAAATATATCTAGCTATACTAAAGCAAGTGACGTTACAGACAGAAATCTACGTAATAAAAATAAACTACTCCCTCCGTTTTAGCGGCTTAGCAAGGTTAGTCATTCTTTCAAGGGGGAAGGTATACGCTTTTATAATAAATTGCCTGAATCGGTCCTTTGTATGTCCGACAATAAATTTAAAAACTTTATAAAGACCACTTTATGTCAAAAAGCATATTATAAGACAGTTGATTACCTTAATGATAAAAGTGTCTGGCTTGAGCATGGTGCAGGCGCCTCCTAAAATGCCGTAATTGTAGCATATTTTGTACTTAGGCGACTATAATTTTTTTTTTGTTGTATTATACACTCTTTTTGATTTTGACACGAGACCAATGTACATTCGTCCACATTTAGTCTTAAGAAAATGTGTAAATGAGTCAATTATTTGAAAAGAGTGACCGAGAGTTTTATTGCCAGGTTCTTTCTCTCGGTTCTACTTATTGCTTTGCGAATCTGGCAGTACATGTAAATATAAAAGCAATGACATTTTTTACTTACTGACGTTTGTAAGAGCCATTTAGTGACCTATACAAATAAATAAATCATTTCATTTCATTTATGCAACCTTCACTATCGAAAGTAATCAATAATCGTACGTACTGTATACTGGTTATGAAAACTAATGCAACTTACATTTATTTCCAATAAAATTGTTCAGTAGACTTGATTTTCCCGTACCTGCACTTCCAATTACTAGAAATTTAAATAAATATTCTGAAACAGAAGTTTCATGTTATTGTAATGCTCTTTTATGTGTTATCGAATTTCTGAATCCTGCCAAATATTCACCGTAAGATTCTGACATTGTTAGACCTCTTATGAGTTTAACTAGTAGATTATTATCTTATTTAAATAGAACAAAATGCTGAGAATATTTTTTTTCCAAGAATCAGTAAATAATTTTTAACAATAACAAACAAGAGAGAAGGAGAGGTGTCAGCACTGTCAGACTGTCAGGAGAGGAGCCAAATTGTAGTGTCAAGTGTCAGTTAAATCTTTTTTTTGTCTGTTTGCCTAATTAAGGGAGGGCTAGAGCATTTCAACCATACCGCCTTTTCAGTGTCAGCGGAGGTCTCACTTGGCAGTAGGGGAAAGATAAAAATGTACTATAAAAAGACAGCATATCCTTTCTTGTAGCAGAAGCGCACTTCGGCACGCTATTCTAAACGATATAATTCGTAGGGCTCTTTCCACCGCAGGTCTTCCGTGAACTTTACGTGAACCAAATGGGTTAGCACGAAGCGATGGAAAGAGACCGGACGGTATGTCGTTGCTACCGTGGAAGATGGGAAGGCCTTTGGTGTGGGATGCTACATGCGTTGACACCTTAGCACCTTCACACCTTCCAAGCACATCCGGATGTGCCTGGGATGTGATGGGGTCCAAACGTTCGCCGCTTTTATAGAGACATTGCTAAACGCTTAATCGATGCTTCTCTTCTAGGCTGGCTGTATTCTGGCCCAAAGAATTTGTATCGCTATCCAACGTGGCAACACAGCCAACATTCTGAGAACCTTCCCAGTCGGCAATGACGCGGAGGATTTTATGATTATACATTAGATATGATTTTATGATATTTAAAGGAGACAAGGTAGACAGTATGGAAATGGGACGGTAATTCTCAATGTTACTCTTATCGCCACTTCTGAATACAGAAATAATAAATGCTTGTTTCCAGAACATTCGGAAATACTCCTTCCTTTAAGCATTTGTTGAAGATGTTGTGGAGAGTTAGGCATATATATTTAGCAGTATTTTTCAAGAAAATAGGAGGTATAGCATCTGGACCAGGACCTTTGTTTAGGTCAAATTTGCAGAGTGCTGCTTCTATGTTATCATCGGTAATATGTAAGTCAGAAATGCATGAAGAGTCAGGAGCGTAAGAATTAGGAGGCTGCCATTGCTCCGGAATAAGCGAAGAGGGTTCATAGCCTGAATTAAAAAAAAATTAAAACATGTTGCATATTTCTATGGGCTCGTTGGAATGTGTTGTAGCGAGATACTTGTTTGCAGGAATGTCCGCCTTTCCGCAAAAGTGCTTCATCATAGAGTAAAAAAGATAGTTCCCCGAAATTTCGTTCACTTTAAACTCCGAATGAAATACATTTCATACCTATACCCCGCAGGGGTAGGCAGGGGTGCATTACACAACCAAAATTTGCCAGTATTTTAGTCCGACGTAATAGAGGGCAAGCCTATTGCCGTCACCGGGCACACATACTGGGTTATGAATTTATTTGAATTTATAAAAAGTCTCGGCGTCTCGGACTTAGTTATCTGTGGATTTTAAAATAAATCTCAACTACATATGATAGTTATCTGTGGATCTCAATCTATTTGGAAATTCATCGTCAGTGCCCACCTTATGTGAGGACCGGCAACTATGGTCGGATTCTTATACCTGAGACCCCAAATAACTAGGAAGTGCGGTCGCTGCCGTGCTACCTACTGCGCTGCAGCATGCAATTGAGCGAAGCGACTATTTCTATTAAGGCATTTATCAATTATTACGAGCCAGTAAAATAATAGAAATTGTATATAGTAATGACTGTATAATATCTGACTGATAGACTGATCTTGTATTAGTACTCGTATTATATCTAGACTTATACAGAGTGTCCCGTAATGAATGGATAATCATGGAGTACCTGATTTTACAGCTATCGGGCGTACAAAAAAAAAATACCAAAAAAAAAAATCTCTTGTGGTATGAAAAATAAGCGATTTTTTAAAAAATATGACAAATATTTTACTTTACTGTACGTTAATTTACACTACAGCTACAAAAACACGTTTTTTATTATTATTTTTGTTTGTGTTTTAATATTCATCACAAACTACACCAATAGAAACACAGTAAATAATACGAGTAGGGTGACATGTTCAACAATGAAACACTAAAATTTCTGAGAGCCGTAACTCAGTTATTTATAACCATAAAGCTACAATTTTTTACACAGAGGTCGAGAATTTAATTGACTAACGAACTGTGTACTCAGTTTATCTCAAATAGTTATAGAAAATCTACCAGATGTTATTTTTAAAAAAATGAGAAATGTTTCATTGTGTCCATGGGTGTGTACACAATAAAACACCGTATGTTCATCAATGAAACGGTAAAATTTTTGTTGAAATTTCACTTAATTTAAAAAGAAAACCAATTAAATATTATTAAATAGATTTATTTATTATTACAAATAAATAATATTACCCAGAGATATTATGGTCACCCGACGACGGTGAGTGAACTCGACGACTGAAAATGCCTACCTACCTGCGCGCTTTAACACGTGCTGTGTAGGTTTAAACTGGAAACAGACGTTTCTATATGTAAAGATATTTAAAGAGATAACTAATTACCAAAGTAATTCTACTTTAATTTATCTAGGTATGTACAACGAATCAATCCTTGTACACAATCAAACAGTTTCATTGTGTCCACGTTCAAACGTTTCATCGTGGACCATCTCGGGTTTTGCTAAAAAAACCTCAAAAAAAAAGCACTAAATATGAACTCTTTGGTTATCAAAGTAGGCTACAAGAATCTTAGATATATGCTTATTCATACGTAATACACAAAAATAACCAATTGTAGTACACATAAGACTATGGAAAATATCAAAGTAAAAAAAAAAACTTACTTTTTTAGATGAAAATTGCAAATATGCTCCGCAAACATGTTTCCGCCACGAAGTGCGGCGCCTGACTAGGTCAGTGGGGGGCGCTCATAAAGAGCTACTTGCACACTGATTTGCACGGTTTGGTAATGTCGCATTTTTGAAATATGGCGATGTTTCATTGTGTACACTTGTTTCATTGTTGAACATGTGACCCTACCACTTGTACTTTTTTTTAAAAAACAATGTCAACTTTAATTTTTAGCTATAAAATTGATACAAATAAGTGTTTAGAGATAGTTTTAGAGGCTTCCCTAAAAAAAAAGTATGCAAACCTAAGTGGCCAACTATTTAAAAAATATGCGGGCTTAATACAGTTTACGTAATGGTATAGTACACGATTGTATCCAAGAAATCATGCGTAGCGTCGTTGCGATATTTTTTGAGTGGCTTCATGGATACGGTTGCGTAATTCGTCCAAACTTGTAATGGGCTTAGAATAAACTTCTTCTTTTATACAGCCCCAGTAAAAAAAAACTAATGGATTCAGATCAGGAGAACGCGGAGGCCACAAAATAGAGCCCAGCCGACCAATCCATTTGTTCGGATACGTAGCATTTAAATACGCACGAACATTTATTGCATAATGTGCTGGGCAACCATCATTTTGCAACCAATGGCATTCCCTGACTTCTTCGGGCACCTCATCCATTAAATTTGGCAGATCGTGTTGCAAGAAGCTTAAATAACTTTCTCCCGTTAAGTTTCCGGGGAGTTCAAATGGTCCTATTATCTTTCCGTCCAGAATCCCAGTCCAATAATTTATTTTAAATTGGTACTGGGACCTATCTCCACGCATTAAGTGCGGATTTGACAGTTGCCAGCTATGAATGTTTGTAAAGAGGCTATATACTCGTACCTACTTATATCATCTCTTTGTATTGATATATCTATGGTAGTGGTAACCCTTGGCAACCTAATTCTGTTACGTCATGTCATGATATAATATTCGATCTTAGATTCATTGTATTTTTACCTCTAAATATAAAACTCTACTTATTGCTGTGCTTTAATCAAGTGTTATATTGTTGACATATCACCACAATATAAAAACTTAATATGGTAGCAGAGCGTTAGGATATTGTGTGCCAAAAATGCCAAAACATACCACATAGATCCACTTGATACGACCAACTATGACACTTGGGCAATTCAGGCTGAAGCCGTGTTGATAAAAAGCAAGCTATGGAAGTACGTGGTTAGTCCCTTAGCTAATGATGCAAGTGCCGACGATGTTGAAGGAGACAGACTGGCGAAATCTGAATTAATCCTTATAATCGCTCCTTCACAATTAAAAGAAATAAAGAAATGCACAACTGCGAAAGCTCTATGGGATAAACTAAAGGAAATACATGCGAGTAAAGGTCCTGCGCGCAAAGCATCCCTTCTTAAGAACCTGATACTGACAAAATTGGAAGGAAACGATGTACGCGCACACCTAAGCAAGTTCATGGACACAGTTGACAAACTGGCAGACATGGATGTGAAAATCAATGAGGATCTACTGACAGTAATGATGCTGTACAGCCTATCCTCTGAATATGACAACTTTCGTGTTGCGATAGAATCACGTGACGTCCTGCCAAAACCAGATGAACTTAAAATAAAAATAATCGAAGAATGTGACGCTCGTCATCACAATAATGACAACGCTGAACTTCGTCTACTACAAAAAGACGAAAATGCACTCTATGCATCTTGCAAAATTTGTAAGAAGACAGGAAGCAAACTCTTTCAGAAAAAGACGCATAGGATATGCTCTAACTGCTGGAAGAAAAATAAAGAGAAGAAGTCGTACAAAAATGACAACTCTCACTATGCAGAAGAATGCCTCCTAACATCTAACCGGAATACTAAAGACGATTGGGTACTTGACAGTGGCTGTACCTCACATATGACATTTCACCATGAGTACTTCAAAGACATGAATACTGTGTCAAGAACACTCAACTTTGCATCAGAAGATCACTCCACTGAAATTAAAGGTGAAGGCAGAGTTACGCTGATCAATAAAAATGTGAAATTGCATCTAGAAAACACGCTATTTGTACCAACCCTTTCAACAAATTTACTATCAGTGCCTAGTATGACAGATCACGGTGCTTCTGTAAAATTTGGCAAAGACAAAGCAGTCATACGCAATAAAATGGGGAAATTTTTAATGAACGCAGAAAAGTCAAATGGCCTTTACTATGTCAGATCGCCAAACATTGAAAGAAGCTTTGCAGCAACGCCTGCAAAATGCTCCGCGAACACAAAGCACGGTTCCATACAAGACTGGCACAAGAAGCTTGGACATATGAACAACAAAGATCTCCACTTAGCTCTCAAAAATGAGACATTGGTTGGATTGAATTTCAATAAAAATGAGACTTTGTTAGATTGTGAAACATGCATACAATCGAAAATAACTCGAGTACCAAGCCCTCCACAACGAACTACTCCTCGAACTACTGAACGTCTAGAGATTGTCCACAGCGACTTATGTGGCCCAATCAGTACACCTTCTGATGCTCAAAGCAGATATTTCGTGACCTTTATTGACGATTACAGTAGGTATGGACGGGTTTACTTCTTGAAAAACAAATCCGAAGTACTAGACAAGTTCAAAGAGTATAAAGAAGAAATGGAAAACTTCACAGAGAACAAAATTAAACATTTGCAAACAGACAACGGGACGGAATACATCAATGCCAAATTCCAAGCCTATTTGAAGGAAAACGGGATTGCGCGACGATTATCAGCACCCTATACCCCACAACAAAACGGTATCGCTGAACGAAAGAACCGGACACTGGTGGAGAAAGCCAGATCTATGCTTATTGACGCAAAAGCACCAATGCACCTATGGGCAGAAGCTGTTAATACCGCTAATTATCTATGCAACAGAAGTGTAAACAGTGCTATAGACAACAAGACACCATTCGAGAAATGGGTTCTAAGAAAGCCCTGCGTTAATCATCTCCATGCTTTTGGATCCAAAGCCTTCATACTGAAGAAAGGGCCCAGAGGCCATAAGGCAATACCAGGAATGTTTTTTGGATACTCGGATACCAGTAAAGCGTACAGGGTTTATGTTCCATCTAAACGCAAAAGTCTGATTTCCAAAGATGTAAGAATCACAAAAGCAAATTACTACTCAAACTCTACAGACAACATCAACTGTGATTTGACTCCAGAAACACATAAAATGCAAGTATTTTTAGATGAAACTGATGACGACACTGAAGAAAGTGACATTCATGAAAACGCAGTAAATCTAGATACTACTCATCAAAGCGAACATGTTGATCACGAACGTGAAACCACTTATGATCAAGAAGCTGATACTGATAACGAACAGTTTGATGATGCAGCTGAAATTGTTTCAGAACCTGAACAAGTTCGCTATAATCTCAGAGACAGATCAGGAATACAAACGCCACATCGGTATGATGACTTTGTACTGGCAGCTGTTGCTGAAGTTGAAAATTTACCAAAGGAACCAGAGTCTTATAAACAAGCACTGGAATCACCTTATAAAAATAAATGGCTCGAGGCCATGTTGAGCGAGTTAAACTCTCTAAAAGAAAACAGAACCTGGGATATTGTTGAATTACCTAAAGAACGTAAAGCACAACCATGCAAATGGATATATAAAGTAAAAACCAACCCGGACGGCTCAATAGATAAATTTAAAGCTAGGGTTGTAGTTAAAGGCTATTCACAACGGCAAGGCGTCGACTACGATAAGACGTTTAGTCCTGTGGTTCGTCTCACCACCATAAGAACAATCATAGCGATCGCTGCTAAAGAAAATCTCAACCTACGACAATTCGACATGACAACAGCTTAATGGCTCTGTTGAAGAAGAGATTTACGTCAAACAGCCCGAAGGCTTCCAAGACGGAACTAAACGGGTATGCAAGCTGAATCGCAGCCTCTACGGTCTCAAACAAGCTCCGCGATGCTGGAACACATGCATTGCTGACTTTCTAATAAAAACTGGCTTTCAACAAAGTGAAGCAGACCCTTGTTTGTATACCAGAATCAGAGGACAATCCAAGGTCTTGATCGGGCTTTATGTTGATGATGGACTCGTAGCGAGTAACACAACTGCTGCAGGAGACGAGTTTATCAATGAACTGATGGCTAGATTCAAGATTACGACCAGACCGTGTTCCTACTTCCTGGGCATGGAAATAAAAGCAGAAAAAGGAAGAATATCACTTTGTCAGCAAGCTTATACAAAGAAGGTTCTTGAAAAGTTTGGTATGATGAACAGCAAACCAACACCAACTCCTATAATAAAAGAGAGCACCAATGATACGGACAAAGGAAACGGGCTCGATTTTCCATATAGACAGGCTCTTGGAGCTCTTACTTATCTAGCAGTGGGCACAAGGCCTGATATAGCGTATGCTGTTAGCAAAGCATCCAGAACCCTAGAGATACCCACTACAAGTGATGTCTTGCTAGTGAAACGGATTTTTCGCTACTTAAAAGGAACAGTTGACAAAGGATTAGTTTATAGACATACAATAGAGACACCGAAAAACTTGGTATGTTTTTCTGACCTAGCAGGAGATCAAACAACAGGGAGATCGACAACTGGTATGGCATGCCTACTCTCGGGTGCAGCCATCAGCTGGAGAAGTCAACGACAATCTCTCGTATCTCTCTCGTCGACTGAAGCGGAGATAATAGCAGCCAGCGAAACAGCACAAGAAATTATATGGCTGAACAGTCTTTTAAAAGATTTGACTGAGTTAGATAAACCTGTGCTCTACTTGGACAACGAATCGGCTATAAAGCTTTCGCACAATCCTAAATATGAGCACCACAAGCGGACAAAACATATAAAATTAAAGCATCTGTTTGTGCGTGAATGTGTTGCCAATGCAGAACTTGAAGTAAAACAAGTACCATCCGCGCGGCAGCTGGCTGATATGTTCACCAAGCCGCTTTTTGGACCAAAATTGGATGAAATGAGCGCCAAGATTGGTTTGAGGAGAATTTCAAAATTCTAAAAATTCTGAGGGTGTAAAGAGGCTATATACTCGTACCTACTTATATCATCTGTTTGTATTGATATATCTATGGTAGTGGTAACCCTTGGCAACCTAATTCTGTTACGTCATGTCATGATATAATATTCGATCTTAGATTCATTGTATTTTTACCTCTAAATATAAAACTCTACTTATTGCTGTGCTTTAATCAAGTGTTATATTGTTGACATATCACCACAATATAAAAACTTAATAATGTTGTGCATATTAAGGAATCCATCTCTTTTGTAAGTGGATTCGTCCCTCCATAAAATATGGTCGAAAAATTGTGGGTCTTCTATTTTTCCAAGCATTTCTCGGCAAAACAACAATCTTGCATTGTAGTCTCTTGGTTGCAGAGTCTGTACTCGTCTAATGTGGTACGGGTGAAATTTATTTTTCTTCAGAGTACGGTGCACGGTCGAGCGCGGAATTCCAGTACGTCGTGCTATTGATCTGGTAGACGTAGACGGGTCATGCTCAATTTCGTCAAGCACTGCCTCTTCTGTATGAATATCAGCTATTCTTCCAGTGCTTGTACCACCAACACCCATACCAGGCAGTCTACCTTCTGAATAACACCTGTGGCCTCTGATGAAGACTCGGTAATCCGGAAAGCGTATGTTGGGGTATCTTTCCCTATAAAGAGCTGCTGCTGCACTAGCATTGCCCCCACATTCACCATAAACAAAATGCATGTTAGCGTATTCTTGCGCTGTGTACTGGATACGTGGCATTTTGAAACTCAAAACTAGTCCAGATTAATGCCAAGTCGTCTTAATATCACTACAAAAAAGTCCAAATCGTAAGCAAAATCGAAAGTCCAGTAAAAAAAACCAGTAACCGTCGTTTTAACACTGATTTGGAATCACGGAGAAATGCAAAAAGGATGCGATACCGAACGAGTCGAGTGACGCACTAATTTATGTAATTGTTATCGGCCCTAGCGACACACAAAAGAGGTACAAATTTCAACCATGGCACATCATTACCTGACTCTGTCGCTCTCATAGATTTAGTAACACAAGTTTAGTGTGAGCGAGACGGCAAATTAAAGTTACGTGAGGGACCGAGGCAGGTAGGTTCGGATTTTTTTTAGACAATATCAATTTCATATTACACATACTACATTTTATGATGAGTTTTGAGTCCAGACCACCTTTTACTTCACCTATTATACTGAGGTAACTTAACTTACAATCCATTGGACCGTGGTCCCCTATGGCCTGAAGAGCTTTAAAAAAGAAAGAAATATCCACTACTCTACGCCCAACTTCCACTTCATCCACCTTTCCCTCTTGACGGTTGTCAATAAGTAATAATAGCTAAGAACTCCCTTAGAATACATCTTTGAAACACATAACACTAGATCAAAATCTTAAACGTTTTTATCAGTCTTCGTCAATTATGAAAATGAATAAATAAACATAATAAAAAAATGGTTGCTTGTAACGTCGGTTTAGGACGATAATTTTACCGGATAATGTCATAATATTATTCTCCATCGCTTGTACTGCGCTCTCGCTTGACCCTAGCGTGACATAATGTGACACTTTTTTGTGCGTGTTGCCGGTGTTCATCGATTTATAAGACGTTATCACGTCATAAATTTAATAAATCCGACTATATGCATAAAAACTCAAAAGGTAAAAAGAAAACAAGTCTACGGTCTTGAATTATGTTACATAAAAATAAATAAGAACACTATTGTAATAAATCGAATTCAACAGTTGAGACCCATTGAAATCCTCACAGGCTCGAAGATATTCCTGACTAGCTAAATATTTCTTTAGAAATAGGCCCCGACTGCTAAATACGCTATATTACAATGGTGTTGTTATTTATTTTTATTAAATATTTTTATTACACATTTTCATTTTTTAATCTGTCGGGTTTTAACATTTGTATTGTTTATTTATTTATATTCATAACTGAGGAAGACAAATTATAAAAGTGCAAAAGAATTCATACAATATTATGTTTGTGATGAACAGAAATTATAAATTTCCTTTACGCTATACGTATTGGTTTTTTATGGCGTCACTTATTCTATGTCACTCGGGCTTAGAAGACAATTCTAATGATACTAAAAACATTAAAATCGGTTCAATAATTTTGAACTTATCGTGCCACAAAGATATATTACTTAGTATACATACATACATACGTACACCAGTCGCGTAAAAGATAATATTTTACAAAAAAAAATCTTGATTTTGGTAAAATACGAGATTTGAACGTGAATTTTCTTTTGAGAAAGTAATTGAGAAGTATGTGTTTGTCTCACAATGAAAATAATAAATATTGCAAAAAAAAAACTGTAGGTACTGAGATTTTGTCTTCGCCCATCACTAACTAGTTTGTTTATTTATGTAACAAGTCTACAAGAATTACGTATAACAACTTACCTCTATACAGCGCGTAGCAGTGTTGCTCGGAGTCTCAGCCTGAAGGTTTTCTTCATTTTCAGTACTGGAAATATTATTCATCAATATCCACTTTTTATTTATTTTGTAATTTTTGTACAACCCTACACCAGGCACGGCGCGCCTCTTTGATGGTAGGTATGTCGACAAAGCCGCGCGCGCGCCTGTGCAATTTCTGATAGGAAACATACCTACTTCCACTTCCACATATTTAGACATGATGAACATGAAAACTAATAATACTGTAACTAATAATAGTGTAAGCAAACTCATTGCTTTGAAATACATAAATATATGAAAACTAATACTATATTATGTAATAAAATTTATTATTATGAAAATTGTTCCTATAGAAATTGACTTTATTACTTATATAGATATTGAAATTACGTAATTATTACCTACTGGACATTGTAATTTTTCTTCTTAGACTGACATACCTAATTGTGTACCTATCTAATTACATGTCAAATCAATATTTACATGCTGTTGTAGGTATATGTCTGAATCAGGCGATCTAAATCATTGTACCTATTTGCTTTGTAATGTACCTACCCTGTTCAAAATGCAAATAGATTATATTATTATTACTACTAAGACATGATAAGCATACACACAAATAAAAGTTATAAAACTAGGATTTTTACTTGACACTAACACAAATCTAGTAATTTTTTTCTAGGTATTTAGGACAAGACGTAGTCAAGTAGGCAGGTAAATAAATAAGTAGGGAGGAACTTACATTTTATTCCGAGATCTTTTGGCTTTCACGTTTTTATAATGCGTACTAAATTTTCTTTTCGCTGGCATGGCACTCAGCAAATTATCCTGCGAAAAGAGACCCTCGATTACCAATTACGTTTATGATACCTATTGCCTTTATCATGTTGAAAAATCTATGTATGTCGTGCAGAGAACTATATACCCCGCCAGTTCATATCTCGAAAAAATAAGGTGGGCAGGGCTTTGATTGTTTCAAGCCTGAATTGATACCTACTTTACAAGGTTCATAAAATTACCTACGCAATAAAGTAAATAATTTTGTATTTCTTACGATTTATATCTAGTTCCATCATGGTTTTCTTTCAGACTTTCATTATATCGGTACTTTCTACTTACTGAAAGTAAATTAGTTATAAAAATATTGTACTTACAGTTTTTCACAAAAAACACAAATTCACAACACGTAATTTTGCTGTAGCATCCGACACGCGTGGAGTCACTTTGAAATTCTATGGCGCACTGGCGATTAGTAGCGACAACCGTGCTATCGGGACGTGCTTGAATTTCCATACATTTTTCTATGGAGAATTTACGTAAAACATATCTAGATTTTAGGGCTTTAAAAGGGGAAGTTTTTGTTTGTAAAGGTACAAAAAAAAGTACCACGTTATATTTATTGTTTTTTTCAGTGTTCAAAAAGTGTTTCTTTTTATCAATTTGTGTTGATTTTGATGGGTTAAATCTAAAAATACGAAGGCACGTTTTCGCATTTTTTCTCAATTTTGTGCGTTTGTTGACGTTTATTATATAACAACTACAGGGTTTTAAGAGTTAAAATTAGCACTAACATAATTTTTGGTCTTTCATTTTAATATATACAAATTATCGTTGTTATTAATCATATGTAAATAGGTTAAATATGAACAATCGTAACACTCTTTTCGGTGATTTTCACGATCTGGGCCCTTAAGGAACCTCTTAAACGATAAAATAAAGAATTCTATTGATACAACTTTAACTAAATAAAAGGTCGTCTATGGAGTGGAAAGGAACATTAGTTTCATTAATATGTAATATTACATTTTAGGACGCCCTTGACATTATTACCGAATAAAATAAAAGAAAATCATTATTTTATCATTTCATCAAATTTAATCCGACTGTGTACTCATAGTAATAACTTTTTATTCCGATTGGATAAAATCGTGTACACCATTACGTATACTGTATTAAGTGCGCATATTTTTTAAATAGTTGGCCACTTAGGTTTGCATATATTTTTTTTCAGGGAAGCCTCTAAAACTACCTCTAAACACTTATTTGTATCAATTTTATAGCTAAAAATTAAAGTTGACATTGTTTTTTAAAAAAAGTACAAGTGGTACTCGTATTATTTACTGTGTTTCTATTGGTGTAGTTTGTGATGAAAATAAAAACACAAACAAAAATAAAAAAAACTTGTTTTTGTAGCTGTAGTGTAAATTAACGTACAGTAAAGTAAAATATTTGTCATATTTTTAAAAAAATCGCTTATTTTTTATACCACAAGAGATTTTTTGGTATTTTTTTTTGTACACCTGATAGCTGTACAATCAGGTACTCCAGGATTATCCATTCATTCCGGGACACCCTGTATATTAATTACAAACGAAGGAAATGTACATTAGCAATGTGGGGTGAACATAACAGCAATTCTTAGGTACGTGCTTATTTGTATTTACATAAACGCACGTACCAAAATAATATTATAATTTGCTGAGGTTGCAATGACAGAATATAATACAAGTTACATACTATGGCTTCGCCATAGTAACTCCCCCCTTGAGAAGAGAAGAAAAAAAAATTAAGTTAACAATAAAAAGTAACAATAAAAGTAAATGTACATTCAAAATATAGTTAGTAAGTCTAGATAATAAATCCCATTTTAGAGTATAAAAACAATATGTGAAAATAGTGACTTGAAATGTATAAAAAATAACATATCAAAATAGGTATAGAAAAATCTGTACCTACCCCCTTTTGAAAAATAGAAACAAGTTGTATAAAATAGTAAACGGAAATAAGCTAAAATCATTACTTGCTAGTTACGCGTGGTGTACCAAATGTGCGTGGAATCCCGCTATGCGGGTGTGCTACTAGCGAGGATTATCCAGGTCGGGGGTGTACCCATTACCGCTCTACAACCTGTTTCCTTTTATTAAGCACTGGGACGTATTCTAGTCCCAAAGGTACATGTCCGACGATGTCGGTGTGTACTCTCTAATGACGGCTTCCTGTTACTTCATACGTTGGTAAGGGTTGTAATCTTCACTATTCGTTGGAATGGAGTCTTCAAGTCTTCAGATCGGCTTGTTGTAATGTCGGCCTGTTGAAATTTTAATTGGCGGGACCCGCTTGTGGGAGACCAATTAAAATGTGCCAAAGCGCGAATTTTGAAATTAAAAAAAAAATAATAAATAAGCGTTTGTCAGAAAACGGGGTCCGCAGCTAAAGTCGTTGAAATTTTGTCGATCGCGTTATCCGGCTAACTCTCTAGATTCACTGCTGAACACCATATATAGGGTGGTAGTCGTCCTACCATTTCAGCACTAGAGAGCCAGCCGGGCATGTACCGCGAATGTTACATGCTTCCGCGAGACGCGGGTTCGATCTCGTCGGGGTCACCAATTATTACGAGCCAGTAAAACAATAGAAATTGTATATAGTAATGACTGTATAATATCTGACTGATAGACTGATCTTGTATTAGTATAATATCTAGACTTATATATTAAATACAAACGAAGGAAATGTACATTAGCAATGTGGGGTGAACATAACAGCAATTCTTAGGTACGTGCTTATTTGTATTTACATAAACGCACGTACCAAAATAATATTATAATTTGCTGAGGTTGCAATGACAGAATATAATACAAGTTACATTCTATGGCTTCGCCATATCAATCTATAAGGAGCAGGTTTTGTTCGAGACCGAATTTTGATTTAGGACCCTCAAAAAAAGTTGACATATTTTTGGTCAATAACTTTTTTTGAGGATCCTAAATCAAAAACTTGGTCTCGAACAAAACCTGCTCCTGAGAATGCTTGATTTTTGAGTAAAAAAATCATGAAAATCGGTTGTTGACATATTTTTGATCAAAACTTTTTTTGAGGGTCCTAAATCAAAATTCTGTCTAGAACAAAACCTGCTCCTGAGAATGCTTGATTTTTGAGTGAAAAAATTATGAAAATCGGTTGGGTAGTTGTCGAGAAACAATTTCGCGTCTAGTCTAAACCATAGAGGTATTGAGACCCACCCTAAACACAACGTCACGGGGTGTAACTCTACATCTCTACATCACGTCCGCATGGTATTGCAGTCAGGCGTGGACTGTCTACTCCAGTCTACTGGCTAGTCGAAAAAGGCGCTTGCGATGTATCCTTCAGGTAATAAACAAGAAAGCGCCGGCATATCCTAATAAAAGAGAAATCGTTGTGGGTCGTTTACTATGTATCCTAATAAATAACACAATAAGCGCCTGCATCCCCTAATGGCCCTAATAAAAGAGACATCGGCGCCTAGTCCAGATACGATGCGAGCCTTTGCGCTCGCTCGGGACGGAACTGGTTTACTACAATGATTTTATATTTTGTACTCAAAACAGTTCCTACGAGTAGAGCGGTAAAAAAAATATGGAACAAATATTTGATCGGTAAGATCCGCATTATTAATTTTTGACCTTTTCTTAATTTAAATCCATTGGTGGAATTCAGTCCTCACATTTTGCATACTCACTTACCTCTAGCGCCTGGTCTATTAACAGGTTCATGAATCTATCTACTATTCTTTTTCCGTTCGACTGTCACTACAGTCAACTGTCAGTCGTCAATGTCAATCGGTCTGTGTGAATATATACAAGGAACAGGAAAATTTAATTTAAAAAAACCTAAACAAACTATACTAGTTTGTTTAGGTTTTTTTTTAAATTAAATTTTATATTAAACTAAAAACTAAAATAAATATGTAAAGCAGTGAGACTATGCAGAGTATCCATAGCACAGGCAGCAACAGTCTGTGTCAGTGTCATCAAACATGTCAGTCAGTGAAGTCAAAAATGTTTTCATAAATCTTTTACAAATTAAATTTTCATTCATCATAAAAATTTGTTCTCGATTTATTTTTAACTGAAATTGAAATGCTACACACGTTGCGTAATGTAATTTAATTCCATATTTTATAACAGTGGCGTCTGTTGACGATTACTTCATGTATCTTACGATTTTGGTTACAGAATGTTTCGTCTTATCGACATAAGGTAAAATTACACGGTACCCAAGTGCGATTTTTCTGGGAATATGTAAACCAGATGTTTAACAAACCTGATTTTGATCGGATTAAGGAGTTTGGCCCTGACAGAGCATGTGCTGAATGGGTGCTTCGTAACGGAGGAAAGGTGGTTTGGTCTGATGGCGAACGACTAGCAGATTATAATGCATTACCTCCCGAAACTGCGCATTCTCAGAGGAAATTACTCGAAATAGATGGCACTGATTCATCAATTTCTCATTATGGATTTGAACATTTAAGTATGTTTGTACTTAGATTATCTAGATAAGTGGTTGTAAATTTCAATCAGTGTGACTGATTATTCAGTAATTTCTGTTTGTTACAGTTGGATGTACTATGTTAAAGAGAATAATCCTCCATAATAACAACTATATTGAGAGCAAAGCTTTAAATGGCCTGTCACATCGTAGTGATACACTGAATTATGTACAAATTTCTAAATGTATAAATGTGACAGATGATGGTCTTAAATCACTAAAAGCACTTTCTAATCTTCAGACATTAATTCTCTTCCATTTAGAGAGTGTAGAAAATTTAGAAGGCTGTAAACAATTTCTTGTGCAGAGTCTACCTAAGTGTAAAATTGGAGGCATGGAACAAAGTAAATAATGCATATTAATTAAGTTATTTCTGAGAGGAAGGCTGGTCACTAGGTAGATGATTGTACAGTGAAATATTTATTATCTACTGCATTTTTCTTTACAGTTTCCTTACCTGTCTGGTAAGAAAACTGTTTAATCATTGGTCCTCATGGTTTAGATGACCCGGTTGTGAATGTATTTGAAATTTGTGCCAGGTGTGAGTCTACCACACTGGGTCCCCGATTTCTTTTTAATTGATTAAGAGGATGAAAACTAGTTAAATTCACACATATTTTTGTAGCATTGTCGCAGCAGCACATTGTTAAAGAGTAAGTTGTTGTGTTGTTAGATTGTCATCATAATAATAAAATGAACCTATAGTAAAACAGATTTCATTTTCAGATAAGCATTCCATGAATGAGAACAAAAATTAGGAACTACCTGAAGCAATCCAGCCAAAGAAATTGACATGATTATTTTATTCAAATATAGATGTATATAGTATTTATCTTATTGTTTCTTTACTGTACTTTCTGTGTAATTGAGGTTATTTATCCCAGAGACTCCCCTTCATCAACCTCTTGATAGATGCCATAAAGCTCAGCTCTAAAATATTTCACGTACTAGGCCATGGACCTCTATTCACTAGTCTCTTGCATCCATGATTATCAAACCATTGGCCCAGATATCTTTCGCATAAATAGGTACATAGTAAAGCTGTAGCCGGTACTCTGCGCGCTGCCTTTCTCGTTGCTGCGAATGTAACAGTCACATACTCCCCTACTCGAGGACTACACTCGCCGGGCAGGACGAACGGCCGGCGTTCCTCGTTATTGCCTACTCGTCGAGTATGCTGATGAAGGGTAACGTAAATCTTTTGGGGTATTGCATACTGCACAAGGTCAGGCGAGTCAAGGTCGAGTGGCGAAGGCGAGTGAATACTTTTGGCTGAGCTGATTGCAAGGAGGAAGGAGGACGTATGAGATTAAAGCCGAAAACTGCGTTGTTTAGTTTTACCGTTTGGTGATTTAATAATTTATGTTGTTTGATTCGTTTTTATTAAGATGTAATTTATTTAAAAGCCACCACTTTCGCGTAATAATATAGGTAGGAGGACATGTTGGAGGAGTTATTTATGAGAATTGCGATATCTACGCAGTCTGCAAATACTGATAATATGCTACAGCTGCCACCAATGCAGCCCCACGACCACTGCCATCTTCTGAGAGCATTAACTCGAACTGTAACAACATAAATCCTTTCTATTAAAATAAATAATACCAGGCACCTCCCTTTTTTATTTTCTAGCACTTCTTTTTATTTTATTATAGCGCTCGGAAGAGTTTGTTCGGTATAAACATCATAGAAAAAAAAGTGTTAATTAGGTCACGTGAATGACATAGGTAGTCTTTAATTGTCGACCAACTCTTTCAATGACATGCTCGTAGGCAGTAGCGGCTTTAGGAGGGCGAACAGGGCAATCGCCCGGGGCCTCGCGCTTGCAGGGACCCCGCGCAACGACCCATGCAAAAAAAATAGATTTTTTATTATTTTTGATTCTATCCCTAATTATTTATTAAGATTATATTATAACGGTAAATTAAACCAAAGTGAGTAAACTATTTCATTTATTCAAAACATACCTAATTGAACTTGGAATTATTTTGCTTGCAATGAATTCAAAGTTTATACTTTACCGTGTACCCTACAACAACCAGACCTACCTATTTTCGCATCTCTTCATTTTCAAGAAAGAGAAAGGGCCTCGCTGTATGTCCCGGGGTACGGAGTCGGATTATGGCCTTATACGCCCCGGTATGGGCAGCCAGATTAACGGCCAACAACGTGGCTGTTTTAAACAGACCGTTGTCTTCAGCGGTCTGGCAAGATATTAAGAGGTTAACGCACGATCTCCTTAGAGGGTGCATGTCTCTTAGCCGGAACCCCTCCATAGGACCTAGAAACAAGAGCATTTGCGTCATTGTTTCAATGGCTCAAGGGGGTTCTGAAGCGGGACCACAGGCCTGCATCTTGAGAAATCAGAGGCCCAACGCTCCCAACTCCGCCAGGATCTCATGAGGACATGGAAGGTGCGACTTTATCAACCACCGTAGGTAGGACCGATAATGGACGAGTGGCTGCACAGGCGGCAAGGTGACCGGATCCATCTTGAGGTCACGCTCCAGTGTCAACACTGCGAGGGTTCCGACGAAAGCACCGCATTCCACACGCTTGTGGAGCACAGCGTGGGCAAGTCAGCGCTGAGACCTCGTCGTTGGTACCAGGTGTGAATACCCTCTCAGTAAAAACCATGCTTTGAGCCATGGTCTCCAGCGGGAGAAGGTGGAGCGTGGCCGTGTCCTTCTTCAAGCATGTTATGCTCGCGAAGGTGGCAGCCGAGAGGGAGAGGGAGAGTACCCTCCCTGCTGAGTTCCGAAGTCGGTGGCCAGGGCGCTGCAGACTCATCTACGGTCAGCTGCAGTTCTAAAGCCCCGCAAAACGCACATTTACTCACCGACGATGGGTAAAATCCGACCCCAATGATGCGGGATAAAACTCCACCCAACCCCAGACAGAGGCCACATAGTTGGCCAAAGTCGGCGCCACAGGAAATTCTTCCGAGTGCATACCTGGGGCGCCTAGCAATGGACGTAGGGGCGGCCGAGGCATTGGGCCGCAGTATGAAAGAGGGGCCTCGCAAAGAACTGCCGCCCGGGGCCTCGCGATGAGTAAGGCCGCCGCTGCTCGTAGGTTAGATTATTAATAGCAGAACTTGATTTTGGTCCAGGTGTTTTTGAAAGGGTACGTCAGGGTATCTTAGCATTCATGAAAAAATAATTTAACTTCTTACTTGTATGCCAGGGCGCGCAAGTTGTACGATTTTTTCACGTAAAAGTGTGTGCAAGTGCGGATGGAAACGATACACCGATCCATCAATTCCAACAGTGACTTGCGTTTCTTCAACTTTATTTAGAAGCGCTGATATACAGGCAGAGAGCAAGTTAGCTGCACGTCTGGTAACGCATTCGCATATATAACGTACTAGGCCCATTTCTGTATCGGTAGCGTGATAAATGCCTGTAAATATGAAGGAGTTATTTGTGGCTGTGCTAGTCCTGCATATCAGTTAGGACTAGCCCAACACAGCCACTTTAGTTCAGGCTATTGAGCTAGAATAGGAACAATCCCAGCTTCTATCAGAGCCGTTTGGGCAGTGAAAGTTAATGGATAATAAATAGGTACTCTATGAACTCAATGGTAGATGGCGTTGTGTAATGACGGCTATTGTTGCTTAGTTCGATAAATATTGTATATTACGTCCACATAAAAGGTTATTCTGTTTAACTTTGTGTGCTCTGGCAGAGCAATAGTATAAAAAATAGGATGGATTTTAGACTGCGGCCTTGGTGTTGAGAATATATGGATGCCTATGTTGGACTTCACTAACCGAAGTCTTCAAGAATCCTCTTACAACTTGTGAAGTCTCCAAGCTTATCACCTTCAATTGCCGACATATATTTAGTGAAGAAGTTGCCACGTATGAACAAGAGGTCAGAGTTGTAGCTCTTAAATAATAGACCCATCTTCGTGAACTTTGCTAACATTAAACGCACTAATTCTCCCAGATACATGCCAGATACCATTTTTTGCAGTCTAAAAAAAATTAAGATAAGTTTCAAAAGGGAACCTCCCAAAACTAAATAGGTGGGTACATAAATCCCTACCTTGAGGCTACCTTCGTCAATCATATTATGTTCCAATGATTATGTAACGTTTATAATTAGTTTTTGAGTACCTACCTACCTAAGTAGGTAAGTGAAGGTACCTAGAACCTACGTTATAAGCTTATACGTTACGTTATAAGCTAACACGTTACGTTATAAGCTAACTGGCTAGGTACCTATTTATAAAATCAACCATTTTGCATAGATATGAGATAGATACCTATTATTAGGTACCTACCTGTGTACATGATAGCACAGAACGCGAACAACTAACCTTTACTTCTGTCATTCATATCTTAATTAGGTACATTCAAAGGTTGTCTTGTAGAAATTGCTAAGGTACCTATGCGTTTTTGGCTACCACTTATGTTTAGCTAACTACGTTATTTTTAAAAGAACTCTCACATTTGTTTTTTTGGATTGTCGGAACTTTCGTCTAAATCGCGATCAAACTCCGTACGAACAAAGTCCAAAGCACCATTTTCACCGAACGCACCCCATTCTGTGTTTATTAGCAGCTGAGACTTTCCCGGTTCTCTTTCAAATAGCTCGCAATTTTCTATTTTTTCTACATAGCAAACGTTGGTCCCTGTTCCTGGACGATAATAATAAATAAGCCTATTATGTAAATGTAAGTATCAGAGGGTCTTTATATAGTGTCTAAGAGGTATCGGTTACATAATACGTTTGTGAAGGTCAGATGGCAGTCGCTTTAAGGAAAATGTCGAAGACCCAACTGGGCGACATGCCAATTAATTTGCTATTTCCGAAAGTGATTTCTTGATTATTTTCGGTCGGTGTTCGGTCACGAGAAGATCCTCATTAAGAAGGTCACAAAGACTCCTTCCACCCCATTGTGCCTATTGCACCTGCATGGTGATTTAGTAACCTCTGGCAAGACAATAAACTAGAGTTCACTTGTTCATGAAAGTCAGAAGATGCATTAATCTATATCTAGTTAATGAACGAAAAATGTGTGCCTACATTCAGAATAAGTATAATTAAGTAGGTAGGTTTAGTTCTCGTGGGTAAGCTGAGTTTTGCATTTGTGTGAGTGCAGTGCGTGAACATATTATGTGACTTGTTTTACACACATGTGTTGTACACATAGCTTTTTTACTCTACTTTTCGAGATCACTCACACAAATGCAAAGCTCAGCTTAGGCCTCGTGGTATTAAGTGGTTGAACCACAGATCTTTTCACTATTTTTTTCTGTGGCGGAACTCAATTGCCTTATCGATTCGAAACGCAGCTACTTACCAATGATGACTCCTATTTTACAATCATGTTTTTTCCATGCACATGACATCAATGTTGCTGTGGAATCATTCAATATGGCGCAGATATCAACCTGAATGTCCTAGAAGGTCAAGTAGGTATTGGTCAAGTAGGTATTGTTTTAGTAGTTTAGTTTCCATTTAGTTTACTTTTGGATGGTTGTATGAAACTTCATTATGTTCTTTCAAACACACATTCTGTTGGATTGCAAACTAGACTGTATCTAGGTGTATCTAGTAATAATAATAGTTGTAATCTGTTGTGATAAATACCTAAATAATTCGCGTGATACTTAAATCCACCACCACCACAAAATCACATATTTATCGCCTGAGAGGTAGATGTAGATAGAGGTAGAGAGGCGTCTATCAGGTCCACATTTCGCCAGTCACTGTTGGACCCACTTCCGGGCACCCTGTTCGTTTCCGGGCACCTTATATATATTCGCCAGAGCCTCGTCCGTTCGGCAATAGACGTAGGTGCGGCCGTGGCCCAGGCCGTGGATTGAAAAAAAAAAACAGCAGGTGCACCGCGTGCAGGTGAGGATGAATTGGGCCCCGGATATGTTGATAAGGCTTTATCTTAAATCTACCACATAAATAGCGTGAAGCTTTTATTTGTACCACCAGTCAGTCAAAGAACGGACGTGTTTTACTGCGATAAGCAAAAGTACCTATTTACAGATTCAGTGATTATTTACTCTTTGGTAATCAGGTTGAAGATGATCGATTTTAAATCCTTCAAAAGCATTAATTAATTATTTACAATTAGCTAACACCCGCAGCTCAGCACGCATGTAAATCTTTTGTATTGGATTTGAGTTGTGGAAAGAAGCAATTAATCAAAATTTATTGTAATTGATCCACATATTTCGGAATTTTAAGTGTAACAAAACGACACCAACGATTTATATTATAATCAAATGAAAACCTGTACAATTGCCTCATAACTCGATACATTATTTGAATACTAGACTAAATTTTTGGGTGCAAAGGGACCAACATCTTTAGGGCCCCGGCGAACTCACCTGCTAGTGGCGCACCTGCTGATCAACGGATGAGGTTCGTTAATTTACGGTACCTATGGAGTGGCTTCGGCCCCTGCGTGGGTACCAGGTGGTACAACATTGTTGGTCCCGGGGGAGGTACCACCGTGCAGCTGTGTTAAAGCCCCCCAAATAACCCAACCCAGGCTGGGTTGCGTTAGGGGTTCAGCAGCTGCACCACCGGGCCCGGGGCGATGTATGGTGCAGCAGGCATTGACCAGTGGGGGCGAAACGGAGTCTAGTGTGGGAGGTGTGGGTCGATTCGCCGGCCAGGGAGACCCTTAGCAACGGCGTTGCCGCGGCCACCCGCAACACAGTCATGGGGCCCGCCTGGGACCTAACCACACGGTTCTAGACAAAGCTAGCCCCTGCGCTTTGTCACTTACTGCTGCACCAAATGTCGCCCTGTCTTCACGCTTCTTGTTCATATACATTATGGCAGTGCAACATAAAAAACGTAAACGTTCCACAGCGGCCCTAGGAAACCCCACAACTTCACTTTTCGAGGTGGAGTTCACTAACATCCGTGGACTCCATGCGAACCTCGATGCCGTCCACCATCACCTTGAGACGGCAAGGCCCGCTGTGATGTCCCTCACGGAGACACAAATACGCCGCCCTGAAGACACGTCTTACCTGTGTTACCCCGGCTATGTCATCGAGGAACAATTTCGAGATAAAGCCGGGGTGTGTGTGTTCGTTAGGGCGGATGTTTGCTGCCGCCGGTTGCGCTGCCTAGAGAACCCCTCCAACTCCGTCCTTTGGCTGCACGTAGACCATGGCTCTATGAGCCAGATCTCCTTGTGCGTCTACCGTTCCCACACAGGGGATTCTGAGACAATAAAGCTCTTCCAGTACCTCAGCGAGACGGCTGATGAAGCGCAGGTGCGGTTCCCGAACGCTGACCTAGTATTTCTGGGGGACTTCAATGGCCATCACATTGAATGAATAAAATCAATAATATCGAATTCAGTGCAATCAAGTGGTAAAACATAGTCGGCGTATAACCTCGAAATTTTTCTTTCATTCATTGGCATTTGGGAGAACATCTTACTGGATACCGTGTGTTCCACTCTGTTGATTATTGGAGAAACAACATAATATCAAGTGCATTTCAAGGTCTTTGTTTATGAAGGTGTTTCAAAAAGGTCAGTGTATTATAATATAGGTATCACACAAGTGCCCACTTTTGATGAAAAACTAACTAAACTGCTGTAGATACCTAGCTAGAAGTTTTGCAATACTTGCAACATTCGCTCACTGCAGACAAGCTCGACTACAAATATATTTTTTATAACTACTAAAATTATAAACAATAGAATGTCGGTGCGACGTTCACCGTTGTCTACGCCTACTAGCGTCGAATGTACTCGGTCGGAACCAGATTTAAACACTTTGCAATTAAAGGAATCAAAATATGTTAGTGTGAACACTTGTAAACGACGACTTACAAATCAGCCTAGCCCGACGTCTGAGGAATCTGACGTCCACCAGGACATCAGGGATATGTTGCTTGAGTGGAAGGTGGAGTTTCAGGCGAAGATTGATGAGATGTATAGGTGTCAAAATGTACTAATTACCAAGTTATCATCAGACATCGTGGAACTAAAGTCCCAGAATGCCAGAATTAATAAATCAAACGACGACATAGTTCAGTCCATGACGTTCATAAATAAACAATACGAAGACATAAAAACTGGCTTATCCAGCATGCAAAATCAACGGACAGAACAAATCAAGATCTTTGAAAACCTCGAGAAGAGGGTGTAGGACCTCCAACTAAAAACTAGATCGTCTAATGTTGAGATTAGGAATATTCCACGGTCGGAAAATGAAACTGGCGGACCTACAAAGCATAGTTTGTAAAATTGGGCAGACCATTGGGACGCCAATGTCCCCATCCGATCTACGGGACATATTCCGGCTCCCTGGAAAGCCCGGTACAGTGCGCCCAATTGTTGCTGAGTTTCACACGGTACAAATGAAGATGGCCACTATCTCTGCAGTTCGACAGTTTAATAAAAACAAAAATGCTGAGAGTAAGCTAAATACACAATCTATTAAAATCCCCGGCAAGAACTTGTCTGTTTATGTGTCCGAGTATCTTCCCGCCAGCACTAAAAAGCTATTTTACCAGTCACACGAGTATGCGAAACAGCACAGCTACAAATACTGCTGGACTGCGAATGGAAATGTTTTTCTTAGGAGGGAAGATGGAGATAAACAAATTTTAATTTCCTCTAAAAATAATTTACTAAACTACAAAAAAAATGTGACAAATACAATTATATACTCAGGCAGGTTTTTGTTCAATAATTTGTTTAATAGTTGAGCTGAGTTTGATAAATTACTATTGTTATGTTGGGGCGGGTTGTATAACATGTTTACCTGAAACAAAATACAGATTTAACTTAGAATTAAATTATATAAATAATACACAAACTCTTCACTACAAATGCACACACAACATACACTATACCTATATTACACCTCTGAACATATACACACAATTCCACACATATTTACATATAATCTCTTACTTGCTCAATGGGAATATTATAGTTTTGACTCTCTTACTGCCGAACCTCAGAAACCTTACAACCCTATTTGAAATTTATTTACAATTATATACTAAGGCAACTTGTTGTTTATTAATTAAGCTAAGATTGTTAAGTTATTGTTGTTATATTGATGGTTGTATAGCATATTTACCTGAAACAAAATACATATTTAACTTAGAATTAAATTATATAAATAATACACATACTCTTCACTACAAATGCACACACAACATACACTACTCAATGGGAATGTGATAGTTTTGACTATCTTACTGCCGAACCTCAGAAACCTTTCAACCCTATTTGAAACACTATCTAGTTACTCTGGCTTCATTAATGGCTAATATACAAGATATTAATACGGAACTGGACTATGATCCTACCCTACACTCACATAACTGCCACCCAGAGGACTGTCTTACCTATCTGACTAATTTTAAACTCGGCCTTAAAATAGTACACATAAACATACGTAGTATAAACAAAAATATTGATCAGTTTTGTGTAATGCTCTCGGTAACCAAGGTAAAATTTGATATCATAATATTCACCGAGTGCTGGCTAAGTAAAACGAGCACTCCACCCTCTCTTGACGGGTATATACCACATTGCTCAACAGATATACAAAATCAAAATGATGGCATAATTATGTACACTAATAAGGAACTTACATGTAAAATAAGAGAGCCCTTGTTTAAGAGCGGAAGCTGCTTAGTATGCCAAATAAACAACACCATTGGTATCGTGGCAATTTACCGATCACCCTCATATACAAGTACAGACGAACAGAAGGATTTCCTGGATAGTTTAAACAATGTATATAATGACTTAACTACACAACACCTGATCCTTATTGGTGATATGAACATCAACATACGCCCAAATAGCATAGATCCCTTATACGAAGAATATATGATTCTTAACGCGTCCCACGGACTCTTTCCTACTCACACCTATCCTACAAGAGCTAGCCAAAGATGTGTAGACCATACCTTTACAAAACTAAATCTTTCATCTACAACACTAGTTCTGGACTCTTATATCACTGACCATAAGCCCATAGTTTTCTTCATGGAACAAGCAGTGCTCAGTCGTAAACATGACGATCTAAAGAATTGTACAAATTATTCAAAAACGAAAATTGATATTGATAACATCGATTTCTCTCATATATCCGAAATAGACAATGCAAATCTAGCTACCAATAAACTCATTCATACTATATCAAGCATTATTGAATCAAATACTAAAATCGTAAATATACCAAAAAGGAATAGAATACTAAAACCCTGGATGACTCCGGGACTAGTTAAGTGCATTAGGAACCGTGATCGATTACATATTAAGTCTAAAAAATCACCTGAAAATATAACACTCAGAATTACTTACACCCGTTACCGGAATTTTTGTAATCGGATTGTCCGAGGGCAAAAGGCGGACTATAATAAAAAAATCATAGAGGAAGCTGGCGTGAACCCTAAAAATCTCCGGAAAGCTATTAAGACTGTCACCGATACCCATAAAAATGTTGACAGCCCTACAGAACTTCTAGGAATTCACAATGACCCTAAGCAGTCGGTAAACGAGGTTTGTCACTTTTTCACTTCAATAGGCAAAAAATTAGCTGAAAATCTAGCTCGCCTAGGGTGTCAGCACAGTGTCCCAGGAGTGAAACCATTTCCTCCAATCTCAAAAGCAACGAATTCCATGGTCCTACTTGATGTGAGCGAAGCTGAAATAGAAACTATAATACTTCAGTTGCGCTCGGACTGTGCGGTTGGGTGGGATGGAATATCATCTAACATTCTAAAACTTGCCCGAACAAAACTGATCCCTCCTATAACACATATTTGTAACCTGGCAATGAGGACTGGCGTATTTCCTGATGGCTTTAAAAAAGCAATACTCCATCCAATCCACAAGAGTGGTGACAGAGACTGTGTCAACAACTACCGTCCTATTTCAATACTCTCTGCACTGTCAAAAATTCTGGAAAAAATATTAAACAAAGCTCTAAAAAACTACATTAAAAAGTATAACATCTTAGCTGGTAACCAATATGGTTTTCGTTCAGAGTTTTCCACGGAGGACGCTGTGATTGACTTAACCAACTCAGTAGTGAGAAATCTGGATGGTAATAGTCGATGTTTGTGCATATTTTTGGATCTGTCAAAAGCTTTTGACACAGTCTCTGTTCCGATTGTCTTGGATAAAATGGAAAGATTGGGCATTCGCGGGGTCATTCATGATTTATTTAGGGATTATCTCACAAATAGAACCCAACTGGTTAAAGTAGGAAATCAGTATAGCGATGAATATTTGTGTAACTACGGCGTCCCACAAGGGAGTGTTCTAGGCTCTACGTTGTTCCAGCTATACGTAAACGACCTCTGTACGATGACTTTGCCACACACCAAAATTTTCGCATTTGCGGATGACACGGCATTGGTTGTATCGGGTCCTAACTGGACGACAGTAAAGGAGAGGGCAGAATATGCGCTTAAGCAAGTTATGACCTGGTTGTCACAAAACAAGCTTACACTAAATGTAAATAAAACACTGTTTGTACCATTTTCCCTGTCTAAAGTTAATACCCCGCCACCAAACTGCAATCAAAGCCCATTCCTGTTCTTTGGATGCGGACTGCACCTGCCCGGACCTAGTTGGACAGGTGAGCGCAAAATATCTGGGCGTATATATAGATAGTGGGCTTAAGTGGGACATTCAAGTTGACACCGTGAGAACTAGAGTAAGAAGACTAATACATGTATTTAAAACACTACGCGATGCGACTACGAAACCAACCTTAAAAATGGTTTATCTGTCTCTCTGTCAGTCCGTAATACAATATTGCATCCCGGTCTGGGGAGGATCCACTGAAACTCAACTTTTGAAATTAGAAAGAGCACAGAGAGCTGTACTTAAAGTTATGCACAAAAAACCGAGAAGATATCCGACAACACAACTTTACGCGGAAAGTGATGTACTGACTGTGAGACAGCTCTTTGTGCTCAGGACTATACTAAAAAAGCATCGAGGTGTGCCTCTACCTGACCCTAGGAAGCGCAGTAGGCAGCCCGTGTCTCCTGTTCTCCGCTGTCGGACCTCCTTTGCTAAACGACAATTGAACAGCCTGGGCAGCAAACTATACAACAAACTAAATATAAAGGAAGATATTGTGGGTCTTAACTATTACCGGGTTAAAAAGAAAGCAATTAGTTGGCTACTCCAGCTTGATTACGAAGGCACTGAATCACTATTAAAATTCATTGAGTAATCTTCCACATAGAAACACAGCAACACTAACACACACAACACACAGATGCACACACACTACACACACACACACACTACACACACACACACACACACACACACTACACTACACACACACACAAACACACACACACACACACACACACACACACACACACACACACACACACACACACACACACACACAGTAGGTATCGACTAGAAATAATTATCATCCATACTTGAATAGTTTACACTCTTACCGTACTACTTACTTGCAACGTTGATAATAGTGTCTAAAATTGTCACACTTACCTATAATATTGAAAAAAAGCGCTGTCTCCCATGATACAGGCCCTGGCCTAGTATGGGTTTCAGTATCTGAACTTATTGCAATAAAATTATGTACTATTAATTAAGAAACATTTTTGTCAAGTACTACTCGTGTCAATAAACAATTTATTATTATTTCGTTTATTCCTTTACATTCTTATTTTATACATTTTTAAATACATTTATAAAAAAAAAACAAATACATTTAAAAATATAAAAAATAGTGACCCACCAGTAGCGGAGTAGGACCCAAACTACCGGCGGTGGAGGCTACAGACTAAGAAACCTCCTAACAATACGGCACGTGTCGAGGATAACAGCCTTCTGAATCTGACTCTTGATCCAACAATCTAACGAGAGTCTCTTGAGATGTTGATCGAGATTCTTCGCTATTAATCCGTTTGCCGAAACGACCACCGGTACAATGATCGTCGAGTCTACGTCCCACATGGCGGTTATCTCGAAGGACAGATCAAGGTATTTACTAAGTTTGTCCTTCTCTGCCTTCACGAGATTTTCGTCATGCGGGACGGCGATATCGACGAGCACTGCCCGACGCTGGGTCCGATCAACCAACACGATATCGGGCCTATTTGCAACAATAGTCCTGTCCGTGATGATTGATCGGTCCCAGTAGAGCAATGCACGACCATTCTCAAGAACTGGCACTGGTGTATACTTATAGTACGGTACTTCAAACTCAATAAGGCCATATTGAAGAGCAAGTTGCTGGTGGATGATCCTGGCTACTTGATTGTGCCTATGCAAGTACTCGGTGTTAGCAAGATACGAACAACCGGAAATAATATGGCGAAGTGATTCACCAGGACGGTGGCATGCTCGACAAATGTCGACCGTACCGTCCTTCATGATGTATTTCCGATAGTTGTTCGTCTTGATAACCTCATCTGCAATTGCAAAGGCAAAACCTTCAGTTTCCCCAAAGAGGTCCCCAAAACGCAGCCAGTTCACCGAAGCGAGCAGGTCTACGTCGGGTCCTGTTAAGACCCGGTAGAACCGCCCGTGTAGCTCCTTACTCTTCCATACGTCCCTACGGTCTTCAGTACCTACCACCTTTCGTTTACGCCAGTTCTCGTTAGCCAAGGAAAGAGGTGTCAGGCCCTTGTCAACCATCACGACAACGCAATGAATGTCACACCCGTTCTGTAGAAAGTAATCTCTCAGACTGCACACTTCACGGTTGTGGAGGTTCTTGGCATTCAAAAAGCCTCGACCCCCCACTTCCGCGGAATGTACAGTCTCATGACAGAAGATCGTAATGGCTGGGGTCCCTCAAGACTGATCATGCCACCCATGCGTTCGCTCTCTCCCACGGTCTGACCCAGATGGTATGCGGGATCACCCGGATACCAGACAGGTCAGATCACGCGCTCGCTCTGCTGGATCTACTGTTGACGAGTCGTCCAGCCCAGTACCGTGTTTCGGTAGGAGCCCCATTGGGTACTTCCGACCACTGTGTTGTTCACGCTGGCATGAAGGTGTCACCTCCTGTACGTCCTGTACAAACGTCACGACACGTCGACGACGAAGTTAATAAATAAATAAATAAAGACTATGGCACTACTCGTCAGCGGATTGGGACGGTCTACACGGTTTTTATGCGTCCTTAAGGCTCCTTCGGATAGCGCTTCTGCGATTGCTGGCGAGATCAGTTTAGGGATGGAATATTACATCCCTTTCACTGATGTCGCCAGTATCCGCAGAGCCCGTCCCTGGTTCGGGCGAGATTGTGCCAAAGCTGTTCGACAAAAACAGTCGGCATATCGCGCCTGGATCAGGACCCGGGCTGTGCGCGACCCAAACGTGGGCCACCTCAAAGCGGCGTACAACCGGGTCACAAAATCCAGTAAGAGGGCCTGTAAGAGAGCGGATGCCCCGCGCGTCCCGCGGCTTGGTCAGGAGCTCACTTCCCATCCCACAGGCAGCCGTGGATTCTGGCAACTGGCCAAAGCCGTGCAATCTAACTTTTGTCAGCCCTCGCTGCCACCGCTGCGTTACCCAGATGGAACGCTGGCTCACAAAGCCCAAGAGAAAGCGGATATGCTCGCAGACCTCTTTGCGGTTAATTCCCGGGTCGACGACAGTGGCCTGCAGCCAACTGTGGCCACACTATGCCTGATATTGTTATCAGGCAATGTGATGTACGGGTAGTGCTGCGGTCACTCGACACGCTGAAAGCCAGTGGCCCTGACAGCATTCCGGCGGTGGTGCTACGAAAATGTGCAGCTGAGTTGTCTCCAGTATTAACACGTCTGTACGGCCTGTCATACTCTACAGGGCTCGTGCCGAAGGTCTAGAGGGAGGCGAACGTACTACCGATCCCCAAGAAAGGGGATCGATCCAATCCAGGCAACTATCGACCCATAGCTGTCACCTCAGTCATTTGCAAGGTGCTTGAGCTCCTTATAAATAAGCAGCTCATGCTATACCTAGAGGATCACTCGCTAATCAATGATCGACAATACGGCTTCAGGCCAAAACGATCAACGAGTGATCTTCTGGCATTCGTAGCGCATGTCTGGGGTGGGGCTATGGAAAGGCACGGCGAGTCCTTGGCTATTAGCCTGGACATCGCCAAAGCTTTCGATAGGGTCTGGCATGCTTCGCTCCTTTCCAAGCTTCCGGCATATGGTCTACCTCCTCAACTGTGCAGCTGGATTGCCAGCTTTTTAAACGAGCGCCGAGTGCCGGTCCTCTGCGATGGCTAGGCTTCTCGCTCCTTGCAAGTGAATGCCGGGGTACCGCAGGGGTCCGTACTATCACCAACTCTCTTTCTTCTGCAAATCAATGATATGCTATCCCTCGGGAACATTCATTGCTATGCAGATGACAGCACACTGCACGGGAGTTACTCGGTTCGTCCGACGGCGGGGCGATCTGAGATTGAGTAGGAGAGACGACTCGTGGCTGATCTCGACCGTAACCTCGACAGTATCTGTCAATGGGGTACCGAGAACCTGGTCGAGTTCAATGCCCACAAAACACAGGCGTGTGCATTTACTGCAAAGAAATCCCCTTTCCTTCCCCTACCCTCTCTTCAGAATGCATTATTACCAATGAAGGACAACCTTGATATCCTTGGCATAGACATTCGTCGAGAGCTCAATAATAAAAACAACATCGAAAGATGTATAGGGCTAGCTTCGCGGAAACTAGGAATACTGAATAAGGTAAAGCGATTCTTTACACCGGACCAGAGGTGTCTGCTGTACAAGACGCAGATTAGACCCTGCGTCGAATATACTGCTCTCACCTCTGGGACGGCCGGCCCCGCGAAGTATCTGCTGGACGCTCTCGACGCTATGCAGCAACGGGTTATCCGTATAATAGATTGTCCGGAGGTAACGGGAAGCCTCGAGCCGCTAGCACAGCGCCGAACAATAGCTTCCTTGGCCGCATTCTACCGTATTTACCACGGCGAGTGTTCTGAAGAGCTCTTCAATCTGATCCCACCCTCTTCCTTCCGATCCCGAACAACCCGTGCCGGGCAAAGATGCCACTCCCACACAGTGGATAGCATGTTCGCGAGAACCGAACGTTTTAAACGTTCGTTTCTCTGCCGAACGATAGTGGCCTGGAACGCCCTGCCTGTGCACGTGTTTCCTCCCACATATAATCCTGGGATCTTTAAGCGGAGCGTGAAGAGGCACATCAGTAGGTCGTCAAGTTGAGGGACACTCTCTATAGTATTGTGTGCTGTGAGAGTGGCCCACAATCGCTAGACGTCGTCACGACTTACCACCAGGCGGGCGGGTTCAATTTGGCGAATCAAATAACAAAAAAAAAAAATTGCGGCATTAATAAAAAAAACACAGGGATTAAATACGTCTTTGTGACCCATCCCATCCTCATCTGATACTGCTAATAACTTAGTAGGTACTTATAATGGGTATAATTTAAAACTTACCCCTCTTCGAACAATAGCATCCTGAAGTCCCTTGACATCTTCACCAATTACACCAGAACAAGAAAATCCTTTATTCCATCGCTGGAGAATACCTTTTGTAAGCCCTAATTGTTGGAGTGGGAAACCGAACGTAAATCTTAGGGGTAACCGTTCTTCATAAACTCCATGATCCTATTGAACGTAAAAAGCATATCTACTATTTAATTTAAATAAAATAAAAAACCTCTTTACATAAAATACTGGCAGTTGACACGGAAAATATCGACGTCCATCACTTCGCAGAAGCACAGTAGGTAGGTACTATTACGGCAGAAGAATGAAAAGCCGACCCATCTGGGTTTGGAAAAGGGTCAGCGGACGATGATGACTGGTAGTTGTAGAGGATTTTATAGTTATTGGGTAATTGGGCGTTATTGGGCCTCATCTGGGTCACTGTAGCTCAAGTCATCTACGCCAGCTCTCGTTACACATGTCACTAGCTGTAACGGCATAGTATGTATGTGGAACTATTGCTTAAAAAAAAGAATAAGTACGAGTACTATCAAACGCAAATCTATTCATCACATTGCTGTTGACCTCTTTACGACGAATGATTGCTGCATTCACGAAACCAACCAATTTAATGGCAAACCGTGGTTTTATAAAAGCCTCTCACGATCTATACTGTAAACATATATTAAGGAAATGCATATTTTTAATAGTGATATTAACTGATATCTCACCTTCATAAAATCAGCTAGACATTCAGCTATGTGATCAAATAGACCGACACCGGTTCCAGTCTTTATATCATTCGAGATGTCATATATTTGGGACTCTATATCAAAATGGTGCTCTCTTAAGTGTATAATTGACACTCTAAAATGTCTTCCTCCAAGATCAAGTACTAGGAATTTTCCACGTTCTGAAAATTAAAGTAGCTTTTTATTTCTATTCTAACTACTGAAATCATTTCTAATAGATAAAATGCGTTAGGTTTCGATTCGGGAAGGATTGTTGTTACTGAATCAAGCGTAGGTGGTACCTACCAGTGCCTACAGTATAAGCACTTATAAGTAGATTGGGATGAAAATGAGCCTAATGATTGACCACGTCTCATTTGACACATTTGATTATTTTTATTTTCGTAGAGGAAATTCTTCAGAAACATGACGCATTTACCTTTTCCATTCGGTAAATCTTGAACGTGTGTAGCAAAACACTTGACACTGGCGTCATCATGTGTGGTTTTACCAAGTCCTTTAAGCAATTCCGTATGAAATTTTCTCATGACCTCCCTGATTTGTCTGTCCGTCATTAGCAGGGTTTCACATTCTTCAAATATCTATAAAACAACCATTACCGAACAACTACCCAGTCCCAACAGTGTGGCAGCGTCGACTATAGTTAATCGAAATATTCAACCTATGATTTTACCAAATTAAAAACATTTTTGAAAATGTCTGCGATATAATGGCCGAATATAGGTAAGTATTATGTATTATGGTAGTTATGGTTAGGTGGGTTAGGTACATTTTAGAGTTTAACTTGCTTTATAGAATTAAATATTGGATGGAAACAGGCGTTACCTGGCGAAAATCCATGACAAAGTAATGGTAAGTAAGATGTTAATGATAATTCAAAATATAATAGCATTATCTTCGCAAAATTAAAAGACAATAAAACGTCGACAATTGTTTCACCTCTAAACGAGGCATTATCAAGACTGTCTCAGAGAGAACAGGCCACCTTACCAACATATCAGCTGGGTTGAGATACACGCAGGGTTCAGATTCAATCAGATTGAAAAAGAAACGAAATATATTGCATATTTCGTTATAAATAGCATATACTTAAATTTTTATATTTTTTAATACAATTCAATATACCTGTATACAGGAGTAACTCATGACGATAGTCGTTGCGCAATACGTCCTAGCTTATACAAAGTAAACTGAAGCGGCACTTGGCAAATTCGTACTAAGTACTTCTTTCGAATAGATTTCTGTTCTCTTGCATCAACTTGCCAATGCCAGGCAGTACCTGAACACTGAAGATGGATATTTTACGGGTAGTTCCCCGAGTTACGTAAATATTACTCAAGTCCAAATACTTAGGTAAGTATTTCTTTGTTACTACAGTTTTATCTATTATGGTACCTACATACCTAAGAGAATTATAGAATTAAATCAAAGGAACATTTCTTGACGTTCAAGACCACAGAGTACAGAGTACCACAGAGATTGGACGGTGACACCCATCGAGTGGAAAATTAATGTACAGCAAAGAGGTTGTACCACCCTTCTTTTTTTTAGTCGCTACACATTAACCTACCCAGTTTACAGTAACAGACTCACTATCAATAGAGAATACATCTATATATCTTCGTCTGGTCGAAACTTGAAGTACTAGGATCGACAAGGATGCCTTTCGACCATAGGTCGCTGCCCTAACGTCCATTGCCGGATACCCCGAGTACGCCCTCAGATGGATAACACCAGGGCTTATACCACCCAACGTTAGTTATTTACTCTCGCAGAGAACTGCAAGACGTTTGAACACAATAACTTGAATCCAAGCCAACCGTGTGGTGGCGACTGCGGCCCGCCCCGGGGGATCACGTTGCTTTGTGGTCAGGGAAAATGGGTGCGCATTGTCTTACATAACTTTTCAACTCCTATCATCGGAGGTCCGAAAATGTTTCTCAAACCATTTAAAATTATAATGATCGTTATTCATAAAAAAAAACTAAATATTAAAAAACATAATCATTTAAATTCATCACAAATTATACACTAGTTTTTACTAATATTTGTTTTAATATATTTGTTTATACTAATGATCGAAACTCATAATCATTCGAATAAATAACTACAATATTCATTGTGTTTTATTCTAATATTGGTTTTTATAAATTTCTTAATCATAAGTTTTTTCATCCATATTATAATGTCTATATTCCAGTGAAAATGAAATTGCTACCAGAAACAAGATGCTACCAGACAAGTAAGTTAGGTTAGGTTAGAACTGTGAACACAACAACGGCAGCGGCCGGCGAAGCGCCAGATAATTATCCTACTAATATTATAAACGCGAAAGTTTGTGAGTATGTATGTGTGTATGGATGGATGGATGTTTGTTACTCTTTCACGTAAAAACTACTGAATGGATTTTAATGAAACTTTACAATGATATAGCTTATACATCAGAATAACACATAGGCTACAATTTATAAAGATATTGTGTGAATTGTTCAAAATATGACGCGGCGCGACGGGAACGGGAAAAAATCCAAATTATCACGCGGACGAAGTCGCGGGCGACCACTAGTCTGTTATAAAGTAAGCTATTCTGAACAACGACGTTACGAGTTGAAGTATGTTCGTGGTAACAACATTATTAATTAAAGCAATATGATAATAGAATGTTATGAATAAAAAAGATCAAAAAAACAAATTATGGATTTAAACTGGTTCTTGGTAGTAACAGTATTAATAAAAAAAATACAATCACTAACTGTTATGAGTTCCGATGATAGTAATAAAAATGAATGAATAAAAAAGTATGAAAAATAAAATTATGAAGAGTGATGACACAAATCGGTAGTAAGAAAAAGAATAGGATTAAAAATTTTATGTGAGCCAAAATGGACCCAGGGAAAATTAGTTAGGCACCTAAGTATCAGCCATTGGGATTATAAACAGAGTCAGGTACTAAGTCTAGTCATGTAGATTATAAAGGTAGGTCCTCAGAGCAACCATCTATACTACGTACGTACGCCCTAGGTAGGTCAGACTATAGATTTAGAAAAATTTTCGCTACCTTCGGGTCAGACAGACCGTAGGTACAATAATGATAACACAAAATAGGTTTTATATAAATTTATTTTTTAAATAAGTAATAACATTTCTAGAAGCTTCTTTATAAAGCTTGCATATTTTGAATTATTGATGACCACATTTTGTTTGGCATATAATACATATTTCTCTATGGAATCGTAGATTTATTTAAAATCTACAATGTATGAATAAGTTTTATAAAAATATTAAATTCCAGGTTATTTTGAACAAAAACAGAATAAATCAATAATTTAGAGTTTCTTGCCTGTTGTATAAATACTTAATAATAATCAAACATAACATTTCAGAGTTGAATATAATAATATAATATTGCTTCTGATTATGATATGTACGTTTTCTGCGGATAAGTAGCAAGTAAGTTAAAGAATCAACGTTTAAGTAATATGACCTCCAATGAAAATGGAATGTTATATTGTTAAGGTATGCAGAAAATTTGCATATCTTTAATTTCCGAATTCGTTATATTTAGCATAAAAAATAAAATCAAGCTGTTTCCAAATTTAAATTTACCAAAGTGATGTGATACTCTTGTGATATTATTTTGTAATGTTACCAGACTCATATCAATTAACACCATCGGTCTGAGTTTGACTTAATAATAAAAAAACCAAGTTACACTTGATTCAATTAGGTAATATCTAAGTATTTTAACTAAATAATTGCAGACTAAACTAAAACACACTATCTACAATAATATGGTACTTATTAAACTAATAGGCTATCTGACCTTCACGTTATTGCTGACGAGGAACTACCCGTTAAACTTCTTACGTCTTTTACGGGCTTTTTACAAACATAACTGTGAATGATGTGTTTTTTTTTCATACTAACCACAGCACTTACGAAATCGCAAAACTACCTACGTGAATAAAAATGCACCTACTTAACGAAACTAGGAACTATTATAGGTAATTGGGGGAGCTTTTAACCATTACATTTTTAGCTAATATAAGCATTTAAATGTTTAATGAATTTAATGAAAATATTTCTTAATAAAAATAATAATGTCGCTAATTGAAATTCCATGCTACTTAGTTATATTTCAATACTCGAGGAGTAGGTATGTACTTACACTGTGTAATAAAATAACTGTGTGTTGATTATTTCAATAATCAATGTAAAATAAGTACCTATACTTGAACTAGTCCTAGTTATATCACAGTTAAATATCAAACATAAAGCGACTTTAACGGCTTATTAAACTTTACTACGAGGACTAATAAAGGGATATTTGTGTGGACTTAGTTCATTACTCATACATAACTAATAACTATAAATTAAATTACCTTCATAAAACGTACTTAGACGTTATCATAACAATTGAGTTATTTAATTTTTTTTATTAACACAATAGATTGGTATATGTGTGAGAATATTAACTTGCAAAAATAGAAATATCCATTTTCTTTCAATTGTCTCTGACTACGTTCTACAAGTAAAATAATTAAAGGTTCGTATTAGAAAATATATTCAAGACTTTCTCAATATTAGATAATATATGTCTAATTTTGAGTTCGCTTGGGTATTGTTCCGTAATACGAGCCTTTAGAGTCACGTAAATAAAAATAGTACCTAACTAAATTAAGTATGTCAATCTGGTCTAAAAGTGAATTTAACTTTTGAGAGATTTACCCTATCTAATTAGTTACAATAATTATAATAATCACTCGACGCAATCACCTTAATAATATTATACAGAACTAATCTGCACTATTTGCTAAGTTATTAATTTACAATATCATTTCATAACAGTTGCTATTTAATATATAAAATTACATAATCTAGTTAACATTACAAGAGCCTTCTCTCCGGGTAAATATACATCTATATGCTATATATTGCATGTTACATTATAACATGTTACTGAAGAGAAATTCTGGCTCACGTTCTACGTATAGGCGAGACGATCCTCGCCTATAATATGGCTGCAAACTGAACTATTACTCAGTTCAAAATTATATCGCAGTTTGGACAAGGAACGATGCCATTCCGCATAATCAATTCAAATCAGTCTTATTTTTATAAAACAAAAAGTGCCAAAGATCGTACATACAATAAAAAAAACATGATGGAATCCTTTATATCGTGACTAGACTAAAATTAATGTATGTACGGATAAAATAAATTAGTTAATTTTAAGTACCCATATAAGTGAGCCATTTGCCGGAGCATGTAGGTAGGTATACGGAAAGTGAGCGTTTGAGAATTGGGATATCAACAGTTTAAACGATCTTACCATGCAATATAGACTCAATACTGTGAAACAACAAACTTAGAAAGTAATTAGAACAACGCGAGATAAATCAAACTACCCACTAACTCGAAACTAATCAATACATTTAGGTACTTTGAGAGCGGCTCTGTGAAGATATTAAAAGTTTTTGTAACTTGTCTATTTGAAATCTTAAATCCAATTACATACTTCGATTGTCACGGTTTTAACACGTTACCTACCTAATGTATGAATAGAAGTGATAACTGACAACATTTCATCACGATAAACAATATCAACGTAAACATTGTTGTAAAAATATATGTCTACATTCACAAGTATATTATTATTCGATCACTAGTGTCTGTTAGCAGCTTACATTCGAATGCTGATGGTTGCGGCCGCGTGGTGCGGCGGAGAGATCTCAGGGACGCTACGTGTGGGATGTGCGAGTGTGACTACGCAGCCTGCTGGCTCTGGCGGCAAGCTACTGCTGCTACCAGCGCAGCACCGCGACCGCTGCCGTCTTCTGACAGCATCAGGTCGAACTGGAACCAAAAATATACATATATATATAAGTCGTCTGCTAAACCATGACGTCGACAACAAACTATGCAACTAATCGCGGTAGCAACAAAAAGTAAACAAGTATATATTTGCCTAGCGTGGAAAAAAGTCATGGTCATTTTGAAACACCATATTAAATCGTTTTTATAAGTTGAGCTGTCAATGTTTTATTTTGCACAGAATAATGGCTCACGTGTCAAAGATCATAAATCATGAAATCTGTATAGTCATCAAATGGGTAACGAAGAGCTATGATTGGACTAGGATGTCGACACGCCTCGATATGGAAAATTCTCACGTGTGAAGCTAAAACGTAGATAGGTAGGTAGGCACCTGCAGAAATACGTGAAGTACAAGGCAATTATATGTAATGTAAGTACTACTGACTTCAATAAAAAATCTATTCATGTTTTCACGTGGAACAATTTAGCTTATTACTGTTGAATGATACATAACGATTTAATTTTTTTATTTACTTCTTACTAACATTGCGAGTGAGGTTTGCGTGCTACTTTTGCCTCCTGATATCAACAATTGACGTCAATTTGAAGGGCCATAAATTACAAATATGTTGAATAAATATCTAACAGCGATGATTGCAGGAAACATCGGCATTACCGGTTTAGATAGAGCAAGACAGTTGGGACACTTATTATTATATCTTACCTGTATGCCAGGGCGCACAAGCTGAGCGATCTTTTCACACATGAGGGTATGGAAGTGAGGGTGGAAACGGTACACTGAGCCGTCAATACCAACGGTGACTCGAGGGTCGTTCATTTTGTTCAGAAGCGTTGCAATACCGGCGGAGACCAAGTGGGCGGCTCGCCTCGACACGCATTCGCATACGAATCGTACTGAGGCCATGTCAGCTTCAGTCGCGTGTGAAAGACCTGTAACAATTAAATGTATCCAATTAGATGTATCAGGAAAATAATGTAGGCGTTAAATAATTACTCATATTGGTCTCTTCCTTGAGTACTATAGGTACAGTTTCGTATTAACAACATCTTCCACAAATGATAACTGTTAAATGTTTGTCACTAGTGTGGTGACATGTAATTCACGTTATCGTAACTTAAGACGACACTACCTTAGCCATAGAGTTACCGGTCTAACAGCATGGCCCTGGAATCGACAGTTTGGGCTAACCCTCACCCTGGTCTTCGAGCAATAGGGTAAACAAGAAAACACATTAGTACTTTAGTTCGGTACAAGTATACAAAAGTAGACAAAAACTTTATGAACTATACTCAGAAAGACAGCTTAATAGATCAGTTGAATTTCTAGATTGTGTTAAAACTTATTCAAAAAAGTTTAAAGCAGATTGTTTAGCAGCTAAATCAAAATATATAAGTGATAAAATTCTCAATAGTGCAGACAAAGTTAAATCTACTTGGAAAATTATAAACGCGGAAAGAGGTCACCAAAAATTAAATGATAATAATTTTAAACTTAATATAAATGGTAAAATAACAACATCAGACTTCGAGGTCGCTAACGAATTTGAAAATTTTTTCTCCCGAATTCCTGTAGATTTGACAAAAACCCTAGGCTCTTCAACCCCCATTGCAGAATCTTTGTTAAAAGCAAACGTTCCTTGTTGTAACGTTATATTTAAATTCAGTAAAGTTAACATCTTAAAAACTTTTAAATCTTTAAATATCAAGAAAACAGCTGACCTCTGGGGCATCTCCGTGTATTTAGTAAATTCTTTTATTGAAATGGTTGCTCCTGAACTAGTAATAATATTTAATTATTGTGTTGATAGTGGTGTGTTCCCTGATTTAATGAAATCTAGTAAATTAATTCCCCTGTTTAAATCGGGTAGTACTTCAGATCCGTCCAATTTCCGTCCCATTTCTGTACTACCTACATTTAGTAAAATTTTTGAAAAAATTATGCTTAATCAAATGCAAAATCACTTTAACGTTAATAAACTATTACATACAAAACAATTCAGTTTCACTCGTGGTCGGTCCACCACTGATACCGGAATTAAATTTTTAGAGTGTATATACAGGGCCTGGGATGAGTCATATGATGCTTATGGTGTATTCTGTGACTTATCTAAGGCCTTCGATTGCGTTCAACACCAGACTTTAATTAAGAAACTTGATCATTACGGAATCCGGGGGACGGCCTTGAATTTCGTCAATTCTTACTTAAGTGATAGGGTCCAGAAAGTAGTGATCAATGGTAAACAGTCACCTGGTTCTCCTGTAGCAATGGGGGTACCGCAGGGTTCAATTTTGGGACCTTTTCTTTTTCTAGTATTTATTAATGATCTCCCTCATCTCATAAGAGACGACCACGAGGTAGTTTTGTTTGCTGATGACACTTCTTTAATATTTAAAGTTAAACGTGGACAGCGCTAACTTGACGATGTAAACATTGCCCTCTCTAGGATAGTCTGGTTTTGTGCTAATAATTTATTATTAAATGAAAATAAAACTAAATGTGTAAGATTCACCTTACCTAATGTAAGACTTGTTAAAACCAGTGTTAAGGTTAGGGATGATATAATAGAATTGGTCGATGAAACTGTCTTTCTGGGCATAACGTTAGACTCCAAATTGCAATGGGGGCCTCATATTGGGAACATTTCGGCCAGGCTTAGTTCAGCAGCCTATGCTGTCAAAAAGATCCGACAACTTACAGACATTAAAACGGCGCGTCTTGTCTACTTCAGCTACTTCCACAGTATCATGACATATGGCATACTACTGTGGGGTAACGCTGCCGATATTGAATGCATCTTTGTGTTGCAGAAGAGGGCTGTCCGGACTATCTATGGAATGGGGTCTCGGGAGTCATTAAGAGATAAGTTTAAGCATATTAACATCCTTACAGTGTATTCACAGTATATTTATGAAATTTTATTGTATACCCACAAGAACAAAAGTAAATTTGTGAAAAATAGTGATAATCATAATCTAAACTTAAGAAATAAGGGTAAACTGGCTGTTCCTAAATTTAGGCTTCATAAAGTGAGTAATTCTTTTGCGGGAACTTTATTCGAATGTACAATACATTGCCAACCTAAAATAAATAAGAAATTAGTGATATTTGCGTACTGCTGATTTTGTTTTACCGGCTAAAAGTCAATGACTGTTTGAAAATTTTAAAAGTGAAACTTTATCAACTCGGATTTAATGTGATTTGAGTGGTTTTTATACAGGTAATCGCACTAATAAATAACTACTTATTATCGTACCTGTTAGTTTTTGAAGTTGTAGTGTATTCAATCAGATTCTTTTTGACATTACTTACGTATTTATTTGTGTACTTAGTATATTCATCAGGTAGCTTTTTAGTATCTAAGTCAGTATAAATTTATAATATCGTAATGCCAGTCACACGTAGCATGTATTCTGCTCGCCATGATGAGGCTAAACAAGAAGATATCTTGAGAAAACTTGACCTGACATTGAAGGAATTAGAGGTATCCAAAACGTTGATTAAACAGTTGCATAGGGAAAGAGATGAAAATGAAAAGGAACTATTAGCCTAAATAAATACGACTTCATAAAAAAGCAGATGGCTGAGATGTACACAGAGAATAGGTTAGTGTTAGATGAGCGGGACAGATTACAAAATATTGTGACTGGGTTCAGAGAGTGTAGTGACGAGTATGAACAGGGTCTCAAGCGCATGTCAGTCTTGAAACAGGAACTGCACGAAGCCCACCACCTCATTTCCCACCTTGAGGCTGAGAAACGTGACACCATAGTATCCCATACCCATAACTTGTTTGAGGAGTTAGTTGATAGTGTGCCTTGCCTTGTTGCTACTGCCTTGTTGCTACTGAACCCAGCTTAGAACCCACAATTACTATAGATTTAACAAAGGATGATACCTTAACAGCTCATTGTTCCAATCACAAGATGGGATAGTTGAGTGCAGTAGAAACAAAATTAAGAAATATGTGAAAATTAATAAATACATAAGAAAAACACAAAAACTTATTAAAAGACAAAAAAGTATGTACATAAAGTCAAGTATATTAATGAGAGAAGGCAACTAGGCGATGAACTTGACATGTATTCATTATTAATTGAAAATAATATCTCTGATCATAATAACAATATTTTAAAGTAAGAATCAGAAATTAATAATTTAAAAAAATCACTAGACATAATGACTGACAGGTATTGTAATGTTAAAAGTGAGTATTAGGAATACATTCTGGCCATGAAGGATCTTATGAGTCCAAATTCCACATTGACATCAAACAACCATTTAATTAGTCCTGAGCCGGTGTGTAAGTCCTCGCTGACTTCAAACATAATCCCTTCACTTGAGTCAAACAAGAAACCCAGTGGTTCCTTCACCAAACAAAATATGATTAAATCTGAAATAGTGATGTTTTGTGATGAATTAGGGAAATCAATGGGCCAGTTACTTAGTTCATATTTAGGACAAAATGTTACTAACTAGTGTATGCCGGGATTAACTTACTGTAACATTATGAAAAAAATTAAAAATTGTAATTTAAACAGCAGCTGTACACTTTTAATTTTGGTGGGAGATAGGGAAAATGCAGACAGATATTTAATTGTAAATTGTTTAGAATTACTGAGCTTATTAGATGTTAAAAACATTATTTTATTCACACTTCCTTATAGCCGTAGCTTGTCACAGGCCGAAAACAATCTTAGATATAAGCTAAATCAAACAATACATACATTGACACTTCATAATCCAAAGAAATTCCATCTGATTGACATTAACATGTATTTAGAAAATAAATTGTTATTGACGGAAGATAAATTCTATTTGAATAGATATTTTAAGAGACAGATAGCATCTTCGCTATCATATTTTATTAGTTATTCAGCCAAAAACTTGGCTAAACAATCTGCTTTTATTGAGCAGAAAAGTGACAATGTTTGTCTTGTGACCTTGGAATCTGTTCCAAAAAAGGGTGACAATAATTTAAACTTAGTTGTAGGACAATAGAGGAAATCCCTAGCAAATTAAATTTAAGGACAAAGGAAAAGTCTATGTTCATGAATATTATTCATCAAAATATTGAAGGCTTTTCTGGCAAAGAGTTAGAACTAGAATTATTTTTAAATGAAAAACGTATCCATGTACTTTGTTTAACTGAACACTGGTTAAAAAACATGAACTCTTAGTTAATATTGATAATTATAAAATCATTAGTACGTTTACCAGAGATTCCGCTATAAGAGGTGGGTCTCTCATTTTAATTAATGACAAATTAAAATCAAAAGACCGAAAAGACGTAGTAGCACTCACAAGTGAGCGAAATATTGAACTATCATGTGCAGAGCTAGAACAATATATTATTATTAGCGTCTATAGACCTCCTTCTGGAGATTACTACCTGTTTGAGTCCATAATGGAGGAAGCCTTAAAAAAGGTATGTAAATGTAAGAAGACTATAGTTGTATGTGGCGATTTTAATATTAATATTTTAGAAAACTCTCAGAACTCGCTAAGGTTCCTCAACCTTTTTAAATCTTTTAACTTACAAAATCTTTTTTGTGAACCAACTCGCACCACAGCCACATCAGCTACCTGCTTAGATAATATTTTTTCTAACAGCGATGTAGATGAGAAATCTATAATACATTTTATAAATTCAGATCATGCAGGTCAGTTAGCTATATTTAAGTACCAACATGTTACATTATCAAAAATATTGTTTGTAGACCAATCACAACTTATGATTAGAAAAATTTAAAGAAAACATTAAGAATAAAGTACCTCTTTTGGAGTTGAATAATGATAAAAACCCGACGGAGATTTGTTCGGAGCAATCAAATACGAATGTTATAACATTTTCACTAAAAAAACAATAAATGTAAATCAATTCAAAATTAAATTTAGTGATTGGGCTACGCCTGGAATCTATAAAAGTAGAAGGAAATTATATGAATTATACGAGACAAAGGCATCTACTAATGAGCCACAAGTAATTGAACAGATTAAAAAGTACTCCAAACTATTCAAAAAAGTATGTTCAACAGCTAAATCTAATTATATACGGGCTAAAATTGAAAAATCTGATAATAAAACGAAGGCAATATGGAATGTTATTAACAAAGAAACTTGTAAAGCAAAGTCACGTGATCGATCCTTCGAGTTAAAAATATATGATAAACATATTAAAACTGATTCTGAAGTGGCCAATGCATTTGAATCTTTTTTCACAAATGTTCCAATCACCACTACAAATAAGTTAAATTCGTCAAAAAACGTAGCCAATTCTCTTCTTAAATTTAGTGTTGATAAATGTAGAATTAACTTTGATTTTCAGTATATTGACTCTGTCACTATACTTAAAACTTTTAAACAACTAAATATAAAAAATACCGAGGATCTTTGGGGCATTTCAACTAATATAATAAAATCAATAGTTCCCGCTATAGCGCCTCACCTTGCATTCATATTCAATAAATGTATAGATGAAAATCAGTTTCCTCATCTTATGAAGTACAGTAAAATCATTCCTTTATTTAAAGCAGGAGACAAAAGTGATCCTTCAAATTTTCAACCTATTTCCATACTCCCAACCCTCAGTAAAATTTTTGAAAAAATAATATTTAATCAATTGCTTTCACATTTTACAGACAATAAGTTACTTCATAACAAACAGTTTGGTTTCACTAAAGGCAGGAACACAACGGATGCAGGAGTTGCACTTGTGAAACATATATTTGATGCTTGGGAGGAAAAGCAGGATGCCATTGGTATATTTTGTGATCTATCAAAAGCTTTTGATTGTGTTGATCATGAGACTTTGCTACTAAAATTAGGTTATTATGGTGTTTCGAACAGCTCACTTGGCTTACTCGAGTCTTACCTCTCTGGTAGAGTACAAAAAGTAAACATTAATGGCACCGACTCTTCTGACGCCTCATTAGTCATGGGAGTACCCCAGGGCTCGATATTAGGACCCCTTTTATTCTCAGTATACGTAAACGATCTTCCTTATTTCACTAAAAATCTTTGTGAGATAGTATTATTTGCTGATGACATATCATTAATTTTTAGAAGTGATAGACAAAAAGTAGCACTTGACGATGTAAATAATACCCTTTCGGAAATATTGCATTGGTTCACAAGTAACAACTTGCTGCTCAATGCGAAAAAAACAAAATGTGTAAAATTTACTATGCCCAATGTTAGACAGGTGGATACTCATATTACTATGAATAATGAATTAGTTCAAATAGTCAATACCACAGTTTTTCTTGGGATAACTCTAGATAGTAAACTACAATGGGGTCCTCATATCACAGCCTTGGCAGGAAGACTTAGCTCAGCTGCCTATGCGGTTAGAAAGATAAGGTCACTGATTGACGAAAAAACGGCACGATTAGTTTATTTTAGCTACTTTCATAGCGTTATGTCATATGGTCTGCTGCTGTGGGGCTCAGCTGCCGATATTGAGACAATATTCATATTACAGAAACGAGCTATACGAGCAATCTATAGACTCGGACCCCGTGACTCGCTGAAAGAACTATTTAAAGAAATTAATGTTTTAACATTTGATTCTCAATATCCGATAACCATAGTTTTAATACAAGAAATAAAAATAAACTGGCAATGACAAAAATTAGACTTCATAAAGTTGGTAATTCGTTTGTAGGCAAATGTATAAAAATTTATAATAAAATTCCTCAGGATTTGGTTGACATGGCTCTTAGTAAGTTTAAAATAGTAGTTAAAAAATGTTTGATGATGAAAGGCTACTATAATGTAGACGAATATCTTAATGATAAAAATGCATGGTCACCCTAATCTTCTGTTGTTGGCCACTCGTATAATACAATATAAACTAATTGTAACAATGTAAACAAAACAATATTAAAAAAGAAAATGGATAATCTACCTGAGTTTCTTGCTGGTATCTTCTCAGGAGAACCAACTTACCGAACCAGCGAAAGAATCATTTTCTAATGGTTATTTATGTACTTACTTAATTTAGTATTTTTATAATATTACTTGACAAAATTGTATAATTTTGACATTCATATGTGCTCTTTATGTGCCTAAACTGAATAAATGAAATTGATTCTTTGATTCAACCGAAATAGCAAATTTATCTGTTAATAAATTTAAAAAACTAATAAAACGTAAATTGTGCCATAAAGCTTATTATAGTATTAATGATTTCTTAGATGACAAGGCTGCCTGGTTGTAACACGAATTGCTCCTTTCTAAATAACTCTGTATTAGATTTAAGATGAAATATTTTGGAAAAAAGCCGAACTGAGTTTCTTGAGGGATCTTCTCAGTCCCGTTGCATTTTGGAACCCTCGGTAGAGTCACACCAACTTTTGACGAATCTAAATAATTTTCTAAAAATTTCAAAGATAATAAACATTATTTTATTTTATTTTATTTTCTTATAATGTCTCTATGGATATAGGTATTTATTTGTTGTCAGATATAATCATCATGATGTATCAGTGTCACGTTAAACAAATAAGTACTCAACATTATACGAGTAGCATTGTCGTAAACTGTGTTGTCATTGCTTACCTTTAGGAAATTACATTTCATTTGCAAGTTTAATGCTAATGTTTTACTGACATGTAACTGTTATGTTGCCATGTATATACAAAGTTGTGTGGACATTGAAGTACTTAGCATAGTTATGTCAAGACATATATATAGATATACATAGAATATTACATATACATAGAATATTTACTACCTAAACAAACCGGTTCTGCAGAATATGTATATCTCAGATTATATTTTCTTTTATAATCTGAATAGGTATGTTATTTTCATTTAATGGAATACCCACTTATATCAATATTATCACTTTGTCTTGTCACGTCGATAGTACGTTATCGGCTTATGTCTAAATGGCTATAACAATCCGGATACCGGGACCGTACCGGCGTCATATCATTTCCGGTGGAATAACCCATATACCCCCGGAATAAACCAAACAGAATATATAGATGCATCAGTAAGTGTAATTGGGCGTTGCTTTAGTAAACTTAATTAGCTTAGGAACTCTTATGGCTGAATGGTGCTTTCCAAAAAAAAAGCGAGTTGCGTAATACCAGAAATGCACGTCAATGATATCGATTTAAATAGGAAGCGACATATAATTATCTGGAGAGATAGAAGCAAGAAAGTTACCGCAAAACTGCAAAGAAATCCAAAATGCGTTTAATTTTGCACTTTACTTCATATTATAATGTAGAAGCAATGCTTAGCACATGACACTCTCACAAAAATATAAAATGACTTTGAATTGCGTCAATTAATATCATATCAAATTAGAACAAGGCTTGTTCAATGACCTTTAATATACCGAATGCTGCTCATGTGCGTGGATGGATGACGCAATGATTTAATTCCACAACGGGCCCCAAAATGGACATCAAAAATCTCGAAAGACACCAATTAAAAAAAATACAGGTAGCACCTACCTGTATTTTTTTATTATTCAATATTATTGGCCGATATTCAAAATTTAAAAAAAATAACAATAAAAAATCAGGTTTGATCGTTAGAATGATTGTATTGGATTCACATATTACATCACTGTCTAGGTTCGCCGTTAACAATCTGTGTATACAATATGGGCAGAAGGACCATAGTTCAACAAAAACTTCCAATACGTTATCATTATCTTGCCTAACAAAAAAAGTGTAATAAAATAAAGTTTTTACGTCATTCTAAAAACGAACTATAGTAAATAATGATCATTATCGCGTGACGCAACTAGTACGTACGGCCACCATGTTATTGTTATATATATTAACTAATTATAGATAAATAATTTTAAGTTTAATTATGTCGTGACAGTTGGGTAAAGTTTTATAAACAGGGTATCTGGACTTTGAGCCAATGCGTGTGTATACGAGTACTTATATGATGTAATGCATTTGTATTGGACAGAAAGAAAACTGTTACGTAACGATCAATTAGATTCGTTTTTTACACGAAGTATCGTTCGATCCATACAAACAGGCACCTATTAAATAGGTATTTGTTTGTGTCTAGTCGGTAATCTTTGAAACTACGGAACCGAATCAGAATTTTTTTTTCACTGCATTGTTTGTGAGATGCGATGATTTGTGAAATGTTTGTGAGTGCTATAAGCTATTTTTTACATACATACAATCATATATCACATCTATATCCTCGAAGGGGTAGGCAGAGGTGCATTACACACCCACTATTTGCCAGAAATTTTTTGGTCCCACGTAATAGGAGGCAACCCTATTGGCGTAACCGAGAACTATAGAAAGTTTTTTTTAATGGGTTTTATATGTATAATAGTTTACGTCCAAAACGGCCGAAAGAGTTTAATAATAAAGAGTACATACCTACGTTATAAATTTGAAAAAAATTTGAAACCTCGTAGTCTTGAGATGAAATGTTGATTAAAGGCAACTACATCTTACGTGCCAGTCGCTATGGCACAGCCAATTGAAGTCCTGGTCGTCTCGGACTATAAGGCTAAATTTTATTCATGTAATATGTATTCTCGAGGAAATTGGGGACAAGAAAACGCAGGCAAAGCTGCGTGCATCAGTTATAGTAACGAAAAACGTTGGCTAAAATATTGACGCTAGCGACCAGCCGTTACCGTACTTTGTTGTCATATTGTTTTCTTAAACATTAGACCGCTATTTCTATTTGGTAGGTACTTGTAAAATATGTAATTAGCGGACGATTGTGAGTTCGTTCGAGTATTAAAGTCTTTTGATAGAGAAATGTTGCGGTACTTAAACCTTTTACGCAGCACCAGCTCATAATTGGATGTACTTTTCTCAGATTTTGCTCCGCTCTTGGTATAAACGGATTTCCATCGCAACTGACGGAAAAGCTTTGACTATATTATGTTTCTTGGCATTGGCATCTGAAGTAGGCATTCGTCGGTGCTTATAAAAAAGTTAAATCTGACAGCTCGTAAAACGGCGGGATTTGGCTAAAGTTACCAAATTAGTCACAGTGCAATGTTTTGTAGATATACACAATAACAGTTCTCGTTACTTTACATCTTGTGTTGTTGAAAACCCCCCGAATATCAGTTCAGTACAGTAATCGAGCGCTACGAGTATTAGGTGATACAAGCATCTCAACTGATGCATACTATTATAAACTTAAGACTAACGGGTCTTTTACGCGATTATTGAGATATATACATACCCAATAATCGCATAAAAGACCCGTTAGTCTTAAGTTTATAATGTGTACAAAACGCGAAAGTTTAAAGAAGTATTAGCATACTACACCATTTTCAAAAATAAAACATACAGTCGAATTGAGAATCTTCTCCTTTTTTGAAAGTCGGTTGAAAACCGTCAAGCTATTCTGGAACGCATTCAACAAGGGTTTCGTCATCCATATATTTAATATTCTTATATCAGTAATATCCTCTCATTTATGTGAAATACAATTCGTAAAATGGATATCCGTAATGACGATATTTATAGATTTATTGATACACTATCTACAAATACTATAAACCTATGTTATATGTAATATTTTATCAATACTATTTAGAGATATTACATAAAATTAACTATTATCCGTACCCATTCCCATTCTGCTCTATGATGATTTATTGATCAATCGATAGAGATTATCATCAATAGACAATAGATTTTAATATCGACATTAGGTATTGATATTAATGACGTTGACTATGGGTCTAAACTAACTAACTGCATTTTAACTGCACGACAACCGCTAATTGCATACGGACTGCAATGGGCGTTTTCACATTGCACGATAACGACACACGATATCGTCCATAGTATCGTGACGATATCGTAAGTAGCAGCAGTAACTTGGTAAGAATTAAATTATCGTGCAATGTGAAAACGCCCAATCGGGCTGCACGGTTGGTTAATGGTTTGTGCTGCTACCTATATGTATCAATATGTGATTAAAATCACAATTAGACACATTATTTAATTATAATTTGATACGAGTGACATGTAATTTTCTACAATAATAATTATTTATTAGGTATATCAAATAATAATTAGACAATTAAGATACTACGAGGGTTATATAATTTATCGGCATAATAGGTTTTTGTGGAGATAAGAATGGTTGCACTACAGTTCCATATTACAACAATTGATTTTATTGCAAACTGAGACATTTCTGTACCCAAGCTGAGGTATTCTGCTTAATTTTATAACTCAAAATATTTTCTGCGCCATATGACTTCTTGGAAATTCAGTGACTTGTACAATATCAACTAATCGTAGTGGTAACTAAAGGCACTCGGCAACGGACGTAGGACAGGCAGCGGCCTTGACCGCAGAATAAAAAAAAAAGAATAGTCTGATTTCGACTTACCAAGCTCCTCAAGCACCTCCATGCAACTGGTGAAGTCTCCAGTTTTATCTGATTCAATTTCCGACACATATTTAGTGTAGAAGCTGCCGCGTTTGAATAAGAGGTCAGAGCCGCGACCACCGAATATTAGACCCATCTTCGTGAACTTCACTAACGCCAACCGCACCAGCTCGCCCATGTACATTCCCGATATCATCTTTTCTTGACTGGAATAAATAATAAACATAATTAAATAATAAAAACGGTCATTCAATCCTAGTGGTCTAACTACAGAGCTTTGATATCGCCCATGGGTTGTGGAGGTCAGATGGCAGTCGCTCCACGGAAAATATTGAAGTTCAGCCGCATTGCAGTTAGACTGGGAAGCCGACCGCAACTGGGTTGGGAGAAGGCTCGGTGGATGATGAATAAATACGGTAGTTTATTGGTTCAGTACAGGACTGGTGAGCAGTTGAGCATTCAACTTAAGCTTGGGTCTTCATTTTTATCTGCGAGTTGTTTATTTTTTGATATGTAATTAATAACTAATGGTAATATACTAATAAATAATATACCTATATTTAATATTGTTATATATAATTACTGCAATTGGTTTTGTTTTTGGGGTAAAAATATGACCAAAATAGCTTTGAATGAATAAATACAGAAAGAATTTCTTTAAAATGATCACCTTACTGATATTTATTGCAGTAGGTACCTACTTTTATTCCTTTCAATAAGGAAATTGATATTTTTAATTAGCTCCCTGTCGCAATTAACGCAAAATGGCGGCAAGTTTTGCAAAGATAAAACAAAATACCTGTTAATTATAACAATGTTGCAATGTGTATCGTGTGCAAATATTTGTATGTCACGGTATGTTAGATTATTTTATCATAATTGATAATATTTTTATCTTTGTTAAAACTGGGTAGGGCAAAAACGGTCATTGACTGTAGCTGGACTTATAACACCACGACATTCGTTACATCATTTTATTACACAACAGGGTAAAACCGGACCCTACTACTTAAGACTCCACTGTGCGTCCGTCTGTCTGTCTATCCGTCAATCTTCTTCTTCTTTCTTTAAAAACGTGGCTCCATCATTGTTCATCGTTGATTTCGCCAAGGTCAAGGTAATGCCTGATATTTCCCGCACAGAAGAACTAATTACTTAACTAGTTCACGGTGCGGGGCAACCAAACGTTGTTCGGTATTGCAATTGAGCGTCTGGGAACCCGATTTTTGCGGAGCGTCAGAGGTAACCTTAAAAAGTCACCAGGCACGCGCTCAGCAAAATTGAACTCCCGTCCGTCTATCACTAGTTAGACAGTTTACATTTTCACAGATAATAAAAATAATTAAAAAAAACATGTTTCTGAAGTTCAGGATTTGCTGAACGCGTGGCTGGTGGCTTTTTAGGTTACCTCTGACGCTTGCAATACCGAACAACGTTTCTTATCTTGTCCCGTGGAGTTAGTTCGGAGTAACTAGTTCTTCTGTGTCAAGCATTACCTTGACATTGGCAAAATCATCGACACACGATGGAGCCACACCATTAGAAGAAGAAATGTATCTATGGCCCCAAGATACCTCCAGCAGGACCGCCAACTTTTTACAGATATTAATTGATCGGAACCCTACGTGCGCGAGGCCAAATTGCACTTGGCCAGTTTTAATTTCGTTTAACTTGTTTCAGATAATAGAACAACGTTGAACTATAACACAACTTACATTTGTTTCCCTTGGTTGATAGAATTCTCATCTATATCGCGATCAAACTCCGTACGAACAAAGTCCAAAGCACCATCGTCACCGAACGCACCCCATTCTGTGTTTATTAGCAGCTCAGGCTTTCCCAGCTGTCCTTCAAATAGTTCGCAGTTCTCAGTTTTTTCTACATAACAAGCGTTGCTTCCTGTACCTGCATTAACATATTAAAATGTTACTTTCAGTTATAAATAAGGAAAACGTGCAAAATAAAAAAATAGGAAAATCCCAACGCAATGTTTATTTTTTTTCCTGTGTTGCCAATATTACGGGAAAAAATACAAGTATCCTTATTAGGTAAATGGTTTAGTCAGTACTACTTTTAAAGTAAATGTGTGGTTTTCCTACTAAAATAAACTTAAAAGGAAATAGGTAATTAAGTTACGAATTATCTTTTTAACTGCCAGTGTTGTCTGACCGTAATAAATATATAAAAAATATAACAATACCATTATTATATAGTTGATGAGAATTGAAATGGAAAATGATTGTTAAATGTTATATTTAGAACGTCAAGGTCTTAGACTAGTGGATACGTGGGGTCAAAACATACCGGATTTATGGTCAAGCATGACAGTGAAAATTTATTCAATTAGACAAGTTTGGAACTCACCTTACTGCCATTACTTTTTTAAATTGTTAGTTGTGCTTTGAACCTAGCTACTGTACGATGATCTTAACATATTATGTATAATGTCTATTATTATAAAAGCTATCAAGGTACTATTAAATGATTTTGAGACGTAATTAGTGATATATTAGCTCTTATATAATAAATTAATAACAAGTCTATAACGCATCATTGAAAGATTAAATAATGTCATACATAACAATGGGTCAAGTTCAGTCAATATCGACGGTCACTACATCGATGGTCGCTGTATCGAAAACGTTCCATCGACGGGTTAATGTATCGACAGTACCCCAAATCGATGGTACGCTACATCGACAGTACACCAAATCGATGGTACGCTACATCGACAGTACACCAAATCAATGGTACGCTACATCGACAGTACACCAAATCGATGGTACGCTACATCGACTACCCGACCCGAGCCAGATTTAAATAAAACATAGGATTTAAACTAATAATACATAACAATACATTGGTGATTTCAAGGGGATTTTCATGACGAAATATAATTAGTTCATGTTGCTATATAGTGACACATTGTTGTTGAAATGTGAATGCTTTGTTATCACTCATGAAACAATGGTATAACGTAAGCAAACGATAAACTTATGAAATTCAATGACTTTCCTTATAATGTATTTAAACATACCAACGATGAGTCCTATTTTGCAGTTGTGGTTTTTCCACGCACATGACATCAATGTTCCCGTCGTATCATTCAGTATAGCGCAAATATCAATCTGAACATCCTACGACCAAGAAAACATTCGTATTAGATTATTGTTGAATAAATACCAGATTTCTTACAAGTAGATAACATCTACCAAATAATATGTTGAAGATGATTTAATTGTAGAGGCTTTCTGAGCTTGTGTCGTAGACATCACAACTATTCACAACTCGTTGAATATCTTTACTAATATTATCAGGAGAGTTATCTAACATTTGGTTGTAAGTTTTTATGTGGAAAGTAAACTTTGAAACTAGCATTCCGATTTAGACAATTGTTTCTAACTAAGCATATTTATTATACATGATTGCTTTAAGCTTCTTATTATCCTCGCAATGTATTCTCGTCGGAATAGGAAACCATCAAACTATTCTAAAGTTATTAACAGTTACTTATTTATTGTACTTTAACAGTTACTTATTTAATAAAAAGAACGGTTAATAGGATTTTTGGGTATGCAACGTATATGGTCGTAACTTTTAATTAAGTCTTTAATCGACACATTATATAATTTTTGTAATATAAAAAGTAAATGTAGTAAGTTACTTATTTGAAATATTCATGATATTTAATGATTTCGGTAATGCTTTGAAATAATAAAACTACTAACTAGTTACTTCCCGTTAACGAAGTTAAGCTAAAATAGTTTTTTTGGAAGATAACGACTTGTACGAGTAGACTCGAAGTTACAGGATAAAGTTATATTTAACTTAGTTACATTTCCAGTTTTCAGCAGTAATTGTGTATTCAGTTTTAGATTGATAAGCCTGAGTGATTAAAGTTTTAAAAGATTGTGTAAATGTCATTATAATCTTAACCATTGACCTTTTTTTTTAAATCTATGGAAAACATGTAATTCAATAATAAAAGTTTATAATGACGTAAGTCCTACATTTTAGTACGTTGGATTTTTTTTTGTAAAGTGTTTTTTGTGAAGTATTTTGTTTTGAAATACTAACTAATTATTAATTAACATATTGTATAGTCGCAAAAACAATGGTCTCAAGTCGGATTTGAATCCGCGTTTTTCTCCAATGAAGAGAATGTCCACTAGACACCAGCTTTAAACTCCACCAGAGACCATTACGATTGAAAATATAATGATTACATTCTAACACAAATTCGCAAGAAAATTAGGTAAAAACTAAAAAGTAACCTTTAAATTTGTTATTGTTGTTAATATTAAACCCAGAATAAAGGAAGTCTTTTTCACGATACCGATCTATAAATATCCAATAAGTTGTTCCTCGTTAGGAAAGCCTCTACAGGCTCTCTTGACACCAGTTATCATGCCTTACTTAGCTAATAACATAGAGAGCTGTCATCATCATCAACTCACCAATTATGACCGCTAGTCGGCAATTTGTTTCCTTATGTGCACACGACATAAGTGTGCCAGACGCATCGCTTAGGATGCCCATCACTTGTAAACAAAGGTCCTGGAAAATTACCTACTTTACACCATTCAACCTCAAATATTGTACAAAAGACAGCTGATAATATGTTTACTAACTCGTGACGTAATTTTCATAAATTTTTACTTATGATATTAAACTTACCCCTCGGCGAGCGATAGCATCCTTTAGACCCTGAACAACATCTTCTCCGACAACTCCAGAGCAAGAGAATCCTTTAGTCCATCGCTGTAGGATTCCTCTTGTTAGCCCTAATTGTTTTAGAGGGAAGCTGAACGTAAATCCTAAGGCTAACCGTTCTTCATACACGTCGTGATCCTAATTAAAAAATACATCAAAAATAAAATTATTTTTTTATTAACTTTCGTTATATAAATGTGTAGTTTATATAATTAATTTATAGATACCTTCATGAAATTCGCTAAACATTCAGCTATGTGATCAAATAAAGCTGTGCCTGTTCCAGTCATAATGTGATTTGGAATGGCATAGATTTTCGATTGCATATCAAAATGATGTTCCCCTAAATTAATAATTAACACCCTAAAATTTGTTCCCCCTAGATCTAGTGCAAGGAATTTACCACGTTCTGAAAACGAAATGTACAATAGAAAATTAATAATAATTTAATTAAAAAAACTAATACCTAAAGAGTGTTTTCTGAAAGAGGTAGATTACCTTTCCCATTAGGTAAATCTTGAATGTATGTTATAAAACACTTGACAATGGCATCGTCATGCGTGTCTTTGCCGAGCCCTCTCAGTAGATTCGTATGGAGTCTACTCATTATCTCCCTGATTTGTTTGTCCGTCATTTGCAGCACTTCACATTCATCACGGATCTGTAACAAAAATATTCCTGTTACACACACTGATAATATGAACGCAAGTTTCGAGGTTCGACTGTCGCTGGTACTAGCCTAGCCTTAAATTGCGATCCTTATGTAAAATTATTGAAGAAAAATAAATCTTAATGCATTTAAACATCGAATACCCACAAAATATTTTTTTGATTCGATTTGATTATTATTTGATTTGATTTGATTAATTATTAACACTCGATACCTTTTGTTTTTATTCAACATCATCCGCTGAGCCTTTTCCCAACGCAGCAACGGCTTTCCAGTGTAACTGCGATGCGGCTGAACATTGATATTTTCCGTGGAGCGACTACCATCTGACCTCCACAACCCATGGGCAATATCAAAGCTCTGTAGTTAGTCAAGTCGGATTTTGTTTTAGGGCTCCAAACACCCGTAACGACTGCTATAGATGTTCGTATGACAACGGACCGAACGTCTTAACGTGTTCTCCGACGCACTTTTGTTTTATATTATATTTTTTAACGGGATTCAAATTTTTGGCGCAAGTGCATACCCTATTTGCGAACTGTTAATTTAATTCAGTACCTACTCATGCCCGCGGTTCTCGTAGATACAATGAATTTTAATTTGGAAGTTATGCAATTTAGGGGGTTTTATCTTGTATCATCTTTACATCTTTAAAACACGATTAAATTTAATTATAGGAAGTAGGTATGACTGCAACACGAGTAGATGTATGAGAGTTTGTTCATTATCGCAAGCGAGTTTCACAAGGTCAAAGCGGTCATTACAACATAACCGTTGCTTTCCAATACAAAGCAGTTTTATAAAATTCGAGCTCCAATACCCGATATCTAGTACTCACCTTCGCCAAATTATTCACAACTAGGCCCATCGTGAAACACTTAATTTTACAATTTATTAAATAATTACAACACTGAACGCGTCTTGAATTATTTAAAAAAGTACGACACGTCTCGACAGATCCGTAAGAAAATGAGGAATACGCTTTATACGGTGGCCAGCTACAACAGCCGTAAAACCGTGCGTCGTCGGTCACCGTCAGCACAATAGTTCGGGCATTTGCGGGCACGCTCACATTCGAGCAGCGGTCTTTTTCATTCATAATAATAATCTGGTGCCGTCTCACTCTTGTATGTTAGAATTATGTCAGAGTAGTATAGAACGAAGTTTATTGTGTGACAAGTGAAAAATAGAAGAATTATGCTTTATGCTACATATACCTACCTAAAATTAAATAAAAGGTTTTTTTGGAATATATCACTAATCGAAAGTAGTTGGTCGTCCTGGTTTTTATTGAGCATTCCAAAACGGGCAGCAGTATGAAGTTCTGAGCTGAGGTGTGTCCCCTTGTGTATGAAGCTGATTGGTTGACGCGTGGGCTCGCTCTTTACGTCACGCGGCATTCCTTGATAGTGGATAACATGAACGTTTGAGTTACTGTGCTTGTTAATTTAACATACACAAATAGCTGATAAGTTTTGTTAGTGCGCATTTGTGTCAGTATTTTAGTTCCTTCCTGCGTTACTGATGTTATAATGTAGTCATCTAAATCTACACTAATACTTATTACTAGTGGTGTGCCGCGGTTTTTCACGGGTCACACCACTAGAACAGTATATCTCGCGAACACAGGGTGTACCTAATCGTATCGTCATTAAACATCAACAGCATTATTTAAGCGAATACCCTAAAGGAAAAAAAATCACACCGAAAAAAAAAGGTTTTAAATTAAGGAACACTAGCGACAAGTTTCGTGGAGAATCGTGGAAACATACAGACCGACAGACAGACAGACGAAAGCAAAATTGTCAGTAGTTATGGTCTCGAAATGGTGACGCTTCGCTAACTTGGTCAAAATATGTAATTAATTACCTACACTAGCTATCTAAATGCTTTTATCCAAATAATAAGTAGGTATATTATGTTCAAAAAGGTACACACTAACACAGTAAATATGTACAAGTGGGTATGTTACATTACATTCGAGTAAATAGCCGTAATCTGAATACCAGTAACTAATAGCAAAGTTGCATTATACTTTTCTGGGTAAAGTAATTGATATGCCAACTCATAGATGACATGATGATATCATGCTGTGAGTAGTAAGTACCTAAGGTTTATCGGATTGGTTAGCAGTTAGTTAATACACATGTTCAGTCTTACCACAAACAGTTGGATAATTTAATTCATAATGTATTAAAATTTGTTATATGTTTTAGATGGATAGTCTAAAATTCTCTCTTGCGTGTCTGAAGGGAACGTACCGAACGCATATAATTACCTATTATATGCCTACTTCGCCAATATCTTTGTTGTTTCTACTTAATAGTGCAAAACGAGTATAGCCGATATCGGGCACCATACACATACCTATATACTAGAAAATAAGTGACCGGTTTGTAAATTCCAACAGACTCCGTCTGAACTGGACCATCCAATGTTACATGGAATAATTAATTGACTTGAATTGGAATTGATTATTGATTAACTCATCATCATCATCTACCTGCCCTAATCCCAATTATTTGGGGTCGGCGCAACAAGTCTTTCTCCTCCACACATCCCTGTCTGACGTCATCTCTTCAGTCACTCCTCTCCTTGTCACATCCTCTTTCACACATTCCATCCATCTTTTCTTTGGCTTACCTCTACTTCTTAAACCCTCTACAGTCAGTCATTATTGATTAACTATTGAATTGAAATTATTATTATAATATATAATAATATAATATATATAATTGTTGAATTGGAATTTTTAATTGTTAAATTGGAATTATTGTTGACATGAATTGGAATAATTAATTATTGAATTGGAATTATTATTGAAATATTTATTACTAGCAACCCTTAGCGCAAACTGTGCAAGTAATATTTTTTTTTTTTACTTGTTGTCAAATTTCTAATCTTATCGCACCACTTGAGACCACGACCTTTCCAACGGTGTGCCACACTTGACTGTGCGACTCTTAGTTTAGGAGGAGAAGCGGCTTCACTGGCGTATTATATATATAGATTGGAATTAGTAATTTACTTAATTTTGAGTTTAAGATTTGATGACATGAATTCAATTTATACTCTGACGAAATATTTGTATGCCAAACGGCAGAATGTATGCTATAAACTAATAATTGTAAGTATCTAATATCTCTGTATGTACATTCTATGCAAATTAATGACTATTCTATTCTATTCTATAAACAAAACTACTTCTGCCTTCTCCCTCGGAGATAAAGACAGCATTTAACAATATGTACCTACATAAATAAAAATGTTGACAACGTTTTGGGGTTTAGTACGCAAAATATCGGAAGACGAATATTCTTGGCATATGTGCAGAAGTTTATTTTAAGATGGAGTATCAATAGATCTAAATGTTTGGTGGATCTATAGCGCTCACTTGAGAGAATTATATACCTTTACTATACATATATACCTATTGGTGGATATAAAGCAGTCATTTGAATATTATGTACATGCAGGCATCAAGTAATAAGATGGTAAATACGTGTTGTAGTAGAAGAGGTTTTAACTTTTAAAGTAGAACATTTTGTGATATATTTCATACTTAAGTATATTACAATGGGAATAATACAAAACATAACGTAGATATGTAGGTACAATGTACATATGTACGTTTTTTCCTGACGTTTTGGCTATTGGACGTATAACGACACACGATATCGTGACGATATCGTAAGTAGCAGCAGTAACTTTAAGGTAAGAATGTAAATTATCGTGACGATAAGGTCACGATAGCGCCACGATATCGTCACGATATCGACACGATATTGTGGACAATATCGTGTAATGTGAAAACGCCTATTCGCGATGTAAAATATAAACGAGGTTTTGGCACCTATCATCTAACACTTCGTTAACTCAAGTAATTAGAACCATTTACGAGATTACAAATAGTATGGTAATATCCATAGAAAAATTATATCTATGAAAAATAGGTATAATTATTGGTTTTGCCGACTTTAGTAAAATGTAATAAAATCCAACAATTAAATTTACTGAAAACTATTTAAAATGTTGATCCAGCATGCTAATGCTTTGGAAATCCTTTGAAGAGTACATGGTGGTATAAAGCCAACAATGTATTATGACAATGTACATTTAGAGCACAAAACAGTTAGGTATGTTCAGAAGACACAAGCAAGCCTCGACAAAAAAAAAGAACCAATAAAAGTGTTGAGTAGAGTGGGATCCAGAAAGGGCTCTATTGGGGTCTAAATCAGACATTTTCAATACTAGACACTGTTTATCTGTTCTAGGCAATGATATTACTTACACATATACGATTATATAAATGAATCCCTATTTCCCTAGGTCACGACATCACGCGTGCACGGCTGGACCGATTTCGCTAATTCTTTTTTTGCTGTGTTCGTTATTATCAGGAGAAGGTTCTTATAAAAATATGCGTTTTGAAGTTCGCCGTGACAGCTAGTTAGTTACGTATTAAAAATCATAAGGTTTATGGATACAAATCCAAATACTACGTATGTGTCTACTACGTCTTGGTAGATTGTGATTTATTGAATAGAGAAAGCTATTAACTTAGTTTTAGTTATTATATTGATACTCTAATCAAACATACTTATGAAACACTGGTTAAACTTTATAAACAGTGGACACACCATGATTATTATTTTTGATCAAGTTATTTGATCATAATATACTCAAACACATATTATGTGTACTAAAAGGTCCGAGTACCAGTAGTATTGTAATGTGCTTGTTCACTACATACACGTTTTAATTGACTATTGTTCTTTGAAATAGGTAATGTTGTAATGAAAAATCCAATCAGCGTAACGACTTATCAGTTTCCACAACTTAATGAGAAACTAGTCAATAGAATATTACAATATGAATCGAAAAACTATAGTCTTAGACTCAAACCAGCGACTGTTCCTCCTGACTGACTAAGACTCCACTAGCCAAAGATCTCAAAATTTCATAAATTTCATTTCGTAAAATTATTGGAGAAAAGTTAGGAAACTTAACTGCATAGAAAATATATTCATAGTCCAGAGCATATGTATAGGACTGAACATTTTATATTATAGTCGTTGAATTATTGCAATAATCCCTAAGAAATCAGGATTTAAAATGGAAACAGGAATGGGCACGATTCAAGGCATAAAAGCAACGGCAGTCCGCAATCGAGTAGGAAATAAATCCTTTACCTCGATAGCCTTGGTATGTTAGAGTGGAATTCACGAGGAAAAGATTAAAAACCGCATGTAACTGGTTTTGTCGCCCACAAAATGATTGCAAATAAGTGGCAGGTAGATACGTGTTAATTTTCTATAGGTAATACATTCGAAATGTTCACAGTCATGATGACTAACTAAAGAGTACCTACAATTAAAAACATCGAAGTATCTGTCTAAGTATTGAAAAGTAAGTACTATAAGTATGGTCTTCTTTTACTCATTCTTGCAATTGGTGAACCAATTACATAAATAAGAATTACCTATTCATTAAGTAAACAATATTTTAAATAACTGGGGGTGTGTGGATTAAAAATAATAGTAGGTACATATTATATAACATGGAAAGGATATGAACATGCTGTCGAAGTCGGATGGAGACCCATTTGAGCTGGTTGCGAAACTCTGAGACATGATCATATTTACTTAAACCAAATATGAATCTAATAGAGAAATTTTGTAGGCGCTCAAGGTTAGTAAAGGAGAAAGCACGCTACCCTGGGTTACACCGGGCGGCAGATGTATTACGCCAAGAGGAGAGAGTTTCCTTAAAACGCACACGCATTTGATAACCAAACAGGTAACTTTGAAACCAAGAAATCACTGTTCGATATAATTATGTTAATTGAGTGTAGCGTGCTAAGCAGGACATGAAAGTTCACACCTGCTGAATGCATTACTGAAATCCAGCAAAAAGTAAGTTTACCATTTTCCATGCCCAACCTTATGCCATAGGTGACCCGATTAAGTGCGCTAATTGTGCTATGACCAGGACGAAAGCTTGGCTAAAGATTAAGTAACATATTTTTATTCCGGTATGAACTTTGCTGAGGGCCAGGCGTTCGAGGACGCCATGTGACAGTGAGTGGTAAAGAACATGCATGACATATTTTGTGCAGAATTTGGTCAAGGATCGGCAAGCAGATAATTGTTCGAAATAGAATTGATGATAATTGGAATCGATGAAATATAGTGTAAGGTATTTATTGGCTCGATTAAACTTGAACGAAGAAACGTTGATTAAGTAAATCGATCCCAATATTTTTGGGAATTGAACGTCCAAGGTAAGAAACTTCCATATTTTAACCGAGATCCCGTTCTCGACCGAGTTGTGGATAAGTTACCTGTGTCCAAACAAGCTTACTTACAACGCGTTACATCATAAGCTATTCGGAAAAACATTAAAAGATGATGCAATTCTGTAACTACGATTACATACGTATTCAGCGTATTCGCAGAAAGGTCGTAGAGTGTTTTGAACTCTACACTAAGTACCTACCTATCTTATAATAATAAGTATCGGGTGCAGACGACTGTCTGGAATTTCCCAATCTGATGACGCAAACAGTAGTGTCTGCCTATACCTATCCAATAAACTCGTACCATTCTTTTAGTAGTTGAAGTTGTTTAAAAGTGAGTTCAAGATAATCTAGTTTGTTGGGTTGAACTCGCTAATCTCAGTAGGTTCGAAAATGTTTGTGTTACACAGCCCATTTATCAAGGAAGGCTATATAACATCACTCTACGACCAATGGGAGTGGAGTAGCAAAAAAAAGCCGCAAAAACAAGGCGAATGAGCCGCGAGTGTCGGTTAGTTTGATAATGTTAGGTAATAGAGAAAAAACCACACTATGCTAAACCTGAAAATATGCATGCTATTTTATTTATTACATGCAATGCAGACAACAAGTTTTGCCGGAGACCGCGTGAAACGATCTTTGTTCATGATAATAGAGGCAGTAAAGTTGCCATCATCATTTTGTTTAAGGAAAACATCGAGACTCATTGAGGGGATTCCCTACCGAGTAACATGTAAATAACAAGCAAATTATAGCCTTTACGTAATGAGTGTGGTAGAATTTTTGTAAGTACCACAATATATATTTATTGCTAACTACTCTATATGATTTACTATCCTTATTCTATAGCTTTGAGGTTATATCTAAGGGAGCATTTTAAGGTAGATAGGATGAACATGTGTATACTCACAATATCTCTTGCCGGACGCATATCGATTCCTCTTGTCAGTCGTAATGACTGAGAAATAAGATGGTGAGCGAGATACGTAGCGGTCCACAGTTTGATGTCATATATTCAACCAGGCACAAGAAAAGATTTTTATCCGCGTTTTGGTAAATACCGGTAAAGGTGTTCGACAGTTCAAGAAGTGAAAGGAACGCAGTACACTGTGTTGCGAACGACGCAGAATACTTGCGTGTGTCTGTGAGGGTCACCTTGAGGCGGCGCGGCTTGCGGCGCATGTGCACCACACCCTCGAATGATCCGGCCTCGTCAGTCCCTCGCCCCCTCCCGGCGCCGCGACACTGTCCCCTCGTCAGACTAAACGCGGCACGTTGATATGACGTCATGAGTTCACGACACGATTTGTAGCCCCCCTACTCTACCTTCACACCCGCTGGCTTCCATCACATTCTATTATAGGGTGAACCGACTCATTCAAGACCGACTGACTGATGGGCATAACATCTACTCTAATATTCATAGTTCTTAAAAAATGTAATTACCGAGTACACAGATATCGTCGTAGTTCGTAAGTACTAACTAATCTGAGTTTTACTCTTTTACATACACACTTCATAAAATAGTACGAGTATAAAACAAAGTCCAATCGGTCCCTATGTATGCTTAGATCTTTGAAACTATGCAACGGATTTTGATGCGGGTTTCATCAATGGATAGAGTGGTTCTAGAGGAAGGTTTTGTGTATTATTTGTCCAGCGGGTGAAGCCGCAGGCGTCCGCTATATATTAATTCGTCAATAGATTTGATACGATCGGTTTCTAAATGGTGCTGAGATATTAGAATGATGTTTACTAAATATTTATCTTCCGCGTCTATATCCACACGACAATCTATTTGCTCCTGAACTAGGCCGTACCTTGACCTATAAGCACCAAGGCTAGCAGACGAAATACATAACTAAGTGATACTTATCCATTTACTAATATTTATAAAATTTACACTGTTACTGTCCTCATTGAGAGATTAAGCCTAAGTGAAAAATTTCGATACAGTCATCGACTTAAAGACATTTTTGATCGAAGGATACGGTTTAGTAATTTAAGTAACGAAGAATAAGAAACGTCTCTACATGGTTTTTATTTGGTATTTTGTGTTTATGTATAATGTTTTACACTTAGCTGTAGATAATAGAGAAAGAGAAAATCGGCCTGTTTTAATTTCCAGGGAACTATGGGAAATTGTTAAAACAGGCAACAAGAAATGTAGAGTTCTAACGGTTCTACTGCAGTTAATTAAAGATTAAGCTCTCTCCATTGCTATGGATCATGGTTTTATATATTTACTAGCTGTCTTGGCAAACTTCGTGACATCTCTCAAACGTTTAAACCTTTTCAGAACTTCTAAGAATATTTTAAGACCAACATTACCCAAATCCGTCCAGCTTTTGCCGAGTTCCAGTGAGACAAACGAAAAGTGATTTATTTTCCACCGACTTCCAAATAAGGAGGAGGTTCTCAATTCGACTTGCTTTTTTATGTTTGTTACTTTACTTTATGTATCTTTGGACTGAGGAGAAACGATTTTGAAAAAAAGAAATTAAATGAAAGCTACTAGTGCCCAAGAGTAAATTTTTTGCGTGAATTTTTATTATTATAAGAAGAGATCAAGAAGAAGTTACATAGATTATTGACTGAGGGAGCGAAGCGGATGAAGGCTCTGTTTCAACTTGCAGACTGGGGAGATTTTCTTTCGTCTGTACCCATAGACCAACGCGGTTGTCGTATACGCTGTCGCCGTATACGACGTCTGTAACCCGTAGAGGGTTCTGTCAGATCATGTTTGAGGCCGTATTTATCAACCGATTTGCATGAAACTTTACACACACACTCCTTGCTAACAATGAATAACATTTGAATGATATTTTTTGGATTGGATGTCAAATGAAAGAGTAATAAAGAAAATTGAAGAAGACATTTTCTAAACAGCCGCTCCCGAAGTCTACGGTTCACAGAACCACTAGTATAGAAACTATTAGGTATAAGGTAAAGGCATCTAATTCCTTGGGATTCAGAAAATGGCACCTAATTCCGTGGTATTTAGAAAACAGCCTTATAAACCAAATTACTGGTTATTTTTGACTGCAAGACCCATTAATCAAATAATAATTTATCTGTTCATATTTATATGAACACAAAAGTACCTTGGTGTGTGTATATTTTAAAATAATCGGTTAGTTTGCCACTGCCACCTGAGTCGAACGCACGCTCCATACATTTCGGACCTTATGCGTGTTAGTACTACCATTTGCTAAATAGTGTTTTAATCGATATCTTTATACTACAAGAGATTTGGTTTTGGGTAAAATATTGAAAGGGTAATACGTTGTATCGAATACACTTAACATTTGAGTATTCTATTGACAAATTGAGGAGAAAATAAGTGTTAAAAATACCGCGGCATTAGGTGCCAAATATTTTAGTAGGTTCCTAATTACCGCTGTATACCACGGAATTACAATTTTATAGAGCTTATCTTTTTTGAAAATTTTAGTGGTAGATTTTTTATTACAAACTTCATATTTCAGTTCTGATAACTTAAATAACCAATAAATACAAAAAACTAATGCCGTGGCATACTTTGGAGTCGAATTTACTAATTATAGCCGGTCAAACATTCTATACTTAGGTACTTTCTTAATTTTTTGTATGGAAGAAGTACAGAAAACGAGATTTTTGATGTGTTCTGATATTTTCCCGAGTATGTTTCATAAATTATGTCGAAGATATCGCAATTAAACATTAACTTACATGTATAATATTAAAAATCTTTAATTTTTATACCTCGGAATTAGAAAACTTGATTTTGTATCATAAAACCTAATTCCGTGGTATTTACAACGGTAATTAGGTTACATAAGGCCCAATTCCGTGATATTGACACCTGTTATAACAGTCTGTTCATTATTTTACTCGACGTGTTAGTATTATTAGGAAATTGTAAAGATATTACTACCACCAGCGGCGGCTAGTGGGTATTTAAAACGGTAGCTTACCTAAGTATAGACTTGGATAAGCTACCGTTTCGGGTTTTTTGATGAACACCCATAAAATAATTGTCACGAGACGCCTCTGACGACCACCACCGCACAGAAATGCCACCAGTTCTTTCAACACTTTCCAAAAAAAAGATAATAATATGTATGTACTAGGAATATGTTTCAACTAGTGTATATTATGAATGTGTTTTTTTTATTTATTTATTCCATAATTCATACATACATAGTTACTCTTTCCCGTAAAAACTACTAGATGGATTTTAATGTAACTTTACAATAATATAGCTTACATTTCAGAATAATACATAGGCTACTTTCTATTCCGGGAATGTGTTCCCGCGGGAATTGGGAAACGAAAAACTATTCCACGCGGGCGGAGCCGCGGGCGTCCGCTTGTTATAATATAAAACCAAAGAATACAAAAAATATATCAATATCGATTATTACTTTGTTAATTATATTTTATATCTGTTTTATAATAATATTATGTTCTATATATTGTTAATAAAAATAAATATAGCTTGCCAACTGTGATTCTATTTTGTTAGTCATAAATGATAGAGACTGATTTGAAATACAAAGCTAAAATAAATACATTTAATTTTTTGAACACCATGTATTATTCTCTCCACGTCATTTCGTTTATAATGTTTACACACGGAATTAGAATTTTTACCTCGGAATTAGGAGCTTCTGACTTTTATGATTTTTTTATTAATTTAACAGTTTTAATGAACTTTTAGAGTCAAATTTATGGTATTTTTCAAAAATAAGATAGCTTACACTTCTAATAAAAATAGCCTTATGTAGAAAAAGGCACAATTAATACTTAATTTTTGAGGTTCTTTCGAGATTTGGTGAAAATACCACGGAATTATATGCCCTTACCTTAGTTTATTTTCATCTCTCATGCTCTGAAAGTGGGTCATTGCTTACGATATGCGGGTTGAAAGTGATACATTTCGGCACTAGGATGAAATAGTAAAAAAAAATCAGCACATCTTGAGGCGATTGCAAAAACGTACACGTACTCTTCGATTAAGTCAGTGCGACATTCTGATTTTTTAAATGGTCAAAAACAAAAAAGAGTTGAGGTACAATAAAATAAAACGTAATTAGCACAAACAAATTTGAGACTTCGACTGAACCTGACTAAACAGTCCGCCCCGTAAGGCGTCAAATCATAAAAAAATACTATATGGCGCTACAAAAAATAAAAGAGAGTCAGCCCCAAAAAGTGCAAATGTAAAATAAAGAAAATGACGGGAAGTAGAGTGTTTAACGCGGGTGACAACGCCCATTTACCCGCCAATAGTTCGAGGCAGAAATCGAAGCAAAAATATCTCGTCAGAAATAGGAGGCTTTCATCCCTTGACTAACAATCTACTATTACCCTACCCTTCATTCGTATTAAAACAGAAAACATAGAATTATCTTATTATAGGCGAAAGGGGAATTATATGTACAGACCGTGTTTTTTTTCCGTTCACTGGTCGGTTTAACTGGTTTTACCACAAAATTTAATTAAATTAATTGGTTCTCTAGACAGGTTTCTATTATTGAACTAAACTAAACTAAACTAACAAGTTATCTGGTCCGTTATAGTTTCCTTCAAAGTTCATTATATGGACTACCATCATGAATTGGGGGGGGGGACACTAAAATCATCCCCACCTTACTTGTAGGGGAGGTACCTCAGAAAAAAAATCCATAATTTTATTGTAGCACTTTGTCGGAATAGTAAATACACATACCCGTGCAAAATTTCATCTTTCTAGCACTAACCGTTTGGGAGAAAAGCCGAGGACGGACGGACATACATGCCGAAACTATAAGGTGAGAGTGAAATCAATTCGAATAATGATAATAAAGTTTTGACATGAAAATTAGACGAAAAGATAAAAACATTTGCTATTTTCTCGATTCCTTACTTTATTTGCCTAGATTTCTGAGTAGTAGGTAGGAATACAAGTAAGTAGGTACCTACTTACTTACTTTAGAGCCTTCTTCCTACACACCTGTTATTTAATAATTTCTTGCAAACAGGGAAAACACAGGTATATCTAATTAAAGCTGCGAACATAATAACAAACGTGGCCGTCAGTCGCGAGAATCATAATTAATCATAACAAATGAATTTCAATAACTGATTCCTTCTCCTAGAGCGCTGATGTCCACACATAGACAAGAGACTTGCGAACTCTCATTGGTGGATTTTCGACTCCACCAATGAGGTTCTCAGAACCGAATGGACTCTTATTGGTGGAGTCGAAAATCCGCTAATGATTCGAAAATCCACTAGTGTCAACTAGCAGTATAAACATGGCATTGTAAGTTTGTCGATGACGTGACCTAATCAACACATTTTGCCATATAATTGGTTTTCAACAAACTCTTCCTACCGCCATGCTTGCCCTGCAGAGCTTAAGTCGTTTCATTTCGGAATCTATCAATGAGGTTCTCAGAACGACGATGAATGAGGAGGAACAACTGATAATATGATCGGAGCTCAACAATAATGACTTGTGTTGGTGATCACGTCACGTGTGCCAACAGCCGCACCAGTACTGCGTGAGGGTGTGTATGGCGTGCCTCCGAGCACGTACCTACATCTTATTAAAATACATAAATAAATACTTAGCAATCTTAGACCAGACCTTATAGATATATTGTTTCTGCGAATTATCTATACTTATAATAAATCTGTAGAAGTGAAAATTCTGTACATTGAAAATATCAAAAAAATAAATGGCAGGGGGTGTTACTAGACAGACACCAAACCCAAAAATGTGATTAAAAAAAATTTTGTCTGTCTGTTCAGGCATCACGCAAAAACTACCGGTTCGATTACGATGAAACTTGGTATAATTATTCTTTAATATCCTGGGCACCACGCTGGGTACTTTTTATCCCGGAAAAGTATATACAATAAAAAACAAACTTAATTTTGCGGTTCGATCCCTAGACCCGATAACTATACCAACCGCAAATAATAAGTTTGTGGTAGGTTTTTCTTTTTTTTATATTGGGTTCGCCAAATTGACGCCGCCCGCCTGGTGGTAAGTCGTGTAGACGACGTCTAGCGATTGTGGGCCACTCTCACAGCACACAATACTATAGAGAGTGGCCCTCAACTTGACGGCCTACTGATGTGCCTCTTCACGCTCCGCTTAAAGAACCCAGGGTTATATGTGGGAGGAAACACGTGCACAGGCAGGGCGTTCCAAGCCACTATTGTTCGGTAGAGAAACGAACGTTTAAAACGTTGGGTTCTCGCGAACACGCTATCCACTGTGTGGGAGTGGCATCTCTGCCCCGCACGCGTTGTTCGGGATCGGAAGGAACAGGGTGGGATCAGATTGAAGAGCTCTTCAGAACAGGTTACGTCACCCGCTGTGGAGTTCACTAAGGGGCGCTGCACACGGCTAAGATACTATAATATTTTAACTTAAGATACATTATCGCTCGCCATACAATTCAATGGACTATCACATACGACGAAGATCATCATTTACCGAGCCTTTTCCCAACTCAGTTGGGGTCGGCTTTCCAGTCTAACTGCGATTCGGCTGAACTTTGATATTTTCCGTGATACGACTGCCATCTGACCTCCACATCCCATAGGCGATAACGAAGTTCTGTAGTTAGCCCGGTCGGATTTTTGATTTAGGGCTCCAACTACCCCTAACGACTGCCATAGATGATCGTATGACAACCGGGACCGACGGCTTAACGTGCTCTCCGAGGCACGGAGGGGTCTCCGTGTCTTAAGAAATGGTCACCCATCCTAAGACCGGCCTGAGTCGATGTTGCTTAACCTTTGCAATGTGTTAACATTGTCGGTTACCACTAGACCACGAGCCCCTCTAGATAATAAATAATATTTCATATTTTCGTATCTTAAGATGAATTTTTATGGTATAATAGAGAATATTATAGAAGATATCATAGAGAAACTGTTGTAGGAGGGCTTTATGAACGCAATAAAACCCAAAACAATGGTTTTTAGAACTTTTCTCTGTTTGTCTGAATGTTTGGGCACGCTAATCTCAGAAACGGCTTAACCGATTTGAATTTTTATTTGATTTTGCGGATTGGTTTTCATTCGCTTCTTAATAAAAATGTTATGTAGATCTAAAGTAACACGCAGGCGGATTTGCGGGCAACAGCTAGTATTGTAATAAAAGTTCTTCGAAAATACGAGTATATAGGTAACTCTTGCTCCTCTTACATCCGCATATCCACATTTTTTCAATAGTTTTGTTGTTCCTACGTAGTACGGGCCCACATAAAACTTGTGCTGTCATCGAGCACAATATCGTCTTATTCTTCTTTTCGTGTCGATGGACAACATTTTATTTGTTAAATCGCTTTGGCCCAGTGATCTGCGACGTGAATCGCATTTGGTCTGGCCTCATATAGGTCCTCTAGAGTACAAGATTCTGGGCTACCCTCTGGCTAAGATTTTGGAAAAAAATGTGTTTGTTTTTTCAAATTAATACTCCCAGTCAGTCAGTTCTGTTATCGAAACTGAGTCCAAATATTTTTTTCTGTAAACATTGTACTTTCACGGTGTACAAAGTAAACCGCCAACACCAATTTTGCAACAGCCAGGACCAATGTTAAATACATACTAACCCCTGTTCTGCAGTCTTGTACTAAACCCGTGCGGTTAAAGTCAGTACAAGTGTTATATGCCCATCTCTCGTAGGCATAGCTCGCGGTACGTCAACAAAAAAAGAAACGGTTTCAGTGGGACAGTATGTTATTACGATGAAACTAATTCATCATTCATCAGATTTATCGATCATAATAATTGACCTATGTAGGTATACTTGTCTGCAATCTTTGCACTTAGTCATTATATTATATATAAATGCCAATTGATAACTGTGATAGATGTACCTATTTATTATTGATCGATGTATTTTGCAGTTTCATTGAGTCTTAAGGGATATAGATAACTGATAAACATACTTTACTTACTAAGATATTTTGATAAATTACACTCTGACACAAAACAAACCCAGTGCAAATCACACAAAGTTTTGTCGTTTTATGTTCACACTAGCTGATCGCTGCAGCTCCGCCCGCGTGATTTAGTTTACTCGTTCCCGGATTACATTACACATTACCGGGATAAAAAGTAGCCTATGTTACTCAGGCTGAATGTAGCTTTCCAATGGTGAAAGAATTTTTGAAATCGGCACAATAGTTTTTGAGTTTATTCATTACAAACATACAGATCTTTCCTCTTTATAATAGTAGTATAGATTGAACATTGTAGCTGGTTTACACGTATTAAGTCGTTTAAGTAGATAAGTGTAAAAATAATGCACTAATTTGCTAGGATGTTAGAGAAAACTAAATTTTGCCTGCGGTATATAATTCCGCGTCATTGCTGACTGGGAAGGTTTCCAGAATGCTGGCTGTGTTGCCACGTTGGATGGCGATACTTATTCTTTAGGCTAGAAAATAGCCAACCTTGTGACTGTCTATCTTATCCATTTCCGTTGGTGGATACCTAATTCTAACCCTGTTCTAATTATCAGTTTCTAATTATCTAATCCATTCATTGCTGGTATTAAATGATATTGGCTCACGTTCTATGGTATTACAGAACTAAAAATCTAAACGAAACTTTATGTCATTTTTAAGTACATAAGATAGTATAAGTAATGTTGCCCCCTTTTTTTTTCAAGTCGTCGCGAGAGCGGCCGCTCTCACGTCCATTGCCGAGCGTCTCTGGTATGCACCAGAAGGTATTTCCAGTGGTGATCGGCGGACTTAGGCCACCTGTGTGGCCTCAACGGGGGTTTGGCCGGGATGAGAATGCCGCGTCGTTGGGGTAGGGTTTTATCCCACGTCGGTGAGTGAACTTCTAGCCTGCTTCTGTAAGGACGGTGGGTGACTATCCCGCCATCCTCAGGCCCCTATCATGCAGGTCGATAATCTTGGGCGTAGATGAGTCTACGGCGCCCTCGCCGATGACTTCGGAACTCGGCGGGGAGGGTACGCTCCTTCTCCCTTTCGGCCGTCTTCTTCGCGAGCATTTAAAAACCAGAATATTGTATTGGCTTAATCGAACGTAACAAATAAATAAATACGTGGCTGTATTCGCTTTTTCATCTCTCATGCTCTGAAAGTGGGTCATTGCTTACGTGATATGCGGGTTAAAAGTGATACATTTCGGCCCTAAGGCGGAAAAGTAAAAAAAAAATTAGCACATCTTAAGGCATAAAAAGAGAACCTAACTAAGTAATTTAAGACATAGATATCTACCTATATAATTAATACAATGAAAACAGTTTACAAAGCAACGACCTTGTGAATAAGTTTGAATACTTTAGCTAATTATAATTCTTGAATAATTTGTATTTGTAGGTACGTAAGAAGGAAATTATAATCATTGTAATTATCACATTTTATAAGTATATCTACTCAATAGGTTACTCCGGTAACTCGTTTTTTTTTTTTTTTTTTTTTTATATTTTGTTCGCCAAATTGACGCCGCCCGCCTGGTGGTAAGTCGTGACGACGTCTAGCGATTGTGGGCCACTCTCACAGCACACATTACTATTGAGAGTGGCCCTCAACTTGACGACCTACTGATGTGCCTCTTCACGCTCCGCTTAAAGAACCCAGGATTATATGTGGGAGGAAACACGTGCACAGGCAGGGCGTTCCAGGCCACTATCTTTCGGCAGAGAAACGAACGTTTAAAACGTTCGGTTCTCGCGAACATGCTATCCACTGTGTGGGGGTGGCATCTCTGCCCGGCACGAGTCGTTCGGGATCGGAAGGAAGAGGGTGGGATCAGATTGAAGAGCTCTTCAGAACACTCGCCGTGGTAAATACGGTAGAATGCGGCCAAGGAAGCTATTGTTCGGCGCTGAGCTAGCGGCTCAAGGCTTCCCGTTACCTCCGGACAACCTATAATACGGATAGCCCGTCGCTGCATAGCGTCGAGAGCGTCCAGCAGATACTTCGCGGAGCCGTCCCAGAGGTGAGAGCAGTATTCGACGCAGGGTCTAATCTGCGTCTTGTACAGCAGACACCTCCGGTCCGGTGTAAAGAATCTCTTTACCTTATTCAGTATTCCTAGTTTCCGCGAAGCTAGCCCTATACATCTTTCGATGTAGTTTTTATTATTGAGCTCTCGACGAACGTCTATGCCAAGGATATCAAGGTTGTCCTTCATTGGTAATAATGCATTCTGAAGAGAGGGTAGGGGAAGGAAAGGGGATTTCTTCGCAGTAAATGCACACGCCTGTGTTTTGCGGGCATTGAACTCGACCAGGTTCTCGGTACCCCATTGAGAGATATTGTCGAGGTTACGGTCGAGATCAGCCACGAGTCGTCGCCTCTCCTCCTCAATCTCAGATCGCCCCGCCGTCGGACGAACCGAGTAACTCCCGTGCAGTGTGCTGTCATCTGCATAGCAATGAATGTTCCCGAGGGATAGCATATCATTGATATGCAGAAGAAAGAGAGTTGGTGATAGTACGGACCCCTGCGGTACCCCGGCATTCACTTGCAAGAAGCGAGAAGCCTGGCCATCGCAGAGGACCCGCACTCGGCGCTCGTTTAAAAAGCTGGCAATCCAGCTGCACAGTTGAGGAGGTAGACCATATGCCGGAAGCTTGGAAAGGAGCGAAGCATGCCAGACCCTATCGAAGGCTTTGGCGATGTCCAGGCTAATAGCCAAGGACTCGCCGTGCCTTTCCATAGCCCCACCCCAGACATGCGTTACGAATGCCAGAAGATCACCCGTTGATCGCTTTGGCCTGAAGCCGTATTGTCGATCATTGATTAACGAGTGATCCTCTAGGAATTGCATGAGCTGCTTATTTATAAGGAGCTCAAGCACCTTGCAAATGACTGAGGTGACAGCTATGGGTCGATAGTTGCCTGGATCGGACCGATCCCCTTTCTTGGGGATCGGTTGTACGTTCGCCTCCTTCCAGACCTCCGGCACGAGCCCTGAAGAGTATGACAGGCGGTACAGACGCGTTAATACTGGAGACAACTCAGCTGCACATTTTCGTAGCACCACCGCCGGAATGCCGTCAGGGCCACTGGCTTTCCGCGTGTCGAGTGACCGCAGCACTGCCCGTACATCACATTGCCTGATAACAATATCAGGCATTGTGTGGCCACAGTTGGCGATGGCGGGGGGCTGCAGGCCACGGTCGTCGACCCAGGAATTAGCCGCAAAGAGGTCTGCGAGCATATCCGCTTTCTCTTGGGCTTTGTGAGCCAGTGTTCCATCTGGGTAACGCAGCGGTGGCAGCGAGGGCTGACAAAAGTTAGATTGCACGGCTTTGGCCAGTTGCCAGAATCCACGGCTGCCCGTGGGATGGGAAGTGAGCTCCTGACCAAGCCGCGCGACGCGCTGGGCATCCGCTCTCTTAAAGGCCCTCTTACTCGACTTTGTGGCCCGGTTGTACGCTGCTTTGAGGTGGCCCACGTTTGGGTCGCGCACAGCCCGGGCCCTGATCCAGGCGCGATATGCCGACTGTTTTTGTCGAACAGCTTTGGCACAATCTCGCCCGAACCAGGGACGGGCTCTGCGGATACTGGCGACATCAGTGAAAGGGATGTAATAATCCATCCCTAAACTGATCTCGCCAGCAATAGCAGAAGCACTATCCGAAGGAGCCTTTCCTACAAAGCAGCGCTGGCTCCAGGGGACGGACGCATAATAATCGCGTAGACCGTCCCAATCCGCTGACGAGTAGTGCCATAGTCGTCGTGACGTTTGTACAGGACGTGCAGGAGGTGACACCTTCATGCCAGCGTGAACAACACAGTGGTCGGAACTACCCAGTGGGGCTCCTACCGAAACACTGTACTGGGCTGGGCGACTCGTCAGCAGTAGATCCAGCAGAGCGGGCGCGTGATCTGACCTGTCTGGTATCCGGGTGATCCCGCATACCATCTGGGTCAGACCGTGGGAGAGAGCGAACGCATGGGCGGCTCTACCCGCATGATCAGTCTTGAGGGACCCCAGCCATTCAATGTGATGGCCATTGAAGTCCCCCAGAAATACTAGGTCAGCGTTCGGGAACCGCACCTGCGCTTAATCAGCCGTCTCGCTGAGGTAGTGGAAGAGCTTTGTTGTCTCAGAATCCCCTGTGTGGGATCGGTAGACGCACACGTAGATCTGGCTCATAGAGCCATGGTCTACGTGCAGCCAAAGGACGGAATTGGAGGGGTTCTCTAGGCAGCGCAACCGGCGGCAGCAAACATCCGCCCTAACGAACACGCACACCCCGGCTCTGTCTCGAAATTGTTCCTCGATGACATAGCCGGGGTAACACAGGTAAGACATGTCGTCAGGGCGGCGTATTTGTGTCTCCGTGAGGAACATCACAGCGGGCCGTGCCGTCTCAAGGTGGTGGTGGACGGTATCGAGGTTCGCATGGAGTCCACGGACGTTAGTGAACTCCACCTCGAAATGTGAAGTTGTGGGGTTTCCTAGGGCCGCTGTGTAACGTTTATTTCTTTTTTGTTGCACTGCCATTGTAGATTTTGAAGAAGAAGCGTGAAGACAAGGCGACATCTGGTGCAGCAGTAAGTGACAAAGCGCAGGGGCTAGCTTTGTCTAGAACCGTGTGGTTAGGTCGGAGCCGACTCGCCGGACGGAAGGGCTCCCAAACCCCCCTGATGCAAGGCCGCCGCTACCCCACACCGGTTACCACCCGGAGCGGCGATCCCACATCAGGATTATGCGCAACATGTGGGGCAGCCTCCTGGGGTGGTTGGCCCCAGGCGGGCCCCATGACTGTGTTGCGGGCGGCCGCGGCAACGCCGTTGCTAAGGGTCTCCCTGGCCGGCGAATCGACCCACACCACCCACACTAGACTCCGTTTCGCCCCCACTGGTCCCATGCCTGCTGCACCATACATCGCCCCGGGCCCGGCGGTGCTGAACCCCTAACGCAACCCAGCCTGGGCTGGGTTACTTGGGGGGCTTTAGCACAGCTGCACGGTGGTACCCCCCGGACCAACACTGTTGTACCACCTGGTACCCACGTAGGGGCCGAAGCCACTCCATAGGTACCGTAAATTAACGAGCCTCGTCCGTTTATCAGCAGGTGCGCCACTAGCAGGTGAGGTCGCTGGGGCCCTATAGATATTGGTAGAGCCCCTTTGCACCCAAAAATCTCTAAATATCTCTAATCTCTAAATCGTAAATATGTACCTACATATTTAGCACTTATTATGCTGGTCAAAACTTCCGCTTTTCTATTGCAGTTTCCAGAAATCTATACTTATAATAAATCTGTAGAAGTGAAAATTCTTTACATTGAAAATATCAAAAAAATAAATGGCAGGGGGTGTTACTAGACCGACACCGAACCCAAAAATCTGATTAATAAAAAATTTGTCTGTTTGTTCAGGCATCACGCAAAAACTACCGGTTAGATTAAGATGAAACTTGGTATAATTATTCTTTAATATCCTGGGCACCACGCTGGGTATTTTTTATCCGGAATAGTATATACCATAAAAAACAAATTTAATTTTGCGGTTCGATCCCTAGACCCGATTACTGTACCAACCGCAAATAATAATTTGTCGTAGGTTACGTCACCCGCAGTGGAGTTCACTAAGGGGCGCTGCACACGGCTAAGATACTATAATATTTTATCTTAAGATACAATATCGCTCGCCATACAATTCAATGGACTATCACACACGACGAAGATAATAAATAATATTTCATATTTTCGTATAGATGAATTTGTATGGTATAATAGAGAATATAATAGAAGATATAATAGAGAAACTGTTGTATGCTTTGGCTTTATGACCGCAATAAAACCCAAAACAATGGATTTTAGAATTTTTTGTCCGTTTGTCTGAATGTTTGAACACGCTAATCTCAGAAACGGCTTAACCGATTTGAATTTTTGACTTGAATTTGCGGTTTTCAGTAATGCGTTGTGGTTTATTCAACTTGTAAGGTTTGGTTTTCAATCGGTTCATAAATAAAAAAGTTATGTACTTAGATCTAAAGTAACACGCAGGGGGAGCTGCGGACAACAGCTAGTACATAATAAATCAGTAACTGGTGATCAAGAAAGCTATAACACGCAGGCGGAGCTACGGGCAACAGCTAGTTTAGAATAAATTGCCAGAGAAGGACTTGGACCACCGTTGATTTTAGGCCCCTTATTTCTACCCATTAATTAGTACTTCATTACTCCAGTTCCAGTAGTTACCGCCGAGTGTATAATGTGGATAATAAAAGAGCATAAACATATGGTTTTCAGGACGTACTTATCTCTAAGAGCCATCAATGAACACCACGATACTACGTCCGAGACCATCAAGACCTCCATTATCGGGGACTGAGGACGGCGGGCTGGCCACCTGCCGCGCCGCCTTACAGATGGGTTACATGCTGTAGGGCTTCCAACCAGGGGCGGATGCACCGTGATGGGCAGTATGGGCATGCCCACCACCTTCATTGAGAAAATGACGTCACACTTTCATGGTATTGGGATAAACTCTGGACTTGAAAAAAAAAAAAAAATCGTGCGTGATTCGGAACGCACCAAATATTACGCATAGACGTTATGTCACATTTTTGACATTGACATGACATAAGACATAGAAGAATCAAAGAATCAAGAATCAAAGAATCAATTTCATTTATTCAGTTTAGGCACATAAAGAGCACATATGAATGTCAAAATTTTACAATTTTGTCAAGTAATATTATAAAAATACTAAATTAAGAAAGTACATAAATAACCATTAGAAAATGATTCTTTCGCTGGTTCGGTAATTTGGTTCTCCTGAGAAGGGACCAGCAAGAAACTCAGGTAGATTATCCATTTTCTTTTTTAATATTGTTTTGTTTACATTGTTACAATTAGTTTCTATTGTATTATACGAGTGGCCAACAACAGAAGATTAGGGTGACCATGCATTTTTATCATTAAGATATTCGTCTACTTTATAGTAGCCTTTCATCATCAAACATTTTTTAATTACTATTTTAAACTTATTAAGAGGCATGTCAACCAAATCCTGAGGAATTTTATTATAATTTTTTATACATTTGCCAACAAACGAATTACCAACTTTATGAAGTCTAATTTTTGTCATTGCCAGTTTATTTTTATTTCTTGTATTAAAATTATGGTTATCGGAATTTCTTTTGAAGAGATTTATGTTCTTCCGTACATATAAGATGTTGTCGTAAACATATTGAGAAGCAACTGTTAAAATATTAATTTCTTTAAATAGTTCTTTCAGCGAGTCACGGGGACCGAGTATATAGATTGCTCGTATAGCTCGTTTCTGTAATATGAATATTGTCTCAATATCGGCAGCTGAGCCGCAGACCATATGACATAACGCTATGAAAGTAGCTAAAATAAACTAATCGTGCCGTTTTTTCGTCAGTCAGAGACCTTATCTTTCTAACCGCATAGGCAGCTGAGCTAAGTCTTCCTGCCAAGGCTGTGATATGAGGACCCCATTGTAGTTTACTATCTAGAGTTATCCCAAGAAAAACTGTGGTATTGACTATTTGAACTAATTCATTATTCATAGTAATATGAGTATCCACCTGTCTAACATTGGGCATAGTAAATTTTACACATTTTGTTTTCTTCGCATTGAGCAGCAATTTGTTACTTGTGAAACAATGCAATATTTCCGAAAGGGTATTATTTACATCGTCAAGTGCTACTTTTTGTCTATCACTTTTAAAAATTAATGATATGTCATCAGCAAATAATACTATCTCACAAAGATTTTTAGTGAAATAAGGAAGATCGTTTACGTATATTAAGAATAAAAGGGGTCCTAATATCGAGCCCTGGGGTACTCCCATGACTAATGAGGCGCCAGAAGAGTCGGTGCCATTAATGTTTACTTTTTGTACTCTACCAGTGAAGTAAGACTCGAGTAAGCCAAGTGAGCTGTTCGAAACACCATAATAACCTAATTTTAGTAGCAAAGTCCCATGATCAACACAATCAAAAGCTTTTGATAGATCACAAAATATACCAATGGCATCCTGCTTTTCCTCCCAAGCATCAAATATATGTTTCACAAGTGCAACTCCTGCATCCGTTGTGTTCCTGCCTTTAGTGAAACCAAACTGTTTGTTATGAAGTAACTTATTGTCTGTAAAATGTGAAAGCAATTGATTAAATATTATTTTTTCAAAAATTTTACTGAGGGATGGGAGTATGGAAATAGGTCGAAAATTTGAAGGATCACTTTTGTCTCCTGCTTTAAATAAAGGATTGATTTTACTGTACTTCATAAGATGAGGAAACTGATTTTCATCTATACATTTATTGAATATGAATGCAAGGTGAGGTGCTATAGCGGGCACTATTGATTTTATTATATTAGTTGAAATGCCCCAAAGATCCTCGGTATTTTTTATATTTAGTTGTTTAAAAGTTTTAAGTATAGTGACAGAGTCAATATACCGAAAATCAAAGGGAATGCTACATTTATCAACACTAGATTTAAGAAGAGAATTGGCTACGTTTTTTGACGAATTTAACTTATTTGTAGTGGTGATTGGAACATTTGTGAAGAAAGATTCAAATGCATTGGCCACTTCAGAATCAGTTTTAATATGTTTATCATCTATTTTTAACTCGAAGGATCGATCACGTGACTTTGCTTTACAAGTTTCTTTGTTAATAACATTCCATATTGCCTTCGTTTTATTATCAGATTTTTCAATTTTAGCCCGTATATAATTAGATTTAGCTGTTGAACATACTTTTTTGAATAGTTTGGAGTACTTTTTAATCTGTTCAATTACTTGTGGCTCATTAGTAGATGCCTTTGTCTCGTATAATTCATATAATTTCCTTCTACTTTTATAGATTCCAGGCGTAGCCCAATCACTAAATTTTATTTTAAATTGATTTACATTTATTGTTTTTTTAGTGAAAATGTTATCACATTCGTATTTGATTACTCCGAACAAATCTCCGTAATGATCATTCGGGTGTTTATCATTATTCAACTCCAAAAGAGGTACTTTATTCTTAATGTTTTCTTTAAATTTTTCTAATCTATAAGTTGTGATTGGTCTACAAACAATATTTTTTGATGGAACATGTTGGAACTTAAATCTAGCTAACTGACCTGCATGATCTGAATTTACAAAATGTATTATAGATTTCTCATCTACATCGCTGTTAGAAAAAATATTATCTAAGCAGGTAGCTGATGTGGCTGTGGTGCGTGTTGGTTCACAAAAAAGATTTTGTAAGTTAAAAGATTTAAAAAGGTTGAGGAACCTTAGCGCGTTCTGAGAGTTTTCTAAAATATTAATATTAACATCGCCACATACAACTATAGTCTTCTTACATTTACATACCTTTTTTAAGGCTTCCTCCATAATGGACTCAAACAGGTAGTAATCTCCAGAAGGAGGTCTATAGACGCTAATAATAATATATTGTTCTAGCTCTGCACATGATAGTTCAATATTTCGCTCACTTGTGAGTGCTACTACGTCTTTTCGGTCTTTTGATTTTAATTTGTCATTAATTAAAATGAGAGACCCACCTCTTATAGCGGAATCTCTAGTAAACGCACTAATGATTTTATAATTATCAATAGTAACTAAGAGTTCATGTTTTTTTAACCAGTGTTCAGTTAAACAAAGTACATGGATACGTTTTTCATTTAAAAATAATTCTAGTTCTAACTCTTTGCCAGAAAAGCCTTCAATATTTTGATGAATTATATTCATGAACATAGACTTTTCCTTTGTCCTTAAATTTAATTTGCTAGGGATTTCCTCTATTGTCCTACAACTAAGTTTAAATTATTGTCACCCTTTTCTGGAACAGATTCCAAGGTCACAAGACAAACATTGTCACTTTTCTGCTCAATAAAAGCAGATTGTTTAGCCAAGTTTTTGGCTGAATAACTAATAAAATATGATAGCGAAGATGCTATCTGTCTCCTAAAATATCTATTCAAATAGAATTTATCTTCCGTCAATAACTATTTATTTTCTAAATACATGTTAATGTCAATCAGATGGAATTTATTTGGATTATGAAATGTCAATGTATGTATTGTTTGATTTAGCTTATATCTAAGATTGTTTTCGGCCTGAGACAAGCCACGGCTATAAGGAAGTGTGAATAAAATAATGTTTTTAACATCTAATAAGCTCAGTAATTCTAAACAGTTTACAATTGCATTTCTGTCTGCATTTCCCCTATCTCCCACCAAAATTAAAAGTGTACAGTTGCTGTTTAAATTACAATTTTTAATTTTTTTTATAATGTTACAGTAAGTTAATCCCGGCATACAATAGTTAGTAACATTTTGTTCTAAATATGAACTAAGTAACTGGCCCATTGATTTCCCTAATTCATCACAAAACATCACTATTTCAGATTTAATCATAGTGTTTTCTCGTTTTACCAAATCTACATCGTTGGTTTTTTTTTTATAATTGATTCGCCAAATTGACACCGCCCGCCTGGTGGTAGTCGTGACGACGTCTAGCGATTGTGGGCCACTCTCACAGCACACAATACTATAGAGAGTGGCCCTCAACTTGACGACCTACTGATGTGCCTCTTCACTCTCCGCTTAAAGAACCCAGGATTATATGTGGGAGAAAACACGTGCACAGGCAGGGCGTTCCAGGCCACTATCATTCGGCAGAAAAACGAACGAAGAGCTCTTCAGAACACTCGCCGTGGTAAATACGGTAGAATGCGGCCAAGGAAGCTATTGTTCGGCGCTGAGCTAGCGGCTCAAGGCTTCCCGTTACCTCCGGACAATCTATAATACGGATAACCCGTTGCTGCATAGCGTCGAGAGCATCCAGCAGATACTTCGCGGAGCCGTCCCAGAGGTGAGAGCAGTATTCGACGCAGGGTCGAATCTGCGTCTTGTACA
>OY748299.1:9251160-9394767 GCA_963556515.1 Nudaria mundana | reverse complement strand
ACAATGGCAGTGCAACAAAAAAGAAATAAACGTTACACAGCGGCCCTAGGAAACCCCACAACTTCACATTTCGAGGTGGAGTTCACTAACGTCCGTGGACTCCATGCGAACCTCGATACCGTCCACCACCACCTTGAGACGGCACGGCCCGCTGTGATATTCCTCACGGAGACACAAATACGCCGCCCTGACGACACGTCTTACCTGTGTTACCCCGGCTATGTCATCGAGGAACAATTTCGAGACAAAGCCGGGGTGTGCGTGTTCGTTAGGGCGGATGTTTGCTGCCGCCGGTTGCGCTGCCTAGAGAACCCCTCCAATTCCGTCCTTTGGCTGCACGTAGACCATGGCTCTATGAGCCAGATCTACGTGTGCGTCTACCGATCCCACACAGGGGATTCTGAGACAACAAAGCTCTTCCAGTACCTCAGCGAGACGGCTGATGAAGCGCAGGTGCGGTTCCCGAACGCTGACCTAGTATTTCTGGGGGACTTCAATGGCCATCACATTGAATGGCTGGGGTCCCTCAAGACTGATCATGCGGGTAGAGCCGCCCATGCGTTCGCTCTCTCCCACGGTCTGACCCAGATGGTATGCGGGATCACCCGGATACCAGACAGGTCAGATCACGCGCCCGCTCTGCTGGATCTACTGCTGACGAGTCGCCCAGCCCAGTACAGTGTTTCGGTAGGAGCCCCACTGGGTAGTTCCGACCACTGTGTTGTTCACGCTGGCATGAAGGTGTCACCTCCTGCACGTCCTGTACAAACGTCACGACGACTATGGCACTACTCGTCAGCGGATTGGGACGGTCTACGCGATTATTATGCGTCCGTCCCCTGGAGCCAGCGCTGCTTTGTAGGAAAGGCTCCTTCGGATAGTGCTTCTGCTATTGCTGGCGAGATCAGTTTAGGGATGGATTATTACATCCCTTTCACTGATGTCACCAGTATCCGCAGAGCCCGTCCCTGGTTCGAGCGAGATTGTGCCAAAGCTGTTCGACAAAAACAGTCGGCATATCGCGCCTGGATCAGGGCCCGGGCTGTGCGCGACCCAAACGTGGGCCACCTCAAAGCAGCGTACAACCGGGCCACAAAGTCGAGTAAGAGGGCCTTTAAGAGAGCGGATGCCCAGCGCGTCGCGCGGCTTGGTCAGGAGCTCACTTCCCATCCCACGGGCAGCCGTGGATTCTGGCAACTGGCCAAAGCCGTGCAATCTAACTTTTGTCAGCCCTCGCTGCCACCGCTGCGTTACCCAGATGGAACACTGGCTCACAAAGCCCAAGAGAAAGCGGATATGCTCGCAGACCTCTTTGCGGCTAATTCCCGGGTCGACGACCGTGGCCTGCAGCCCCCCGCCATCGCCAACTGTGGCCACACAATGCCTGATATTGTTATCAGGCAATGTGATGTACGGGCAGTGCTGCGGTCACTCGACACGCGGAAAGCCAGTGGCCCTGACGGCATTCCGGCGGTGGTGCTACGAAAATGTGCAGCTGAGTTGTCTCCAGTATTAACGCGTCTGTACCGCCTGTCATACTCTTCAGGGCTCGTGCCGGAGGTCTGGAAGGAGGCGAACGTACAACCGATCCCCAAGAAAGGGGATCGGTCCGATCCAGGCAACTATCGACCCATAGCTGTCACCTCAGTCATTTGCAAGGTGCTTGAGCTCCTTATAAATAAGCAGCTCATGCAATTCCTAGAGGATCACTCATTAATCAATGATCGACAATACGGCTTCAGGCCAAAGCGATCAACGGGTGATCTTCTGGCATTCGTAACGCATGTCTGGGGTGGGCTATGGAAAGGCACGGCGAGTCCTTGGCTATTAGCCTGGACATCGCCAAAGCCTTCGATAGGGTCTGGCATGCTTCGCTCCTTTCCAAGCTTCCGGCATATGGTCTACCTCCTCAACTGTGCAGCTGGATTGCCAGCTTTTTAAACGAGCGCCGAGTGCGGGTCCTCTGCGATGGCCAGGCTTCTCGCTTCTTGCAAGTGAATGCCGGGGTACCGCAGGGGTCCGTACTATCACCAACTCTCTTTCTTCTGCATATCAATGATATGCTATCCCTCGGGAACATTCATTGCTATGCAGATGACAGCACACTGCACGGGAGTTACTCGGTTCGTCCGACGGCGGGGCGATCTGAGATTGAGGAGGAGAGACGACGACTCGTGGCTGATCTCGACCGTAACCTCGACAATATCTCTCAATGGGGTACCGAGAACCTGGTCGAGTTCAATGCCCGCAAAACACAGGCGTGTGCATTTACTGCGAAGAAATCCCCTTTCCTTCCCCTACCCTCTCTTCAGAATGCATTATTACCAATGAAGGACAACCTTGATATCCTTGGCATAGACGTTCGTCGAGAGCTCAATAATAAAAACTACATCGAAAGATAAATAGGGCTAGCTTCGCGGAAACTAGGAATACTGAATAAGGTAAAGAGATTCTTTACACCGGACCAGAGGTGTCTGCTGTACAAGACGCAGATTAGACCCTGCGTCGAATACTGCTCTCACCTCTGGGACGGCTCCGCGAAGTATCTGCTGGACGCTCTCGACGCTATGCAGCGACGGGCTATCCGTATTATAGGTTGTCCGGAGGTAACGGGAAGCCTTGAGCCGCTAGCTCAGCGCCGAACAATAGCTTCCTTGGCCGCATTCTACCGTATTTACCACGGCGAGTGTTCTGAAGAGCTCTTCAATCTGATCCCACCCTCTTCCTTCCGATCCCGAACGACTCGTGCCGGGCAGAGATGCCACCCCCACACAGTGGATAGCATGTTCGCGAGAACCGAACGTTTTAAACGTTCGTTTCTCTGCCGAACGATAGTGGCCTGGAACGCCCTGCCTGTGCACGTGTTTCCTCCCACATATAATCCTGGGTTCTTTAAGCGGAGCGTGAAGAGGCACATCAGTAGGTCGTCAAGTTGAGGGCCACTCTCAATAGTAATGTGTGCTGTGAGAGTGGCCCACAATCGCTAGACGTCGTCACGACTTACCACCAGGCGGGCGGCGTCAATTTGGCGAACCAAATATAAAAAAAAAAAAAAAAAAAAAAATCCTCCTCAATCTCCAACCGCCCCGCCGTCGGACGAACCCAGTAGCTCCCGTGCAATGTGCTGTCATCTGCATAGCAATGAATGTTCCCGACGGATAGCATATCATTGATATGCAGAAGGAAGAGAGTTGATGACAGCACGGACCCCTGCGGTACCCCGGCATTCACTTGCAAAAAGCGAGAAGCCTGGCCATCGCAGAGGACCCGCATTCGGCGTTCGTTCATTAAGCTGGCCATCCAGCTGCACAGTTGAGACCATATGCCGGAAGCTTGGAAAGAAGCGAAGCATGCCAGACTCTATCGAAGGCTTTGGCGATGTCCAGGCTAATCGCCAAGGACTCGCCGTGCCTTTCCATAGTCTCACCCCAGACATGCGTTACGAATGCCAGAAGATCACCCGTTGATCGTTTTGGCCTGAAGCCGTATTGCCGATCATTTATTAGCGAGTGATCTTCAAGGTATCGCATGAGCTGCTTGTTGATGATGAGCTCAAACACCTTGCAGATGACTGAGGTGACAGCTATGGGTCGACAGTTGCCTGGATCAGACCGATCCCCTTTCTACGAAAGTACATACGCAGCGATCTAGTTAAAAAAAAGACAAAAAAGTACAAGCTACTGTTTCGTTTCGTGTTGTTCAGCAAATCATGGTCTCCAGCGCGAGCAGGTGGACCGCGGCCGTGTCCTTCTGCAAGCAAGTCATGCTCGCGAAGGAGGCGGTCGAGAGAGAGAGGGAGCGTACCCTTCCCGCTGAGTTCCGCAGTCAGCGGCAACTGGATTCACTCACCGACGCGGGATAAAACCCGACCCCAACGTTGCGCTAAAACACGACCAAACCAGCGCAGAGACCACACAGGTGGCCAAAGTCCGCCGGGGGTCACTGGAAATTCCTGGAGTGTTCAACAGAGGGCATTGGCAACGGACGCAGGAGTTAAAAAAAAATACTACAAATTATATCGATCACAAGTTCATATTGCGACTCACACTTGGCCGATTTTCGACTGGCCGTGTCCACCACCTTTTTTAAGGTCTGGATCCGCCCCTGCTTCCAACGTAGATTCATTCACCGACGCGGGATTAAACCCGACCTAACTTCGTGACATGACACTGGAAATGCTTCCGAATGCGCCGCGTCCGGCAATAGACGTAGGGGCGGCTGCGGTCTTTTGCCGCGGATTAAAAAACACTAAGGTAGTATTAATGCACACGCGTCCGTTAAATAATCGTATAAAGCTTTCAAGGTAAATACATACCATTCCAATTCCTATCCGATATATTACTAGTGGTTCTGTGAACAGTAGACCTCGCGTTATTTTCGCATTTTCCCCCCATTTCTCCCCCATTTTCCCCCCAATCGAAAAATCGCTTCGACAAAAGTTGCGCCTTGCAACAAAGAACACTTGTGCCAAATTTCATGAAAATCGGCTGAAAAATGCGGCCTTTAGACCGGAACTGACACACATACCAATAACGCCAAATCGGCCAGTCCTCGAGTTAAAACTGAGACGCTTCGCTCGCTTCGCTCGCTCGGTCAATTAACACCAACGTTTGTATAGATAATTCTCCTGTACAAAAAAACTACCCAATCGATTTTAAGTGAAACATTACAATAGTAATATAGCTTACACATGAGAATAACATTGCCACTTCTACTAACACTCTTACTGTGTTCCGATGGAAATTGGAAACGAGCAAATAAATCTAAACAGGAAAAGCCGCGGAAAAGTTCGCATTATCGAAATACTTTAGGTATCATTATTCCATGCAACAGTGCATCACTACATAGGTATTGTAATTTGTTATAAATTAAGTTTCACACCTAACAAGCACCAATAGTCTGAATCTATTTAGTTGTATACCAACAGATAGAGTGATTGATGAATACATAATAATAATTCATCACAGTTTTAACGTATAAGAAAAGTTACGTAACTGTTTAATTTAGTGCTTCGAACTTAGTTCCTACGACTACAAAATTATTTATATGTTATTAATCGTATTTAATGTGATAGTTTTTACAATAAGCGTAGTGTATTATTTATTATTATTAGTATTATATATTTTTGTACCTTGAATTCAACCAGACCAGAAGCCATGTTGCCGATTTTGATATACTCGTAGTCGTAACTCGTAATCGACGCACTCTGTAGCACAATTAATTCACAAATAAGTGATATACGCCTTCAACGCGCCTTTTCTACGAAGCACCACAATAAAAGCCTTTATCTCGACATGTGCCACGGTATAATATTTATCTAAATTACTCCCAATCAAGTAGAATTTCCGTTGAATTTACAATCTATTTATATTTGCTAAGGTTCTTAGTGTAAATGTAGTTGTAACTGAAGTTTGTGGAGAGACACTTAACGATATCACTTTGCTGTACGTAATAAAAGTACTTGCAGTAAATAAGATGCAAATATTTTGGTTAGATAACAGTTACGTTACTCTTCGACCGTACTTTGGCACTTCATATTCGAATCTTGGAGCTCCTCCAAAGTTCTCAGATTGAACAGTAGACAAAAAACGAATGACAACAAATGAAACAGATGAAGTTATTTCTCCCTTTCTATGTAACAATTCATCTTGCACGCATATTTATTTACTTATTGTTTGTTATGTTATGACATTAGATGTCATAACAAATAAAATCTTTCTCTCTTATGACACTTATAAGCCTTACTATTATAATATGTAATATCATTGCCTTACAACATAGAGCAACGTGGACGTCGTATACGCGGTCGTCGTATACTACGGGAGAAGGTATTATGCATTTTCCCGATACATAAAAGTCTGCCATGTTTGGTGCAGGGGGGTCATCGACACGCACACATTCTCAGACGACCCAATCGGGTGCCACTACGAAACTCCCACATGACAATAAGAATAACAACCTGACATTTTCACAAACACATACATATACATTTTGTATCATAACACTATAATGACAAAACAAAAAGTTACCGTCCACTTTTGATGTACCAGTGTCGATACACGTTATCGATAAATTTGATAAATCGACTAGGAAAATCAGGTTGGTATGGGTATTGACCAGTTTAAACATTTTGAACGATATAATATAAAAATGCGTGACTGTGATTGAAGGATAAAAAGTGGACCAAGTGAAAGAGTTCGTGCACTTTGGGTCCAAGTTTACAAGGGATAAAGGGTATTGTGACGATGATATTAAACGTAGAGTTATGGCAGGGAATCAAGTGATTGGGTAACTGCATAACTTTATGAACAGTCAGAAGGTCCGGTCAGAAGGCCCGGTTGGCTGAGCGTAGAGGAGTGCTTGTCCCTACACTTTTGTACGGTAGTGAATATTGGGTATGGTAGAAGAAGCATGAAAGTAAAATAAATGCAGTGTGGAGTGAAACTGAAAAGTGTGAAAAGTATAGCTTCTTTTTTTCTTTTTAGTTCCGCGGCCCGAGGCCGCGGCCGAACGTCCGTTGCCGGGCGTCTCTGGTTACAAGCAGAACGTATTTCCAGTGGCTGAAAAGTATAGCTGGGGTAACATTATGGCTAAAGTGAAGAACAGCTGCGTGATGCGGAAACTGTGCGGTGTGTTGTGATCTAGTTAGAAAAAGGAATGCTTAGATGGTTTGGGCACGTAGAAAAGATGTATAAAAGGAGGTTGACGAAACAGTTCAGTACATATGGCGGGTGTTGATGGACAGGCTGGTAAGTAGAATAACATAGTCCAATGGAAAAGAGACCTAACTGTAAATATGAAATATAAAAATAGCGGGCTTAGTTTATGAATAATGTTCACGCCGGCGCGCAAAGTCGCGCAAGATAAAAAAGACACAATTATTAATAGGTATTAAACTGTATGATAGTAGGTACTATGTAGGTAGGTACTAATAATCTTTCTTGAGAACCACTCTATACATTTGGTGAAAACCGCATAAAAATCCGTTGCGTAGTTTTAAAGATCTATACATAGGTACACACAGCAAGAAGCGACTTGTTGAGCGGAGCGGAGCGTAGCGTAGCGTATCTTAGACGACAAATGTAAATCGTTTGTGTGCCAACTCCTCCGAAACGGCTCGACCGATTTTGACCAAATTTGGTATGCTGGTCGACATCATACCCGGGAGTGCATATCTCTGAAATCATGAAAATAGAGCATAAAAAAAAATTAAGGAAATTTGCTCCGCTCAACATTTGCAATTAGTAGCATGCATTGCATACCTAATTTTATACTATATTAAGATTACAATAATGATTATATTGAACCTCTTTGCATTTGCAATTTTTTATCGATATCTAACTTGGTACATCGTATTGTCATGGCGACATACGAGTATAACAAAGTAATTGTCAGGATTCCTGATAGCATGGCATCCGATTAGTTTGTCGATAACCAATGATATCACAGAAAATTCGAACGCGTGACTCAATTAACACATTTTTTTTAATTTCCTGCGATATTATTAGATAAGGACAAACTCTTCCGAGCACCACGGTAAGGGAGAGTGTCAACAATCATGTCAGCCATTCGACCGATCCGCGGACTTTAGACATCATGTTGATAGAAACATCTAATACTTTTTTTTTTTTTAATTCTGCGGCCCAAGGCCGAGGCCGCTCTAACGTCCGTTGCCGGGCGTCTCTGGTTACTAGTAGAGGGTATATCCGGTGGCGCCCGGCGGAAACATCTAATACTCTGATTATTGCAAACAAATAGGTTTAAAAAGAAATTAATACTATAATTTGATTAAATATTAGATACAAATTAAAGGTAAAAACATCTTCTTGTAAACTTGATGTAGCAGATCGCTTTTGCAGCAAAAAAACTGAACATTTTAGTGTAATGTCATATCAGCCGCGTAACTAGATTTAGTCTAGTGAGTGGTCAACCGCCGGGCGCCACTGGAAATACGTTCTGCTTGTAACCAGAGACGCCCGGCAACGGACGTTAGAGCGGACGCGGCCTTGGGCCGCGGAATTATAAAAAAAAAATTGAGTGGTCAAGACGCCAAATTGTTCTGTTTCTAACTTGTGGTCCAGTGTTCCTAATCATGTGGGAGCGGGGAACGCTGATGAAGGCGGCCGTGTGCCTTACAAAGAATAGTTCTTATACTTACTTGCAAGACTTTATAGGGCGCCTACTCGCGTTTACGAACAAAACTAATAACAAAATTAGAACGTTAAACAAATGACAAATACATATGAACTTCCACTGAAATCGAAGTTTCGTTAGAACCGGAGTAGAGGCCCACAAGTAAATTCCTTACCTACCTTTTTCTCTTTTCACTAGTACGGTGTCTTGCGCGGTGCTTCACGCCGCACCACGCCATAGGTTTTGGCCTATAACTTTTGACCTCTTAGGCCTCCAGATCGAGGGCTATCTTTGTATATTGTAGCATAAGCAGTTCTCGAGAGCTAAGGGGGACAAAAATTACATTCACCATTTCAATATACACGTTGATTTTATTACCGTCAGCAATACGCAAGGGTTCGCTTTCGGAATAAGTTTTGAACCAACTGGCAGCATTACTTTGAAAAACAAACACATTTTTTTTTTAAATCTAAAAAAAAATATTTAGTTTCTAGACATCAAATGAGAACCCGTTGTAGTGGACTCACTCTCTTAAATACTTAAGTTTTACAACGGTAGTTACGGTACAGTTCGTTTTCATTCAACAATGCGCTGGCACAAAGCAAGCGTACGCCGCCGCCGGCCCCCACCTCGCCGACACTGCGGGCTGCGGCTCGCCTGTCCAGTACACCTCGTGACAGCGTGGGTGTCTGTTGCGTAATCGTGTGTGTCAGTGAGTAAAATGAGTCGTCAGTACGAATATTCCAACGTGGAGTATCTAGCAATGGTACAATTGTATGCCATTGCTAACCACAACCTACAAGAGGCTAGGCGATTGTACTCCCAGCCGGAGCACTTAAATGCGTTACGGCTACGAGGAGTCAGTGATCCTCAAGTGCCGACACGCGGGACCATCTTGGCTGCAACCCAGCGCTTACTCGACCACGGACAGTTCCGGACACCGTTACATGCACAAGCCCGAGGACGTTTGAATGATTATTCCCAAATGGAAGTCATCAAACTCGCGAAGAACTACGCAGTGCGATAGTGGACGCTTTTGATATTGTGAAAAGTGATAGAGACACATCGAACAAGTTGAAAGACAATCAATTAACACGTGCACGTTTGTGTATCGAAAGGAAAGGACTCCATATCGAGCAGTTACTTCGGTACAGAGAACTGTAAATTAGTGTAAATAAACTGTAAATAGGTATGTAAGTTTGATTTTATTTGTAAATAGCTCGCAATCAGTTGTAGTTCAGTGTATTTTTATTATTATTATTACATAGTTCAAAAGTCATTAAGTCGCTATTGTTAATAATAAAGTAGGTATTACAACGGTCCTAAGCCCGTGTAAAGTACGAAGGAGAAATTGGAGTGTGTATTTTATGTTCAAGTAGGTATGTTTCGTAGTGATACTGGCCATAGTGGCTGCGAGGGGTCATTGCTCCCTAACACATGATTTGCGCGGTACTTAGAAGCGCTCGAAGGATGGATGTGTGTGTGCGAGACGTGCAGCCTTGAGCCTGGCGAGGGCGCCGCGCCCGTCCGCGTCAATTCATCAATGAAATATCGTACTGCTACTAATGTTAAACTTGATCGAGTGAGAAGAATTACAGAAATGACTAATTTTTTTATTATTATCAGTACAGTAATTTAGATGTTAAAAAAGGAATCCAAATATTTATCCGGGAGCGAACCCTTTCGACTGCTGACGATGATAAAATCAGCGTGTATAGATAGATAAAACTTACCTATTGGCCATTTACATTATGGCTGCATTTCTAAATTTAAAAATTAAACTTTAAAAATACTTCCAAACGAGCCCACGATAGTTTTGAAATATAAAAATTGGGAAGAGCATCGGAGCACCATCTTTATGATCATTTTGCTCAGTACAATTTTAATATTCAATAGTGGAAATTTCTTAACCTGTTTTTATTTGTACCTAATAAATAATGATCTATTCAACTGATAAACACCGATACGCACATAATAGATGCACTTTTCCTCGCAGCAGTTTCTACGACTTCAATACGTATGAATGACGATTTAAAATCAATTTATGGGTGGTCTTGGGTTCGATATATTATAATTTTTTATTGATAAATAAAACTTACATAACTTATCATTAATCATTAAACTCATAAAAAATTATCGACGTATTTTAAGACGTGATGTCATAATAATATATAAGTAGTATTAAGTATAAATATTTTTGTGTCTAGAAAAATCGACCAACATTGGGCGTTTTCACATTGCAGTTAACGACACACGATATCGTGACGATATCGTAAGTAGCAGCAGCAACTTTGGGCGTTTTCACATTGCACGATATCGACACACGATATCGTAAGTAGCAGCAGTAACTTTAACTCTTAAAATGTGTTACGCACAGGCCAGTGACGATATTGTTGACGATATCGTGCAATGTGAAAGCGCCCATTCAAATCGACTTTCCACTGCAATGTTAAACCGTCATAAACTTTCGTCATGAATGAATCCTATTTCGCCACCAAACATATACAAGCAAGTATGATACTATAATTTCGTACGAAAATTCGTTCTAACGCGACGCAAGACTTTGTGTAATAGTATTAGGTGTAGTGATTGTAAGCCTTCAAAACTATTCGTTACAATAAAAAAACCGTTCAAGTGCGTGTCGGGCCACGCATAAAATAAGGTTCCTGATCGGTTGATCATACCATTCGTTATAGTTTCCCTTTAAAGTTCATTACATGGACAACCATCGTAAATTTTTTCAGGTTCTTACAATAAAGTTTTATTCTATTCTATTCTTATTATAACAGAAATATTGTACCTACTGTATACTTCATTAGAGTCTAGTAAAAAGTCACATAAAAATGAATACTAGGTATCTAACATCATCGTCGTCGTTTAACGTAGGTAAGTACTTACATGGTGGTGGGGCACGTCGGAGTGCAGTGCACAGCGGAAGTCACCGTGGGCGATCGGTGCTTCCGCTGCAGCAGGCCCGGTCACAAGGCAAGTGCCTGTGATTCCTCGCCTCGCTGCTTTAGATGCGAGGCGGAGGGCAAGACTGCGGACCACCGGGTCGGCAGCACAACCTGCGCCGCCTCAAGGCCAAAGCCTCGTCCGTCCGCTGAGAGCGGTGGGAGTGCCGCTATTGCACGGCCAGTAGTTTCGCGGCGGGATGCTGATATGGACGTCCATTAATGTCTGACGCCCATATCCGCATCCTGCAAGTGAATTTGAACCGCTGCCGCGCTGCTCAGGATCTTCTGTACCAGAGCTTCCGGCAGTGGTCCATAAACTTGGCCGTGGTCGCCGAGGCCTGGATTCCGGCACCGGACCGGCCTGCCGATGTGGATGCCGAGGCGGAGTGGTTCAGGAGAGCCATGTCCCAAATATGTGATGCGGCGATGCCTAGGGTTACACCCAGACCGGCAAGGAAGCAGGTGTACTGGTGGTCGCCGGAGATTGCACAGCTGCGCGCAGCATGCATCTCCGCCCGCCGCCAGTACACCAGGTTTCGCCGGAGGCATCGCCGCCCAGACGACGCGGCAACCCGAGAGGCGGAGCTTTATCAGGCTTACAGGGAGGCTAAAGGTAATCTCTTTCGGGTGTAAAGGGGCTCTACCAACATCTTTAGGGCCCCAGCGACCTCACCTGCTAGTGGCGCACCTGCTGATCAACGGACGAGGCTCGTTAATTTACGGTACCTATGGAGTGGCTTCGGCCCCTACGTGGGTACCAGGTGGTACAACAGTGTTGGTCCGGGGGGGTACCACCGTGCAGCTGCCCAGGCCGGGTTGCGTTAGGGGTTCAGCAGCTGCACCGCCGGGCCCGGGGCCATGTATGGTGCAGCAGGCATGGGACCAGTGGAGGCGAAGTGGAGTCTAGTGTGGGAGGTGTGGGTCGATTCGCCGGCCAGGGAGACCCTTAGCAACGGCGTTGCGGCGGCCGCCCGCAACACAGGCATGGGGCCCGCCTGGGACCAACCACCCCAGGAGGCTGCCCCACATGTTGCGCATAATCCGCCGGATCGCCGCTCCGGGTGGTAACCGGTATGGGGTAGCGGCGGCCTTGCATCAGGGGGGTTTGGGAGCCCTTCCGTCCGGCGAGTCGGTTCCGACCTAACCACACGGTTCTAGACAAAGCTAGCCCCTGCGCTTTGTCACTTATTACTGCTGCACCAAAAGTCGCCCTGTCTTCACGCTTCTTCTTCAAATCTACAATGGCAGTGCAACAAAAAAAAATTAAACGTTTTACAGCGGCCCCAGGAAACCCCACAACTTACTTTTCGAGGTGGAGTTCACTAATATCCGTGGACTCCATGCGAACCTCGATGCCGTCCACCAGCACCTTGAGACGGCAAGGCCGGCTGTGATGTTCCTCACGGAGACACAAATACGCCGTCCTGACGACACGTCTTACCTGTGTTACCCCGGCTATGTCATCGAGGAACAATTTCGAGATAAAGCCGGGGTGTGCGTGTTCTTTAGGGCGGATGTTTGCTGCCGCCGGTTGCGCTGCCTAGAGAACCCCTCCAACTCCGTCCTTTGGCTGCACGTAGACCATGGCTCTATGAGCCAGATCTACGTGTGCGTCTACCGCTCCCACACGGGGGATTCTGAGACAACAAAGCTCTTCCAGTACCTCAGCGAGACGGCTGATGAAGCGCAGGTGCGGTTCCCGAACGCTGACCTAGTATTTCTGGGGGACTTCAATGGTCATCACATTGAATGGCTGGGGTCCCTCAAGATTAATCATGCGGGTAGGGCCGCGCTCTCCCACGGTCTCCCATGGTATGCGGGATCACCCGGATACCAGACAGGTCAGATCACGCGCCCGCTCTGCTGGATTTACTGCTGACGAGTCGCCCAGCCCAATACAGTGTTTCGGTAGGAGCCCCACTGGGTAGTTCCGACCACTGTGTTGTTCACGCTGGCATGAAGGTGTCACCTCCTGCACGTCCTGTACAAACGTCACGACGACTATGGCACTACTCGTCAGCGGATTGGGACGGTCTACGCGATTATTATGCGTCCGTCCCCTGGAGCCAGCGCTGCTTTGTAGGAAAGGCTCCTTCGGATAGTGCTTCTGCGATTGCTGGCGAGATCAGTTTAGGGATGGATTATTACATCCCTTTCACTGATGTCGCCAGTATCCGCAGAGCCCGTCCCTGGTTCGGGCGAGATTGTGCCAAAGCTGTTCGACAAAAACAGTCGGCATATCGCGCCTGGATCAGGGCCCGGGCTGTGCGCGACCCAAACGTGGGCCACCTCAAAGCGAACAACCGGGCCACAAAATCGAGTAAGAGGGCATTTGAGAGAGCGGATGCCCAGCGCGTCGCGCGGCTTGGTCAGGAGCTCACTTCCCATCCCACGGGCAGCCGTGGATTCTGGCAACTGGCCAAAGCCGTGCAATCTAACTTTTGTCAGCCCTCGCTGCCACCGCTGCGTTACCCAGATGGAACGCTGGCTCACAAAGCCCAAGAGAAAGCGGATATGCTCGCAGACCTCTTTGCGGCTAATTCCTGGGTCGACGACCGTGGCCTGCAGCCCCCCGCCATCGCCAACTGTGGCCACACTATGCCTGATATTTTTATCAGGCAATGTGATGTACGGGCAGTACCGCGGTCACTCGACACGCGGAAAGCCAGTGGCCCTGACGGCATTCCGGCAGTGGTGCTACGAAAATGTGCAGCTGAGTTGTCTCCAGTATTAACGCGTCTGTACCGCCTGTCATACTCTTCAGGACTCGTGCCGGAGGTCTGGAAGGAGGCGAACGTACAACCGATCCCCAAGAATGGGGATAGACAATACGGCTTCAGGCCAAAACGATCAACGGGTGATCTTCTGGCATTCGTAACGCATGTCTGGGGTGGGGATGGAAAGGCACGGCGAGTCCTTAGCTATTAGCCTGGACATCGAAAAAGCCTTCGATAGGGTCTGACATGCTCCGCTCCTTTCCAAGCTTCCGGCATATGGTCTACCTCCTCAACTGTGTAGGTGGATTGCCAGCTTTTTAAACGAGCGCCGAGTGCGGGTCCTCTGCGATGGCCAGGCTTCTCGCTTCTTGCAAGTGAATGCCGGGGTACCGCAAGGGTCCGTACTATCACCAACTCTCTTTCTTCTGCATATCAATGATATGCAATCCCTCGGGAACATTCATTGCTATGCAGATGACAGCACACTGCACGGTAGTTACTCGGTTCATTCGACAGCGGGGCGATCTGAGATTGAGGAGGAGAGGCGATGACTCGTGGCTGATCTCGACCGTAACCTTGACAGTATCTCTCAATGGGGTACCGAGAACCTGGTCGAGTTCAATGCCCGCAAAACACAGGCGTGTGCATTTACTGCGAATAAATCCCCTTTCCTTCCCCTACCCTCTCTTCAGAATGCATTATTACCAATGAAGGACAACCTTGATATCCTTGGCATAGACGTTCGTCGAGAGCTCAATAACAAAAACTACATCGAAAGATTTATAGGGCTAGCTTCGCGGAAACTAGGAATACTGAATAAGGTAAAGAGATTCTTTACACCGGACCAGAGGTGTCTGCTATACAAGACGCAGATTAGACCCTGCGTCGAATACTGCTCTCGACGCTATGCAGCGACGGGCTATCCGTATTATAGATTGTCCGGAGGTAACGGGAAGCCTTGAGCCGCTAGTTTAGCGCCGAACAATAGCTTCCTTGGCCCCATTCTACCGTATTTACCACGGCGAGTGTTCTGAAGAGCTCTTCAATCTGATCTCTACCTCTTCCTTCCGATCCCGAACGACTCGAGCCGGGCAGAGATGCCACTCCCACACAGTCGATAGCATGTTCGCTAGCACCGAACGTTTTAAACGTTCGTTTCTCTGCCGAACGATAGTGGCCTGGAACGCCCTGCCTGTGCACGTGTTTCCTCCCACATATAATCCTGGGTTCTTTAAGCGGGGCGTGAAGAGACACATCAGTAGGTCGTCAAGTTGAGGGCCACTCTCTATAGTATTACGTGCTGTGAGAGTGGCCCACAATCGCTAGACGTCGTCACGACTTACCACCAGGCTGGCAGCGTCAATTTGGCGAACTAAATATAAATATAAAAAAAAATCTCCAGGAGACAATAAAGCGGGCCAAGACGGTGGCCCGCGAGGAGCTCCTGGAGACCCTGCAGCAGAACCCATGGGGGCGCCCGTACCTACAGGTCAGGGAGAAACTCCGACCTAGGGCACCTCCACTGACCCAGAGTCTCCAGCCGCAGCAGCTGGAGTGGGTCATGGGCTCCCTGTTTCCGACGAGCGCGGAGGAGCACGTCGCACGCAGATAGCACCAGCGAAGACGACGTACCCGAAGTCAGGGTGGGAGAAAATCACTGCCTCCGGACCCGACGGCATACCTGGCCGTGCATGGGTCCTGGCCCTCGAAGAACTCGGGTCTCGATTGATGGGGCTCTTCAGCGCATGCCTGGAAAGGGGCCAGTTTCCCAAGGTGTGGAGGACGGGGAAACTGGTCCTGATCCGTAAGGCGGGGCGGCCGGTGGACTCACAGTCCGGATAACTCTTTGAGCGAATTATCGCGGAACGCCTCGTCGAGCATCTCTCGACGGTGGGGCCAGACCTGACGGACAACCAGTACGGTTTCCGTCGGGGACGCTCCACCGTGAACGCGATCATGCGCGTGAGGAGCCTGACGGAGAAAGCAGTCTCGCAGGGCAAGGTGGTGGTGGCGGTTTCTCTTGACATCGCATTCATCCGCGCGTATCCGTTACCGGGCATGGATGCTTCGGTAGCTATCTATTTCGCATCCGTCGTGAGGTCACACCCCGGTGTCAACACTGCGAGGTTTCCGACGACGACACCGCACTCCACACTTTGGTGGAGTGCTCAGCGTGGGCGAGTCAGCGCCGGGACCTCGTAGTGGGTCTGGGCGTAGATACCCTCCCGCTGGAGACCATGCTTCAAGCCATGGTCTCCAGCGGGAGTAGGTGGAACGCGGCCGTTTCCTTCTGCGAGCAAGTCGTGCTCGCGAAGGAGGCGGCCGAGAGGGACAGGGAGCGTACCCTCCCCGCCGAGTTCCGTAGTCAGCGGCGAGGGCGCCGCAGACACTACTACGCTCAAGACCATCGAGCTCCATGATCGGGGCCTGAGGACGGCGGGATCGCCACCCGTCGTCCTTAAAGAAGCAAGCTAGAAGGGTTGCGTGCTGCGGGGCCTTTGCCCCATACCACGCAACCAGATTCACTCACTGACGCGGGATAAAACCCTACCCCAACGACGCGGGATTCTCATCCCGACCCAACCCGCAGAGACCACAGAGGTGGTCAAAGTCCGCCGGGCGCCAATGGAAATACGTTCTGCTTGTAACAAGAGACGCCCGGCAACGGACGTTAGAGCGGCCGCGGCTTTGGACCGCGGAACTAAAAAAAAAAAAAAAAAAAAATTCTCGTATGAGATCAATGATATTCTATAGTTGTAAAAAATCATAGTCTGAGATACAATTCTACAACTTCTAAAATTTAAAACGAGTTTATTCAGAACTCTATTACAAAGGGCAGGCAGTCACTGTTTTTGAGTAACATAACAACACTAGCGACCTCTAATGGCACTGTTGATAACTTCAATGTATTGATTGTGCTAAACGTCAGATTAGTAACATAGTACGACAGGGGGCCTAGACAAGATGCATTCGCTTCGAAGCGATTCGTTTGCGACAGTCGCCATCGCTTTGAAGATAACGATGTCAATTGGTAGACAAAGTCAATTGAGGTTCGTTTTCGTCTAGGCAATAGCGTTGGTCGTCACTTCTACCTTTTATCTATGATCTGGAGATCTTGTCGCTGTCACAACAGTGTCAACAACTCAATGGTGTCACATCAGTTTTATTTATTACAAGCGGGATTTGCTAAACAGTTTATAAATAATATATGGAGGAATAATACCTAATTGTATTGGATATTACATTGAATTAAAAGTAAGTAGTTATTCTATTAATATTACAAATGTGTTTGTGAAGATGTTATAAATAAAGTCTTGACTTATTCCATGAAAAGAATTAATATTTTTTCCTTTTTCAGGAATAAAATCTAGTGCAAGGGAAATATAATAAACTAATAAAGAGCAATTCGCTACCCTTTTGAAGTTTATGGAAAGGTGCAGTACTTTAATCAGTAAAATAAAGCGATTTTACATAAAATTTAACATGAGCAAGAGTAACAATGGCGTAGTTTACAATTAAATATTCCATTCATATTCCAGCCACGGGGATCTATCAAGACCTCAGCCTGGGTTTCAAAGCCTGGCACAAAAACGTTCCTCGGGAACAACTCAATCCATTGGTGAACATTGCATCAAAATCCATTGTATAGTTTTAAAGATCTAAGTATACATAGGGAATGGAAGCGATTTTGTTTTTTAATATGTTATTATGAGTGTGATAGATATGCTTATGATTTTGTAATGGTATATCACCCCCCATGGGTTAAACCGTAATGTCGCCAGGAGACCCGTGAGGGGCTCTTGGAGGGTACCCTGAGCCTCTTGGTGAAATGGTAATGTCTATCGTCTATGTATTGTAAACAATAAGTTGGTTGATTTATGCTGGCACAGTAACTTAAAGAATTGTTTTAGGTATAACCTATCATCATTCACCGAGCCTTTTCCCAACTCAGTTGGGGTCGGTTTTCCAGTCTAACTGCGATTTGGCTGAACTTCGATATTTTCGTGAAGCGACTGCCATCTGGCCTCTACAACCCATGGGCGATATCGAAGTTCTGTAGTTAGAACGGTCGGATTTTTGATTTAGGGCTCCAACCACCCCTAACGACTGCCATAGATGTTAGTATGACAACCGGGACTGACGGCTTAACGTGCTCTCCGAGGCACGGAGGGGTCTCAATGTCTTAAGAAATGGTCACCCATCCTAAGACCGGCCTGAGTCGATGTTGCTTTGCAATGTGTTAACATTGTCGGTTACCACTAGACCACGAGCCCCAGGTATAACCTATAACTAGGTATAATATTATTATAGTATTAGTAGTAGGTTTCATGGCTAAGTTAAGGTTATAAATAAACATTATTTTATAACCAGGCTACATCTTTAATTTAATATTCTATTTAGGTACCTGACATCTATATCCTAACATAGTATGATATCTATGCCACTGAATCCAGACTACTTCTTTAATTTAATATTCTACTTAGGTACCAGACATCTATATGTATATCATAACATAGTATGATATCTATACCCATGAAACTAGGCTACTTCTTTAATTTAATATTCTACTTAGGTACCTGACATCTATATCATAACATAGTATGATATCTATGCCACTGAATCCAGACTACTTCTTTAATTTAATATTCTACTTAGGTACCTGACATCTATATGTATATCATAACATAGTATGATATCTATACCCATGAAACTAGGCTACTTCTTTAATTTAATATTCTACTTAGGTACCTGACATCTATATCATAACATAGTATGATATCTATGCCACTGAATCCAGACTACTTCTTTAATTTAATATTCTACTTAGGTACCTGACATCTATATGTATATCATAACATAGTATGATATCTATACCCATGAAACTAGGCTACTTCTTTAATTTAATATTCTACTTAGGTACCTGACATCTATATCATAACATAGTATGATATCTATACCAATGAACCCAGACTACTTCTTTAATTCAATATTCTACTTAGGTACCTAACATATATACCTATGCGGATGTGCATCCAGGCCAAAAGTTGCCAGCTTGCATAATGTTTTGTTTTTTTTTTTAATTTTTTTATTATTTTCTTTACCTACATAATGTTCCTTTTCTTTATTAATGTTTAACTATGTTTATTTAGGTGTTTCTTTTTCTTTATTCTTTATTTTTTTCCTTGTATTTCAATGTTATAGTATTTATATTCTCTCTTTTTTTTTGTTTTCTACCATCAGGCCGTCTCTGAAAACCAGTGCTGTCTGCCTTGCACCACGCAGACAGCATAACGCTGAGAGACGGCCATTTACTCCACATTGTATTATTATTATTTTATTTATTGTTATATATACAAAGCTGTTATTGTTTTCGTTGCGTTTGTTATTTTATATTATTAAGTAGAGTAAATAAATGCTTTTTCTTTCTTTCTTTCTTCTAAATCATAACATAGTATGATATCTATACCAATGAATCCAGACTACTTCTTTAATTCAATATTCTACTTAGGTACCTAACATCTATATCATAACATAGTATGATATCTATACCAATGAACCCAGACTACTTCTTTAATTCAATATTCTACTTAGGTACCTAACATCTATATCATAACATAGTATGATATCTATACCAATGAACCCAGACTACTTCTTTAATTCAATATTCTACTTAGGCACCTAACATCTATATCATAACATAGTATGATATCTATACCAACGAACCCAGACTACTTCTTTAATTTAATATTCTACTTAGATACCTGACATCTATATCATAACATAGTATGATATCTATACCAATGAACCCAGACTACTTCTTTAATTCAATATTCTACTTAGGCACCTAACATCTATATCATAACATAGTATGATATCTATACCAACGAACCCAGACTACTTCTTTAATTCAATATTCTACTTAGGCACCTAACATCTATATCATAACATAGTATGATATCTATACCAACGAACCCAGACTACTTCTTTAATTTAATATTCTACTTAGGTACCTGACATCTATATCATAACATAGTATGATATCTATACCAATGAACCCAGACTACTTCTTTAATTCAATATTCTACTTAGGCACCTAACATCTATATCATAACATAGTATGATATCTATACCAACGAACCCAGACTACTTCTTTAATTCAATATTCTACTTAGGTACCTAACATCTATATCATAACATAGTATGATATCTATACCAATGAACCCAGACTACTTCTTTAATTCAATATTCTACTTAGGCACCTAACATCTATATCATAACATAGTATGATATCTATACCAACGAACCCAGACTACTTCTTTAATTTAATATTCTACTTAGGTACCTGACATCTATATCATAACATAGTATGATATCTATACCAATGAACCCAGACTACTTCTTTAATTCAATATTCTACTTAGGCACCTAACATCTATATCATAACATAGTATGATATCTATACCAACGAACCCAGACTACTTCTTTAATTTAATATTCTACTTAGGTACCTGACATCTATATCATAACATAGTATGATATCTATACCAATGAACCCAGACTGCTTCTTTAATTCAATATTCTACTTAGGTACCTAACATCTATATCATAACATAGTATGATATCTATACCAATGAATTGAGATACAGTGTCTCGCTGAAGCTCGAGAGTGGCTGGACCGATTTGGCTGATCTTGACCTTGAATTGATGTGGTAGTTTTAGGAAGGTTCAACCAATTGTAGTAGGTACCTATGCTACAATTGGTTTAGTACTAGGTATGATACTTAGTACTAGGTACAGTACTCGGCACAGTAGTGGAGATACTTACTAGGTGGGATGAATCGTCATCACACAAGTAATTGTATGTAGTTGTCTTTAGTTTTATTAAACTACCCACATTAAAAAAATACTGTTAGATTTTATGTTACCGTAAATACCACGTAATAGGACATAAGTGTAACAGTACATATATTTCTATACATACATATATATTATCATAGCTCCAGCCAGAGCTCTGCTCTACCCCATAAATCTAACAAGTGCATAGAGTAATTATAACGATAATAAGGTTGATATAGTCACCCTCTCTTTCCCATTAAAGTAGGCAGACATATATCCATAATATGGCATACTATTATGTTTTGTGAGCCCTATAAAAAAATCAACATTTTTTTGCAGACTTAACCCTTATTAACAAGACTTATTAAGAAAAGGTGTTAAAGTAGAGAATCAAAGACAGATTTTTGTAGAATCAATAAACATTGTTTAATGCTGAAATAAAACTTGTTTTTTACTTTTGTGCAACTAGAGATATTTTTCCCGACATAATAATATTATAGCCTGTTATGATTGAGCATCGATCTTCTTTGGATTATTTAGCTAGGAGGAGCAGCGGAGTATGCAGGTTGTCGTGCATCCTCGTGCGTCCTCCAATATGCCTTCAGCAAGCCCAAGCATCGCTCTATTGTGTTTCGAGTTTGCACATGGGGCGACGTAGGTATATGTTGATGCTCGAGACCCCGGTGTGGCATCTAACATGGGCTTCGTCAGCCAAGGCCGCTGTGAATCACCTGCAACAATCACATAGCTCTTGATATATATTATATAAGTATATCTTTTATCAAACCGGCGACGGGAAAAATAATCACGCGGACGAAGTCGCGGGCGACCACTAGTAATACATAATTACTAGCCGTCCTACCTTCCCTGAACTGGCTAATTTTGGTCTTGAAATAGTCGTTTAAGACCAAAATTAGCCAGATCGGTCGGTACGATTGGCGGTATGAAGTTCACCGGGATAGCTTTCGACACCTACCAGGTTCTATTGTAAATCTAAACTTATCTCAAATCTATCTATATCTAATAAATTTCTAGAATTGATTACTTGCTTTTAGGGTTCCGTACCCATAGGGTACAACGGTAACCCTGTTACTGAAACTTCATCTGTCACTATTTTTTAGATTTACGCTGGATGTGTCTGATACTCAGTTTACCTAGGTCGCGTTATGCCTAACCAAAAGTAGAACTAGGCATAACGCTAGTTAGACTTACTTCGATACAGGCCAACAGCTATTAAGACCAAATAATAACCAGACCAACTTAGATTTAGTCTTTTAGCGCTTTCTTTCGAAAGTACTATTTTATGCGGGTGGAGCCATAGTCATCAACTTGTATATATCTATAGGCATTTTTTTATTTTTTATTTATATATGCTTTATTGTACTCCAATACAGTATTAATGTATACAGAGCTTACTATATCTAAGAGCAGTACAATGGGCGGCCTTATCGCTTAAAGCGATTTCTGCTAGGCAACCTTTGGATGGAAAGATCTTGTAGAACGAAAAGGTAGTGGTAGAACATAACATAGCATCACGCCTTTTTCCCCGAAGGGGTAGGCAGAGGTGTGCAAACACCCACATCTCGCCAGCTATGTTAGGTCCCATGTAATAGGGGGCGAGCCTATTGCCATCTACCGGGCACAAGTTCCAGACTCTGGGATAATTATCTGGATAAAATTCTAAAGAGAATTATACATTATTCACCAGACCCGGGAATCGAACCCGAGACCTCGAGTGTGGCAGTCCGTACATAGTACCATTGTGCCACCGAGGTAGTGGTAGGCGTAGGTAAATATGCTTAACTAATATAAATACTTAATACATACATGTAGGTATATACTTAAACACACACACACACATAAATATATATGTACATATATTATTATATTTAAAGATCATAATGTCAAACGACTTAGGCAAAATGGCGACTTAGGCAAACAGATACTTAGGCTAAAAGCTAATCGAAAATGAAGTTTAGGCATAACGCGAGCTAGGTAAACTGAGTATCAGACACATCCAGCGTAAAGCCTAATAACTTCGTAGATGTGTACTTTTTTATGGCAGGATTATACATGCATTTAGTATAAATTTATACAAAATATCGATGTTTGTTTCAAATTTCGTTACAAGTATAAGTAAATTAGAGGCAAATATATTTTTTAAGCATCTCAATTGAGGAGCCATTTAAAATGTGCCATATCTCCTAATCTACTCATTATTAATTACTGAATCTTGCCCTACAAAACTAATATACTACTAAATGACGAAGAAATTGCGCATTAATTGAACTACTGCTTCTTTGAAAAATGACGACCCCTAAGTAAGGGTCTGAGGAGCCACATATAATGTATGATAACTTTTTTAATTTTAATACTACAAACTCATATTTTGTCTACTAACTACTCTCGAATGTACTAAATCATACCTAATTTTGATAAATATTCATCCATGATTTTCCTAGTTTTGACGAGGCTCCTCAATCTAAACATTTAGATTGAGGAGCCACCTTTATGGTCTTATAACTTTTGAAGTACCTACCTATTATACTACAAAATCGAGGACTGAGGCTACAACATTTTTAAACTAACTACTAAATACCTAAGTATCAATTTCATTAAGATACGCCAAGTGGCTCCTCAATCTAAACGGACATTATTATTATACAATGTATATTATATTATAGATTGTATTGCAATAGATTTATGAATGATAAATTGACAGACTATTCTTAATTTCTTCATAATAAAAATACTACGTAAGTACTTACCCTCTGAACATTTAGGGATGAAATTCTTTTCGGTTTAAACTACAAGTGCTCGTCGGATTGATAACAGCAACATGCGTGAAATCTATGCACACGTAGGTAAATGGCATCTCCCTTAGAATCTGTAAAAAAACATACATATTGCTATATATATCTTGCAAAATCATCAACTCCTTGCCTGATGCAATGACTGGTGGTTCTTTGTGTCAGGTGTTGTGTAACACCCACGATCCTTTAGTAGGTACCTACAAGCCGGTGGCAATAAAAACAGAGGGAACAAATTTTACTTGGAATTGGAATAACATAAATGAATAAGTTCCTTTAGGTAAATTTAAACCAAAACAATAAAACTTAACAAATGATATTAATCAATTTCTTATTGTCTTACCTTTAATTCCAAAGGTATCTCTCGAGACCCTCTCTATCTCGTAGGTAGCTCACAAATTTATAAAAGATAACTTATTTATCGTCTCAGACAAATATTGAATATTTTCATTATGCGATGTCCACAGTAAGCGCAGTGTAAGCATTTTATTCGTTTATTTATAATTAAATCAAATAAAAACAATCTTGTTACTTGTTAATTTATTATTCTTACTATCAATCTCAATTCTCAGCAACTATTTACACACAACATCGCCATTTTGTTCGCTTGCGACAGGGATCTAGCGTTCGCTGCCTTCAAGAAGACAACATTCGGTAACGCGCGCTGGCGCTTGTCATAAAGTGCCACTTGGCTAAGCATTTCTATAGAATTAATCATTTGACGATGTCGTTTCTATTGATAGAATCGACTGTATACGACATTGTCTGCCAAATTAGCGATCGCTAAGCGTCGATCACGTGACTAGGCGACAACTACTGTCACTCCCATACATTATTCATTCGCTAATCGATTGCATCTTGGCTAGGCCCCCTGGGCAGAATAGTGTCGTAGTTTGTAATTGTATCATAGATGGCACTTCCACGCATGTTCAATTATGTATTTGTGTAGTTTGCAACGATTTGTGTAGAGAGAATATTTAAAACATCTTTTTATATTAGGTTTTTTTAAATATCCACCTTAACGTCTGTGGCCGGGCGTCCTGAGTATACGCCCTGCTAAGGATATCCCCAAGACACGGGTTATATCGTTAGGTTACTAAAAGTTCGCAAAAATAGCTAGCTACTCTGCCTATGTATGCCCAAAATTACTCCTGTTCTCCTTTTAGTTAAGAACTTATATTAGCCAAAAACTAGACAACACAGCGCTCGTAGACAGCAATGACACTGTTTGTTAAGATAAGACAATTCAGACAATTATTAAAAAGACCCTTATGTTTAAATCCATGGAGAAGTGTTTATTTGAAACTAAGTATATCAAACCTACTTAAGAGTAAAGCAAATGTCTTGCACACATTTTGCAAATGTTTTCTCTGAATCAGTGCGAGAGTGCCTAGGCATAGCGCCTGATATTTTAATAAAGGCAAGCCGATGTTTAAATGATACGAGTTATTTCACAGCTTGAGACACCGCTGAATAAAAAACCGGTCAAGCGCGAGTCGTACTCGAGCACAAAGGGTTCCGTTCCATTATCTATAAAAACGAAAAAAAATCAGGTTTGTTATATGGGAGCCCCTTTAAACATTTATTTTATTCAGTTCTTTAGTATTTGTTGTTATAGCGGCAACAGAAATACATGATCACTGAAAATTTCGACTCTGACTATAAGGGTTCATGAGGTACAATCCGGTGACGGACGGACAGTGGAGCCTTAGTAATAGGGTCGCGTTTTACCCCTTCGGTACGGAACCCTAAAAAGAAGCATATCTACACACATACACAAATCGCGTCTTAATCCCCAGGGGTAGACAGAGACGTTCATTACGCCTAAATTTCGCCAGTATTATTCGAAGAAGTATATAACGTAGGACCACCGTTTTTTTAAATTCCGCGGCCCAAGACCGCGGCCGCTCCTACGTCCGTTGCCGGGCGTCTTTGTACGCACAAGAAGGTATTTCCAGTGGCACCCGGCGGAGCAGTGGCGTCCAGCGGACGTAGGACCACCTAACGTAATACATAACAGATGCGAACCTCAGGGCTATCTGTACTACGTATATATATATTTATATATATATTTTTTTTATATTTAGGTCGACAAATTGACGCCACCCGCCTGATGGTAAGCTGAGGCGACGTCTGGCAATTGAGGGCGACTCTCACAGTACACAGGAATACTATAGAGAGTGGCCCTCAACTTGACGACCCAGTAATGTGCCTCTTCACGCTTCGCTTAAAGAACCCAGGGTTATATGTTGGAGCAAACACGTGCGCAGGCAGGGCGTTCCAAGCCACCATCGTTCGGCAGGGAAATTTGTTCGGGATCGGAAGGGAGAGGGTGGGATCAGGTTGAAGAGTTCTTCAGAACACTCACCGTGGTAAATACGGTAGAACGCGGCCAAGGAAGCAATTGTTCGGCGCTGGGCTAGCAACTCAAGGCTTCCCGTTACCTCCGGACAGTCTATAATGCGAACAGCGCGTCGCTGCATAGCGTCGAGTGCGTCCAGCAAATATTTCGCGGAGCCGTCACAGAGGTGAGAGCAGTATTCAACGCAGGGTCTAATCTGCGTTTTGTACAGCAGACACCTCTGGTGCGGTGTAAAGAATCGCTTTACCTTATTCAGTATTCCTAGTTTCCGCGAAGCTAGCCCAACACATCTCTCAATGTATTTTGTGTTATTGAGCTCTCGACGAACGTCTATGCCAAGGATGTCTAGAGTGTCCTTCATTGGTAATATTGCATTCTGAAGAGTGGGTAGGGGAAGGAAAGGGGATTTTTTCGCTGTAAATGCACACACACCTGTGTTTTATTAAACTCGACCAAGTTCTCGGCACCCCATTGGGAGATACTGTCGAGGTTTCGGTCGAGATCAGCCACGAGATGTCGTCTCTCCTCCTCTATCACAGATCGCCCCGCCCGTCGGACGAACCGAGTAACTCCCGTGCAATGTGCTGTCATCTGCATAGCAATGAATGTTCCCGAGGGAAAGCATATCATTGATATGCAGAAGAAAGAGAGTTGGTGACAGTACAGACAAGAAGCGAGAAGCCTGGCCATCGCAGAGGACCCGCACTCGGCGCTCGTTTAAAAAGCTGGCAATCCAGCTGCACAGTTGAGGAGGTAGACCATATACCGGAAGCTTGGAAAGGAACGAAGCATGCCAGACCCTATCGAAAGCTTTGGCGATGTCCAGGCTAATAGCCAAGGACTCACCGAACTTTTCCATAGCCCCACCCCATACATGCGTGACGAATGCCAGGAGGTCACCCGTTGATCGTTTTGGCCTGAAGCCATATTGCCGATCATTGATTAGCGAGTGATCCTCCAGGTATCGCATGAGCTGCTTATTGATAAGGAGCTCGAGCAACTTGCAGATGACTGAGTTGACAGCTATGGGTCGATAGTTGCCTGGATCGGATCGATCCCCTTTCTTGGGGATCGGTTGTACGTTCGCCTCTTTTCAGACCTCCGGCACGAGGCCTGTAGAGTATGACAGGCGGTACAGACGCGTTAATACTGGAGACAACTTAGCAGCACATTTTCGTAGCACCACCGCCGGAATGCCGTCAGGGCCACTGGCTTTCCGCGTGTCGAGTGACCGCAGCACTGCCCGTACATCACATTGCCTGATAACAATGAGGCTTAGTGTGGCCACAGTTGGCGATGGCGGGGGGCTGCAGGCCACGGTCATCGACCCGGGAATTGGCCGCAAAGAGGTCTGCAAGCATGTCCGCCTTTTCTTGGGCTTTGTGAGCCAGTGATCCATCAGGAAAACGCAGTGGTGGCAGCGAGGGTTGGCAAAAATTTGACTGTACGGCTTTGGCCAGTTGCCAGTATCCACGGCTGCCCGTGGGATGGGATGTGAGCTCCTGACCAAGCCGCGCGACGCGCTGGGCATCCGCTCTCTTGAAGGCCCCCTTGCTGAACCTAGTGGCCCTATTGTACGCTGCTTTGGGGCGGTTCACGTTCGGGTCACGTGTTGCCCGAGCCCTGACCCAGGCGCGATATGCCGACTGTTTTTTCTGGACAGCCTCGGCACATTCACGCCCGAACCAGGGGCGAGCTTTGCGGATGCTTGCGACATCAGTGAAAGGGATATAATATTCTATCCCTAGACTGATCTCGCCAGCAACGGCAGCAGCGCTATCCGAAGGCGCCTTCCCTACAAAGCAGCGCTGGCTCCACGGGACGGACGCAAAGTAATCGCGGAGACCATCCCAGTCTGCCGACGAGTAGTGCCATAGTCGTCGAGTCATTTGCTCAGCACGAGCAGGCGGTGGCACTTGGAAGCTGGCGTGCACCGCACAGTGGTCCGAAGTGCCCAGTGGGGCGCGTACCGACACACTGTACTCGGCTGGGCGACTCGTCAGCAGTAGATCCAGCAAGGCGGGTGTGTGGTCTGACCTGTCAGGTATCCAGGTGATCCCCTGTACCATCTGGGTCAGCCCGTGGGAGCGAGCGAATGCTTGGGCGGTTCGTCCCGCATGATCGGTCCTAAGGGACCCCAGACTCAACGTGACGACCGTTAAAGTCCCCCAGGAAAACCAGGTCAGCGTTCGGGAACCGCACCTGCGCATCGTCAGCCATCTCGCTGAGGTATTCGAAAAGCCTTGTTGTCCCAGTGTCCCCTGTGTGGGAGCGGTAGACGCACACGTAGATCTGGCTCATGGAGCCATGATCCACGTGCAGCCAAAGGACGGAGTAGGAGGGGTTCTCCAGACAGCGCAACCGGCGGCAGCAAACATTCGCCCTAACGAACACGCACACCCCGGTTTTATCGCGGAATTGTTCCTCAATGATATAGCCCGGGTAACAGAGGTAAGACGTGTCGTCAGGGCCGCGTATATGTGTCTCCGTTAGGAACATCACAGAAGGCCGTGCCGTCTCCAGGTGATGGTGGACGGTATCGAAGTTTGCATGGAGTCCGCGGCTATTCGCGAACTCCACCTCAAACGAAGTCAACTTTGTGGGGTTTCTAGGGGCCGCTGTGTACCGTCTATTAACTTGTTGCACTGTCATGGTGAGATATGGGGAAGCGTGAAGACAGGGCGATATTTGGTGCGGCAGTAAGTGACAAAGTGCAGAGGCTAGCTTCGTCTAGAACCGTGTGGTTAGGTCGGAGACGACCCGCCGGACGGAAGGGCTCCCAAACCCCCCTGATGCAAGGCCGCCGCTACCCCACACCGGTTACCACCCGGAGCGGCGACCCCACAACAGGATTATGGGCAACATGTGGGGCAGCCTACTGGGGTGGTTGGTCCCAGGCGGGCCCCATGACTATGTTGCGGGTGGCCGCAGCAACGCCGTTGCTAAGGGTCTCCCTGGCCGGCGAATCGACCCACACCACCCACACTAGACTCCTCTTCGCCCCCACTGGACCCCTGCCAGCCGCACCATACACCGTCACCCCTAACGCAACCCAGCCTGAGCTGGGTTACTTGGGGGGCTTTAGCACAGCTGCACGGTGGTATCCCCCCGGACCAACACTGTTGTACCACCTGATATCCACGTAGGGGCCGAAACCACCACATGGGTACCGTAATATACGAACCTCGTCCGTTAATCAGCAGGTGCGCCACCAGCAGGTGAGGTCGCTGGGGCCCGATAGATGTAAGAAGGGCCCCTTTGCACCCATATACAGAGCGCTAATTACCGGTCTGTACCACTAACAATCACTTTTGTAGGTATTGTCCGCCACATGACAATACCTACAAAAGTGATTGTTAGTGGTACGCAAACATATACTGGGCAACCTATATCAGAGCTGCTTAGTAGTCGCCACGAAGAAAACGGGTGACACTCGCCATGTATGTATAGTTTAATCTGAGGTGCGAACCTATTGCCGAATCCGGGTACTTTAAGTATTTTTGCCAGTCTCATTCGTCTGTCAGTAGATGCAGTGCGTACCGGTAAGGATTACTTGGGCCTGAAACGTCAATAAAGCACCCTATGATACAAAGATAAAATAAATTATCCGGCACAAGTGACAAATAAATATTATTGTGGCTCACGGTCGTAGAGACCATTAAGATATTCAATAGTTATAACAAGAACAAGTCACATAAGTTATCGATGAGGTTATGTGCAAACATCGAAGCAAGTTGCTATGCAACACCACCCAGCAACATTACGAGTATCACTCACACATTGTTTACTTGTCGTTCCTCATATAAAGAGTTTCACGTAAAATCTACCCGATTTTACTGTCGTGCCTACTTGATCGGATTTTACTCTCAAAGTCGAAATGAAAAAAGATAACTGTTTGATTTCGTTCGAAATCTGTTAATGAAGTAGAACAGTTAGTTAAGCAATATTATCAATCATGTTGGTCTCACTAAAACTCTAAACGGCTATACCTACTCATTTGATTTCATTTACTTTATTTGTTATCATAAGAACGAATAATTTTGCGTTAAACCCAATGATTTTAAATACAATGGATTTCGGATCATCGCTCAAAAGTGTCCGAACTAAAAGAGAAACAAAACGCTAAAAGAGAAACAATCGCGCGCCAGTCTTGATTTTGACAACTGAACGACAACACGTTGCACAATGCCGTACTGTATTGTAAAAACGTGTAAAAACTACGAAAAAAAAGCAAATTGAAGACGGTGTATCATATTTTCAGTAAATAAGCTTTTGTTTTATTATTTGCAATTTATTATTTCACTTAAAATACAGTATTTCGTCGATAATAAATTAAAAGACAAAAGTAAATATTGCAATCCAGTCCAATACCGAAGTACCTATCTGTCTCTTTCGAACTCATCCCAAGCTCAGTAAAAAGAAAGAGACCATTTCATTTTCACTGAATAATGTACTAACAAAATGACCATTCAGATTTATTCGGATTACCGATAGCGATAAAACTATTTGGAACAAAGATTATAGTGGAGACGCCTTGGCTCTTTATGATTTTTTTTTCGTTATATGAACCAACATCTATTTCAGTTTTCCTCGGGATCCAGTACACTGTGCACAATGGAAAAATATTATTGCCCTAGCACGACGAGAAGAATATTTTGATCCAAAAAATAACAATCTTGTTTGTTCGGCTCATTTTATGGACATAACAAAAAGAGGTCCGATCTTTATGAAACTTGTACAAGAATCCCTTGATTGAATGGAGGAGATAAGCCCAAAAATGTTTTTAATTTTCACAGGGTATCATTGTTTTGTCATAAATATAATTACACATGTCATTTTATTTCGTGTATGTACTGTTATTTTCTTTTTATTTGGATTCTCGGTAATGTATTCCCACGGGAATCGGGGCCGAGATAACTATATCTCGCGGGCGGAGTCACGGTGATCAGCTAGTAGCCAATAATTTCGTATCCCAAAAATTAACCATAAGATAAAAATAAATTAATGATGCGCAGTTTTAGCAACTAATTCAGTCACTTGAAACACGGCTATCTTGTAGTAGACGTAGCGACATAGCGTTATGAAAATAGTAATGAAAGCGGAAGAACTTTGACACCCGCAAGAAGTTTGGCATTTATAATATTATAATTAGTTAAATTCATTAATTCCCTTTTTGTTATTCATACACTACAGTTACTTATTATGAAACTGACTCGAAAAAAAAAATCTTTGTCAGTCGTTAATTAGTTTTTCAGCTTATTTCGTCTAACATAAACAAGTAATTACAATTTATAAGATTATGGAATTTATTGTAGTCTTACATTAATTATTACGCCTACGTAGGTACATATCATGGAATCCTTAAAATACTTTAACAAAATAAACCTACTCCATTGTTTCTATGTTCACGTAGTTCAAGTATAAGCTGCATAAGGTGAATTAGTCAGGCGGACAGATAGAAGCTACGTAATGCGATAAATTAGTGCAAACAAAAGTGAACACTATTCCGTTGAATCAAGGTTTAAATTTTAATATGAAATTTGTTTATATCTATGTATGCCTATGTATAATGTATAGGTCGACTCGGGACATTATTTTCTTGCGATTTGTTCTAGATCCTATGTCCGTTGTATTATAAGGTCTTTGGTTAAACCATTTAAAAGTATATCAACGCTAGCGCAGGTGTACGTTTAGTGGATTAGTGGTTCCGTTACTGATGTGCACCGGATCCTATTATTGTAATAAAAGTGGCATAGTATCGAGGAAGGATCTCTATCTATCTTCACTTCACCAAGGTCCAGCTGTTACGTGATAAACTGTACAGTTTTATAATAGGCAGAGATTTGTAAATCGATATCATACAAGAACAAGGAATGCGTGGTTAGCGTGGGGAGTTATAAAACGGGTACATAGTTAAATAATTGAAGTCTCTTGTGTTAAGCGCAGGCGTAATAAGTAGCACCAGTCTCATATCACTCGTTGACCTCGCTCCTTATAAGATAGCTGATCGCCGCGGCTCCGTCCGCGCGATATAGTTTTCTCGTTCCCGGTTCCCGTGGGAACACATCACCGATCACGATAAAAAGTAGTCATGTTACTCAGGGATGATGTAGCTACATATAAGTAAAAGAATTTTCAAAATCGGATTATTAACTACGTAGTTTATTCGTTTCACACAAGTATAAAGCATAGACCAGAGGACGCCCGCAACTTTCCTCATAGTCCTGTTTTGCAACAGTTTTAATTTCTGTGCCGCTCCTATTAGACCGTAGTAGCGCAATGCTATACACCGTGAAAGTAACACCGTTTAAAAAAATATTTTGGACTCAGTTTTGATAACAGAATCGACTGGAAGTATTACTTTGAAGTTTGAAGGAAGTATATTTTTTTAAAATTAATAAAATTTCTTTTTTAATTCCGCTGCTCGAGGTCTCTGCAGCCTACGTCTATTTCCGAGCGCCTCTGGAGCACTAGAAAGATTTTTTAAGGCAGTGAGCTACCACGAGTACCTATTCATTTGATGTCTTGACTCTACATCAATTTTAAGATTTTTGTAAAAAACATGTGTTTGTTTTTTCAAAATTATTACTTTGAAAAAACAGTAACTTCCTCCAGTCGGTTCCGTTATCGAAACTGAGTCCAAAATATTTTTTTGTAAGCGGTAGTACTTTCACGGTGTATCCTTTCTTGATAAATGGGATCTTCAAAATTAAATATCAATAATAATCGATTCGGACCATGATTTCTGTGAGTATCGCATTCAACCAAACAAACTAAGTTAGTAAAGAGGGCTTTACAAAACAATTACAATTTAAGATCAATAAGATTAACTATTTCAGTGAAAACTAGCATTTAAAATAGAGATTTAAAGAAGCAGAACTCTTTTTAATAGAATAAGCACCTATTTCCAATTCCGTATAAAAAGAACAAAGGCAAGAGAGATTAACACTTATTTGAATCTCTTTATTATCAAGTAGTTTTAAGGGGAAGACGATAGAGATGTATTACTTCTCACCACGATAAATTCCCACCTTTCGTCAACGTACTCGTATTTCATATCTGTTGCTACAGATACGTAGGCACCGAACGTACGTGCAGAGACTAGTACCACGATTCAAATTGTTATATACGTATACTAGTTGCAACGCTGGTATTCTGTTCCAAGATGCACTTTCCCACTTTTAATAACACTCTCACATGATCTGTGGTTTTCGGTTGTTCGTTGGTTTGCCCACAAATGATCTCTCGAACGGAGTTGATCCAAAAGTAAGAATTAAGCAGTGTAGGTATTTTTTTTAATTCCCTGAGACCGCGTCCTCTTTCATGTCCATTGCTGCGGGCGTCTCCGGTGACCCCAGAAGGTATTTCCCGTGGCGCCCGGTGGAGTTTGGCCAGCTGTGTGGCCTCTTCGGTGCAGTGTAGGTGTGCCATAAAATAAAATTATTGTTAAAATCGTTAAATTGTTTTATTACTTTCTACGCACAGCCACAGAAATAGGCGCTATTGTACAACAATTTCTAAAAACTTCCTTTCCTGTCTACTTGTGATTAAATATATAAAAATGCCAGAATCATGTTACAGTTTAATGACAGCGGACGTCAGATAATTGGTGAACAAGTGTATCGACATCGACAGGTAGGTAGGGAATCAGTTAATAGCCGTAGCGCCCAAACGTAGCGGCCCTCGTAGCGCGTGCGACAACGGGCGGATGCGCGCGATTCAGTCCATGTGTGACTTTTGCTGCGTACGCGCACCGAAGACGCAGCAGATCCTCATTGCCGCGCTTTTCGATTTCAAACAATAATGTAAACAACTGCCGATGTCTTGAAATTTGTTGTTTTTTATACTTAATTCATTAAATTAAAAAAATTGTGAATTTGAAATACTACGTGGATTTTTTAAATTTGAACATAAATGTAGTAATATTCTGAAAAAAATACTTGTATTTTGCTGATATAGGATGTTAGGCTCGTGTGATGGTGTACAAAAGTGAATTTACCGACTGGGCACAATGAGTTCGCCGGTGAATTGGCACAAATGGCTAGTGTTGTCGCTGCTCGGATTGGCTTTGTCCGCTCGGACAATTGGCTGCGATTACAGTTCCATCACCGAGATATTTGGAACGGAAGCTGTGGCCCGATGCTATGAAAAGTGCCCATTCCAGGTTTGTAGCCAATGCAAATATTGTCAAAACAATTATGTAATTCGATCAAAAATATGATGATTTAAAGAACTGAGAAAATGATAGTTAAGTTGGTGACAAATATTATTATTATGCAGGCTAGTTTATGTTCTTCGTTCATTGATAAAGATTCCAATTAACAGTTTATTGGTCGAGTATAAAGCGATGATCTTATTTTATTATATAGTTTATTTGCGGCGAGTATCGCGTAGGTTCAACGCACATCTAAGTAATTGTCGACAATTAGCGAAGCAACAGTAATCAACGCAAACATGCTATATATAGACACCCAATGTTATTAAACGTCAAGCAGGGCCGTTGATGGTGCATAATCCGTAAACTACACCGTGAAAGTAGCCGAGAGAGTATAGTCCGAGACGACCAGACATATCTTTTAGTAAATTTTTGGAAAAAAAATGTGTTTGTTTTTCAAAGTACGAGTAATACTTCCACTCGGTTTTGTTATCGAAACTTGAGTCCAAATTTTTTTTGTTAACTATTTTGTGTGCTACTTTCACACACACACATACACATATCACGCCTATATCCCCGAAGGGGTAGGCAGAGGTGCATTACACACCCACAACTTGCCAGTATTTTTAGTCCCACGTAATACAAGGCAAGCCTATTGCCGTCACCGGGCACACATATAATGGGTTATGTCCAAAATGGCCGAATGTAATTAATAAAAGGTAGCAGCTATATTGTAAATTTAAAAAAATATTGAAACCCGTTGCCTTTCAATGAAATGTTGATTAAGGCAACAATTAAAGTCCTGGGCGTCTCGGGCTATTCCTGGTCGTCTCGGACTATATATAGTAATACATATATTTTTTTAGTATATAACTGTAATAGATAAAAAATAACTGTAAACATCCAAAAAATCCACCATTTTTTTGGATGCGCACTAAGGACAGGGAAATTACACATCTCGCCGGGCGCCACTGGAAATTTCCTGGGAGCTCACCATAAGCGCTTGGCAATGGACGTAGGAGTGGAGGAACTTAAAGAAAAAAGGGGGGGGGGGGAATTACACGACAAACTATAAACAATAAATAATAATAAAATACATTCAATATTATAGATGAACTGTTGTGTAGATAAATAAAGTAAAAAATTTCAATAAAATCAAACTGGGTACTCTACATTATTTACACTACGTTCTTATTGTACAAACATTCGTGAAATAACTACAAAATCTAACTTACATAGGAGATTATATAAGTTGGATTTTGTTTCAGTAGGTACATACAATATATTTACTAACAAATATAATGGTATATAATATTATTAGTGGACTCTACAATGTTTTTTTTTTTTTTTTTTTTTATATTTGGTTCGCCAAATTGACGCCGCCCGCCTGGTGGTAAGTCGTGACGACGTCTAGCGATTGTGGGCCACTCTCACAGCACACATTACTATTGAGAGTGGCCCTCAACTTGACGACCTACTGATGTGCCTCTTCACGCTCCGCTTAAAGAACCCAGGATTATATGTGGGAGGAAACACGTGCACAGGCAGGGCGTTCCAGGCCACTATCGTTCGGCAGAGAAACGAACGTTTAAAACGTTCGGTTCTCGCGAACATGCTATCCACTGTGTGGGGGTGGCATCTCTGCCCGGCACGAGTCGTTCGGGATCGGAAGGAAGAGGGTGGGATCAGATTGAAGAGCTCTTCAGAACACTCGCCGTGGTAAATACGGTAGAATGCGGCCAAGGAAGCTATTGTTCGGCGCTGAGCTAGCGGCTCAAGGCTTCCCGTTACCTCCGGACAACCAATAATACGGATAGCCCGTCGCTGCATAGCGTCGAGAGCGTAGTTTTTATTATTGAGCTCTCGACGAACGTCTATGCCAAGGATATCAAGGTTGTCCTTCATTGGTAATAATGCATTCTGAAGAGAGGGTAGGGGAAGGAAAGGGGATTTCTTCGCAGTAAATGCACACGCCTGTGTTTTGCGGGCATTGAACTCGACCAGGTTCTCGGTACCCCATTGAGAGATACTGTCGAGGTTACGGTCGAGATCAGCCACGAGTCGTCGTCTCTCCTCCTCAATCTCAGATCGCCCCGCCGTCGGACGAACCGAGTAACTCCCGTGCAGTGTGCTGTCATCTGCATAGCAATGAATGTTCCCGAGGGATAGCATATCATTGATATGCAGAAGAAAGAGAGTTGGTGATAGTACGGACCCCTGCGGTACCCCGGCATTCACTTGCAAGAAGCGAGAAGCCTGGCCATCGCAGAGGACCCGCACTCGGCGCTCGTTTAAAAAGCTGGCAATCCAGCTGCACAGTTGAGGAGGTAGACCATATGCCGGAAGCTTGGAAAGGAGCGAAGCATGCCAGACCCTATCGAAGGCTTTGGCGATGTCCAGGCTAATAGCCAAGGACTCGCCGTGCCTTTCCATAGCCCCACCCCAGACATGCGTTACGAATGCCAGAAGATCACCCGTTGATCGCTTTGGCCTGAAGCCGTATTGTCGATCATTGATTAGCGAGTGATCCTCTAGGAATTGCATGAGCTGCTTATTTATAAGGAGCTCAAGCACCTTGCAAATGACTGAGGTGACAGCTATGGGTCGATAGTTGCCTGGATCGGACCGATCCCCTTTCTTGGGGATCGGTTGTACGTTCGCCTCCTTCCAGACCTCCGGCACGAGCCCTGAAGAGTATGACAGGCGGTACAGACGCGTTAATACTGGAGACAACTCAGCTGCACATTTTCGTAGCACCACCGCCGGAATGCCGTCAGGGCCACTGGCTTTCCGCGTGTCGAGTGACCGCAGCACTGCCCGTACATCACATTGCCTGATAACAATATCAGGCATTGTGTGGCCACAGTTGGCGATGGCGGGGGGCTGCAGGCCACGGTCGTCGACCCGGGAATTAGCCGCAAAGAGGTCTGCGAGCATATCCGCTTTCTCTTGGGCTTTGTGAGCCAGTGTTCCATCTGGGTAACGCAGCGGTGGCAGCGAGGGCTGACAAAAGTTAGATTGCACGGCTTTGGCCAGTTGCCAGAATCCACGGCTGCCCGTGGGATGGGAAGTGAGCTCCTGACCAAGCCGCGCGACGCGCTGGGCATCCGCTCTCTTAAAGGCCCTCTTACTCGACTTTGTGGCCCGGTTGTACGCTGCTTTGAGGTGGCCCACGTTTGGGTCGCGCACAGCCCGGGCCCTGATCCAGGCGCGATATGCCGACTGTTTTTGTCGAACAGCTTTGGCACAATCTCGCCCGAACCAGGGACGGGCTCTGCGGATACTGGCGACATCAGTGAAAGGGATGTAATAATCCATCCCTAAACTGATCTCGCCAGCAATAGCAGAAGCACTATCCGAAGGAGCCTTTCCTACAAAGCAGCGCTGGCTCCAGGGGACGGACGCAAAATAATCGCGTAGACCGTCCCAATCCGCTGACGAGTAGTGCCATAGTCGTCGTGACGTTTGCACAGGACGTGCAGGAGGTGACACCTTCATGCCAGCGTGAACAACACAGTGGTCGGAACTACCCAGTGGGGCTCCTACCGAAACACTGTACTGGGCTGGGCGACTCGTCAGCAGTAGATCCAGCAGAGCGGGCGCGTGATCTGACCTGTCTGGTATCCGGGTGATCCCGCATACCATCTGGGTCAGACCGTGGGAGAGAGCGAACGCATGGGCGGCTCTACCCGCATGATCAGTCTTGAGGGACCCCAGCCATTCAATGTGATGGCCATTGAAGTCCCCCAGAAACACTAGGTCAGCGTTCGGGAACCGCACCTGCGCTTCATCAGCCGTCTCGCTGAGGTACTGGAAGAGCTTTGTTGTCTCAGAATCCCCTGTGTGGGATCGGTAGACGCACACGTAGATCTGGCTCATAGAGCCATGGTCTACGTGCAGCCAAAGGACGGAATTGGAGGGGTTCTCTAGGCAGCGCAACCGGCGGCAGCAAACATCCGCCCTAACGAACACGCACACCCCGGCTTTGTCTCGAAATTGTTCCTCGATGACATAGCCGGGGTAACACAGGTAAGACGTGTCGTCAGGGCGGCGTATTTGTGTCTCCGTGAGGAACATCACAGCGGGCCGTGCCGTCTCAAGGTGGTGGTGGACGGTATCGAGGTTCGCATGGAGTCCACGGACGTTAGTGAACTCCACCTCGAAATGTGAAGTTGTGGGGTTTCCTAGGGCCGCTGTGTAACGTTTATTTCTTTTTTGTTGCACTGCCATTGTAGATTTTGAAGAAGAAGCGTGAAGACAGGGCGACATTTGGTGCAGCAGTAAGTGACAAAGCGCAGGGGCTAGCTTTGTCTAGAACCGTGTGGTTAGGTCGGAGCCGACCCGCCGGACGGAAGGGCTCCCAAACCCCCCTGATGCAAGGCCGCCGCTACCCCACACCGGTTACCACCCGGAGCGGCGATCCCACATCAGGATTATGCGCAACATGTGGGGCAGCCTCCTGGGGTGGTTGGCCCCAGGCGGGCCCCATGACTGTGTTGCGGGCGGCCGCGGCAACGCCGTTGCTAAGGGTCTCCCTGGCCGGCGAATCGACCCACACCACCCACACTAGACTCCGTTTCGCCCCCACTGGTCCCATGCCTGCTGCACCATACATCGCCCCGGGCCCGGCGGTGCAGCTGCTGAACCCCTAACGCAACCCAGCCTGGGCTGGGTTACTTGGGGGGCTTTAGCACAGCTGCACGGTGGTACCCCCCCGGACCAACACTGTTGTACCACCTGGTACCCACGTAGGGGCCGAAGCCACTCCATAGGTACCGTAAATTAACGAGCCTCGTCCGTTTATCAGCAGGTGCGCCACTAGCAGGTGAGGTCGCTGGGGCCCTATAGATGTTGGTAGAGCCCCTTTGCACCCTTGTAATTTCAAATGTACATACATTTGAAATTATCTTCATACACATTGAAAGCTAGTGGCTAGAGTTTATAGTTGTGACTTGAGTGCCTACAGATGTTAGAAACGGGCAGAACAAACATACGATCCAAATTGAATATGTAATCTAAACCGACAGGCACAACATATTCTCTATATTTCGTAAAATGAAACACAGAAGTCTGTAAAAAACGAAATGTGAAAACCGCGGATAGATCATATTTCGAACTGAAGCCTTGTAAGTGCAACCGACCAATCACCAAACTGATTCCGGTCACACGCTCGCAAAAAATGCACCTCTATATAGTCTTCACTTCATAACACTAAAGACTAAAATCATGACTGTATTTCGTCTTTTTTGTTAGCTCATTTTTATTGACGAGGTTTTCAGCGATAGTTGTGGTCTCAATTAAATTACACTAGCTTTTTAATCTTTCATAAATTTCAAAATTCATAAGTAAACAAGAATTTATACGTTGCAGGTTAACTTGAAGCTAACCTAAAACTGTTGTTAAAATTTATAAAACTTTGTTAAGAGTCTCGAAGGTACCTAGAAAGACTTTCGATATTCTGAGTGACACTCAGAGTAGAGACTACGGAGCACATAAGTAGGTTTGTAGATAAACAAGAGACTGACACAAATTACAAAAAAAAATATTTTATTACACACTCTTTCACGTCGCCGGGACCTCGTAGTGGGTCTGGGCGTGGATACCCTCTCGCTGGAGACCATGCTTCAAGCCATGGTCTCCAGCCGGAGTAGGTGGAACGCGGCCGTGTCCTTCTGCGAGCAAGTCATGCTCGCGAAGGAGGCGGCCGGGAGGCAGAGGGAGCGTACCCTCCCCGCCGAGTTCCGTAGTCGGCGGCCAGGGCGCCCCAGACTCCGCGACTACGCCCAAGACTATCGACCTCCATGATCGGGGCCTGAGGACGGCGGGATCGCCATCCGCCGTCCTTACAGAAGCAGGCTAGAAGGGTTGCGTGCTGCAGGGCCTTTGCCCCATAGCACGCAACCAGATTCACTCACTGACGCGGGATAAAACCCTTCCCCCAACGACGCGGGATTCTCGTCCCGACCCAACACCCGAAGAGACCACAGAGGTGGTCAAAGTCCGCCGGGCGCCACTGGACATACCCTCTTCTAGTAACCAGAGACGCCCGGAAACGGACGTTAGAGCGGCCGCGGCCTCAGGCCGCGGAATTAAAAAAAAAAAAAACACTCTTTCACGTAATTCTTTTTTCAGGCATGTATAATATTTGACCTAATATAGAGCCAATTATTGTATTGCATACCTGACGTTTCGGTTACCTTATATTTTACTAAACTAACCTAGTTGCGTCTAACCAGTTGCCGCTATTAAAAATATTATGTTTTTAATGTATAGTGGTTATCGGCGACAAATTAAAAAGACGTAAAAAAAACTAGAGAATCAATCACATCTCAATTGCCGAGGCACAGGTACGTTTAAAGGCGATTGTCACGCATCGGTGCGCTTGAGCCGACCGTGTCGCAACGGAAGTTATCAGGACCGTTCGTACATCCCATGATCACCCTACTAAATATCCGTTCTAAAATAATTGGTTTTGGCTAAAGTTTCTTTTTTGTTTCAGAATCGGACCAACGACGGCCATTTCGACGTGAGTTGCGGGTCTGATTGTAGCGTACAACAAGTAAGTGATAAACCTGGTATAGGTAGGTACCTACATTGACGTAGATAGATATTTGAGACCTCATGATTTTCTATGACGTCCTCAGTTGGTTTTAACAAGGTTTTAACGTGCGGAATCGTCTAGTACTTCACCCAGCTGTAGTTATCGTTTAGATGGACATGTTGAGCTTGGATTGACCAAAGTGCACGATGTGTTCTTTTGCCGGAAAACCTTAACCTAATTAATTTAAAGTTGAAAACCATCAGAAACACCTAAAAGAATATGTCTACTCTAAATTATTTTACGCTTTAGCTTTAACAAAGGTCAAACATAAAAGTTCCCGGTAAGCGGAATCGGGCACGCCCCCTATTACTTGGGACAACCTTTATCACAAAAATTATTTCAATTAGTTTGAGTTATCAACCCCGAAAATACTATAACTGAAAAATTATCATAAAATACGGAGACCCCGATAAGTTAGTTTACAATAAGTGGGTATAATACGAGTATATAGTTTTTGTAATTTTATATGTTAGTAGTCTCAATATTGAATCAAGTATTTTACGATACTGTGACGGAAATCGTAAACCGAGTAAAAACGTAAAAACGGTTTTAAAATAAAAACAATAGTTTTTATTTTAAAACCGTTTTGATTTGATAGTGAATTCTATAACATAACAAAATATAATTTACAAAACGTGATAACGAAATCAGTGTTTGCCCTCTTAACCTCTTGCGAGATAAGTTTTAATGAATACTGTTTTCAAAACAATTATTTTTTTCCAATAATCTTTATTTTTATATTCTTTAGTTAATCTACCAGGTCTATTAATTACTTAGCTCCCGTGTGTGATAAGTAGGTACATATAAAAGGCATAGGTATTTTAACTATTTCTAATATTAGATTCAATTGTCAAAAAAAACATGCCACTGGAAATACCTTCTGCGTGTGCACCAGAGAAGCCCGGCAACGGACGTAAGAGCGGCCGCGGCCTCAGGACGCGGAATTAAAAAAAAAATGAACAGCCGTTTGTTCCACGTTATTATTATTTTTAGTAAGTAAAACATTGGTACAATTTTTTAGCTATATATTTAATACGACAATTTGTCTGTCTGTCTGTCCGTCCGTCGCGTTTTTCAATTATAATTAATAATACACACATTTGCATGAAATATTAAAATATTCGTAGAAGTTTAGGGAAGGTTTTTTTTTTTTTATATTTGAGGCGATACAAAGTTCACCGGGATAACTAGTTTTTCTTAATTATGTAACCTGTGTATTTGTTTAGTTTTAAGGTTACGTGGAATAATAAAGAATTCTTTCTTTTCTTTCTTTCATTTTCTAATAATGTTTGAGCCTAATAATAGGATCACAGGATCTCTATTAGAGCTGACCTCATCTACATGACACCTGTTCTATCTGGTAGGTACACCACATTCAGATGAGGTTACCTTGGGTCTATGCAAGTACTTATTACCTATTTTCTTAGTCAGGATGACTATAGAAAATAACTTTTATAATAGGTATTATAAATCTGAAAGTGTGTTTGTTTAGTTGTTCCCTCTTCAAGGTCAAATGACTGGACGGATTTGGATGAAAATTGGTATAGGGATAGTTTTGGGCACGAAAAAGAAATTAGGATACTTTAAAACTAAATGCGTACGGAGTTGCGGGCAACAGCTAAGTGTAAAAAATATAATTTCAATATCATTGGAAATTTATTACGCGCTACTGCTGATATTATAAGTGTATAACCTGTGGTTTTGGCTATTGGAATTCGTTCACATTACATAATGGCTATTTTCACAGAATTTTTACTTACACAAAAAAAATAAAATAATAATGGATTTTATATTGTATCTGCCTATCAAGAAAACTGCTGGCAAAATGTGGGTGTATAATTACCTCTGCTTCGGAATATATGCGTTATTATATTTACTTATGTATAGCAATATATTTATTTTATTGTGGATGAAGACGTAAACCTCCAGAGATAAGAATAACTTAATTGCATACGCTACTCATACTCGTACTGTTTTAGTCATATCGAATACTGCTTTCTGAAATACGAGTACATTCATATTTAGTAAACTATAAAACAATTAGTCAGACAAGTACATATTTAGTCATGACAGAGTGTATCCAACATGGTGGATGACCGAGGCAACCAGTTTTGTTCATGACCACTGTTGGACACGGTCTAGCTAATTTCAATGAATTTTGTCCTAACAAATGCCTTTGTAAACATAAACTATACTATATGTGTTGCAAAATCGTAGCATTCCGACAAAACAAATATTATAAGTAATAATCTAAATTTAAATAATTTACAGAACATGAAAGTGGGTATTTTTTGTGGGCTATGATTTCTATACCACGGTTTAAGTATGATTGAATAACAACATTTGAGTACTATGTTGACAATGCGCATTCTAAGAAATTAAATTTCAAAGAAAATCTATCGGTGTTATCCCGTTATCCAGAATAACGATGGATACAAAATACAACATAAAACTGCATACAGCATCAAAACTCTGACAGTTACTACTGTTTTGTGTCAAAGTTATCAGTAACGTCCAATTTACGCCCCTGCGCCTGCGCTCTGCAAAAAGTTCAAGTGGTGGCGGCGGCGTATGCGCACCCTTCGACTTAAACCCGTCTCAATTGACTTGCATACGTTTATTATTATTTGTTCCCATTTTATTAACATAAATGAGTAGTTTGTATCGCTGTTATAGTCATATTGCGATACAACAATCGTATACCATAATAATATCTAATAATCGAAACTACTATTATAAAGAGGAAAGATTTGTATGTTTGTAATGAATAAACTCAAAAACTACTGGGCCGATTTCAAAAATTCTTTCACCATTGGAAAGCTACATTCACCTTGAGTAACATAGGCATACTTTTTATCCCGGTAATGTGTTCCCACGGGAACCGGGAACGAGTAAACTAAATAACGCGGGCGAAGCTTCGGCGATCAGCCAGTGTCTAATAATATCAGCGAAAAATTTACAAGTAAACCAATATTTTTGGCATCTGACTATTTTACAGAACCTGTTACCTATTTACTTTTTTTTCACGTTTTGTCTTAAGTTTATATTATAATGTGTAATCATAAACTTAAGATAAACGGGTGCTTTACGCAATTATTGAGATACTATATACCTCTTCATTACCCGACATCTCGACCCTGTTGCACGTAGACTGCATACCTCCCTTTTTGTTGGTTCTGTTAACTATTTTTATAAAATAATTACAATGTTTTAAACATTGTTATTTGTTTATTGCCGGAAATCTCTACATAGGTACTCTACAGGTACTCGGTAACTGTTCTACGTAAGTAATACTTCGTACGTACCTGTTCAATGTTAGTTCCCAATTCCCTTGCGTTACTTACAATTATACTTCCATTTTAAAATACACACTCATAAAAACCATGGGAACTTTGTTCGTTTACAGTAGTTTAGAAAACGCATACGTGGCTTTGCTTATCGTCACTCAACAGGTCGCAAGGTGCGGTTTAAACTGCACTGCCCTTCCCTGTTCCTCATTAGTCTACTTACCGAATTACTTACTTGCTATGCAAGTGTCACCAGGAGCGTAGGTATTTGATTGAGTAGGTGTTGTGGTTATATTAAGATTTGACTATTTTTCTTATGTTTATATTTTTATTTCTTTAACTGATTTTAAACACTACCAGCATTCTGGTAACCTTCCCAGTAAGCAATGACGCGGAGGATTTTTTACATACGATATTTTATAGTGCAAATATTTTTTGTACATAATTATGTATACTTATTGTAACTCTTATCTATACTTATAATAAATCTGTAGAAGTGAAAATTCTGTACATTGAAGACATCAAAAAAATAAATGGCAGGGGGTGTTGCTAGACTGACACCGAACCCAAAAATGTGATTAAAAAAATTTTTGTCTGTCTGTCTGTCTGTTCAGGCATCACGCAAAAACTACTGGTTCGATTACGATGAAACTTGGTATAATTATTCTTTAATATCCTGGGCACCACGCTGGGTACTTTTTATCCCGGAAAAGTATATACAATAAAAAGCAAACTTAATTTTGCGGTTCGATCCCTAGACCCGAGTACTATACCAACAATAATAAGTTTGTCGTAGGTTTTTTTTATTTTTTATATTCGGTTCGCCAAATTGACGCCGCCTGGTGGTAAGTCGTGACGACGCACGTCTAGCGATTGTGGGCCACTCTCACAGCACATACGATAGAGAGTGGGCCTCAACTTGACGACCTACTGATGTGCCTCTTCACGCTCCGCTTAAAGAACCCAGGGTTATATGTGGGAGGAAACACGTGCACAGGCAGGGCGTTCCAGGCCACTATCGTTCGGCAGAAAAACGAACGGTTAAAACCGTTCGGTTCTCGCGAACATGCTATCCACTGTGTGGGAGTGGCATCTCTGCCCGGCACGCGTTGTTCGGGATCGGAAGGAAGAGGGTGGGATCAGATTGAAGAGCTCTTCAGAACAGGTTACGTCACCCGCAGTGGAGTTCACTATTAATGGTTTTTAGAACTTTTGTCTGTTTGTCTGAATGTTTGAACACGCTAATCTCAGAAATGATTTGATTTTTTTATTTGAACTTGCGGTTTGGTTTTCAATCGCTTCATAAATAAAAAAGTTATGTAGATCTAAAGTAACACGCAGGCGGAGCTGCGGGCAACAGCTAGTTGTAAATAAATAAGTAGTCGTATTACCAAAAAAAACATTATAAACAAGATAAATACGTACAGAGCAAGAAATCTGCAGCAGGTAGGTATAACACTTTTCGTAAGTCTACTTGATTTATTTTGAATACCTACATTTATTAGTATTATGTCTTCTTAACTAGAAATGAACATCAACTAGGATGTATGGTCACTTAGTATGGCATGGTTTGGGTGGCGGAGTGCAGGCGCACGCGCAAGGGTCGCGTGAGATTCACCGCCGGATGGACGCAGGAAGGAAGCTTCTAGTTGGCAGGCTGCTCCCCTCGGATCTATTTTAGAGTTCATTCGTTTTTATTCTATAATTTTACCCAACATACTTTTTAATACGTAGAACGACTTGAACTTGGTTATATGCTCTCCATCCTGTCGGTGTTCCGTTTATGAGTCGCTGTTTGCCACATCCTATCATACGTTTAAGAGATGTAAGCACTGTGCAAAATCGAAGTCCACTTATGCATGGTGGTGCAGTTACCGATGAAGTCGAGGCACTGGCAAACATAATGCTGGGTTATCAGCAATTAGGCGCGCGTCCTATTACGTGGGACCGATTTGATAAATGTTGGCAATTTGGCACAAACTTAAATATCTTTTTGGGGTAGATCTGATTCAAATGTACTTATTATGTAGGTATATTATGTTATGTCCGTAAATTGCACTAATTTAACTTATTTATTTATAAGCCATTTAGAATAGCAAAACATCGTTAAATAAATCTCGATGAATCTACGAAACAATAACAAATACAAAGTTATTAAAGTCAACAGTCATGTGTGGGTCAGTGCACAACAAAATGTGACGGAATGTATGCAATATGAATAAATTCTGTCCCCCATAGATAAGTGTACGCGCTCCGTTGCACCCAGTTAGGAAATGAACAATCACCTATTAGAATCGGAAATGAAGGTGACCTGCGATTATTTTATAATTTATGTGTGAAACTGTTTGATCCGAATGTTGGCCCTTAGTTAGTGGAAATTTTGTATGTAAGTACAGAGTGTACACTTCAGTCTTGTAAATATTATTTAATTACTTCAAAGATGAGCAAAATACCCACCCTATGAACATATTTGCAAATGTATTTTCTGAATTCGTTCTGTGATTTCAAAGATTAACATTAAGAATCAAAGAACCAATTTCATTTATTCAGTTTAGGCACATAGAGAGCACATATGAATGTCAAAATTTTACAAATTTATGTCAGGCAATATTATAAAAATACTAAATTAAGTACATAAATAACCATTTAAAAACCATTCTTTCGCTGGTTCGGTAAGTTGGTTCTCCTGAGAAGATACCAGCAAGAAACTCAGGTAGATTATCCATTTTCTTTTTTTAATATTGTTTCGTTTACATTGTGTTAGAATTTATATTGTATTGTACGAGTGGCTAACAACAGAAGATTAGAGTGACCATGCATTTTTATCATTAAGATATTCGTCTATATTATAGTAGCCTTTCTTCATCAAACATTTTTTCACTACTATTTTAAACTTATTAAGAGGCATGCCAACCAAATCCTAAAACCTAGAATAATATTACATACATATACCTACTTATAAACAAATTTTAACTCTTAATAATATGAGTGTATAGTAGGATAGAGTATAGAATTTAAAATACTTGCCTACTTTCAAATTACAAGAAATCGTTCTACAGAGCATGAAGTAGGTTCGAGTATTAGTTGTGGAACGAAAATAATGATCGCTTTTAGTGCCATAGGGCGTTCATGAATATTCTGAATAATTATCATTTAAATGTGGGAGTTTTTGTTTTGTCGTATAATATATTCAAGGTGTGAATTTATAAACAGTCATTAATTATACCATAAGGTTTGTTTGGAATGCAATAAGTCGATTTAAAGGTACCTACAGTTCGCGAGGGATACGCGAGCTTAGCATTTGTGTGAGTGACCACGAAAAGTCATAGACCAACGCGGTCGTTGTATACGCTGTCGCCGTATGTGCGAAAAGTAGAGTAAAAACTCTTTTTGTAGCTGTGTGCACAACACATGTGTGTGTAAAAGAGGTCACATACGTTCACGTACACTGCACTTACTCAAATGCAAAGCTCCGCGTATCCCTCGCTAACTGTACCTAAAACCATACTATTATTACAATCTGTACCTGAGATACGAGTACCTACTAATATTAAAGAGGAAAGATTTGTTGGTAGTATAGTAAGTATCAATAATCAATAAATTAACAATGAAACCAATCCGCCAGTTTTAATATTATTTGTACTATTAGAATATAATTTTATTTAGAAGTAACATCTGAGGTTATCTTCATCCCGGCTATGTGTTCCCGTGGGAATTAGGAGGGAGAATACTAAACTATCATCCGTTAGTAACGTAAAAACGGTCAGGGGACTTTCTTGAGTGTAACAGTCCGAGGAATGCTCGCGTCGTGTAAGCACCAATTAGACGATTAATGGTCATAAGTACCTCCAATATGAAGTCGAGTCGGCCCTTCCATTAGTTAATAAACGCTGATTCTGTTTCTTTCTTACTGCTTATATTTTTAACCGACTTAAAAAAGGAGGAGGTATATTAATTAGCTTAATGACTGCGGCTACGCCAGTGTGGGATTTTTTATCCTAGTATAGGTGCATCGTTAACTATTTAAGAATCCTATAGCAATTTCCATCAATGGCGAAAATGCACTTTTTATGATTGAAAGACCAATCAGGTATTTTTTTTAAATCAAAAACATATATTCTTACTTGATGTTACAAGTTACAAAGGTACAATTTTAGGTGGGTACCTTAGGTAGGTATTTTAGGTACCTACCTACCTAAATAATCAAATCTTATAATCATCATAATAATTTGTTAACTCGATCTCATTTGCAATAATGGACTCGGCGCTTTTAATTTAACTTATCGCGAACAGGTCTTGCAAAAAGTCTTATTGTACAATCCTCTCATTAATAAATTACTTGCATTGTCCATCCATTGAAGGTGCTTGCTGGTTGTTCCTAAATTAACACAACAAAGACCTTGTCAAGGAGCTAAGTTTAGCTTCAGTCACGAGTAGATCTTTTAATCTAATTGTTGCTATTTCATTATTCAAGCGTCTCAAAGTTAATCTCTAGCTGTGGTCTAGTGTTAATTGCGAGCCAGACGGCTTAATTCATAACCCGTACCTTGTTTAACACTGAAGTATTTTGAAGGAACGCTTCCAGAGCCAACGGATTTGAACTTAATGTAAATATGTGCAATGTAATAATATTTTCTTTTGAAGATTTTATTTCTTTTAGCTTCCGGCCACTTGAAAAGTATTGAGTATTTATTAACCTCCTATAGTAGTTAGTTATTGTTTGTAATGGCAATTAAAACTGGTGAATATATTAGGATGGTCGAAGGAACAGAGCTCTGAGGAATTGGGGAATAACACATGTATATTACTAAATGTCCTATACGAATAGAAATCTTTCTTTGAAGCTTTTGCTCCTTAAAAATATTTCGACAAATTACTTTGGATCCACATATTTGAAACACTTCGAAATATCCATTGCAGCAGCAATCAAAAACCACGGAGAGATGCAAGCATTGTTCTTTGTGGGCGAGTCAGCACCGGGACCTCGTAGTGGATCTGGGCGTGGATACCCTCTCGCTGGAGACCATGCGTCAAACCATGGTCTCCAGCGGGAATGGGTGAAACTGGAAATACCTTCTGCGTGCGAGCCAGAGACGCCCGGCAACGGACGTAAGAGCGGTCGCGGCCTTGGGCCGTGGAATTAAAAAAAAAAAGAATTGATCTTCGGGCGTATATGGATTCTTGTTTCTCCTCTTGATTATCTCAGCTTTATAGACACCGTATAACTGTAGATTTATTTACTACCTGAATCAGTTTAATTTTGTTTTCAACCGTTTTGCTATAAATCACAAAGATATGTTATGCTATAAAGAGCTGCACTGAGCTTCGTCGACGCCAGCTAATTCCTATTTCCTCATTAGGTGGCGGTCCCCGCTTGCGAGTTGCGCTGGAGTCCATTCAACAAGTCTCTCCTTGCCTCCTTTACCCCCCGCCTGGGCCTGTACCCCCGCTCGCTTCTCAACACTCGATGTCAATCTGTTCGGTAGAATTACCCAGAGGGCACTCCGGCCACTCCGCTTGTGATCAAGTGTTTTGATTTATTGTGATTGTAATGGTCACTATTCCAACAAATCAATAAAAATCTTATTTAGGTACAGTTACAGTGATATAGTTGTAGAACTATTTCATACTTGACATGAATATTGTTTTGATATTTTTTTTACTAACACCCGTCGTGCAAAAATCAATAATTAATAAAATAAGAAACTAGAAACTACCTATATGAATTGTATGTACAGGTGCGGGAATAAGTAACAAGAAATCAATTAATTTAATAAATTCGAACTGTGCGTAGATAAGATAGACATTGCAGATAGTTTAGAAACCTGACCTTACCTGAAGGACCTTCAAGCACACCTAGATGTGCCAGCGCTGATGCTGCATCGGCCAAGGGCGTTAGATGTTTGTAATAGGTAACCAAGCAGGTGACATATAGACCTACGTTATGTATTTCAGCCATTTGGGGTTTATCTAGTGCCTCTCGCCACCTTTTTATCTGATTCACTGTCGTCTGATCGATGCTTCTCTGAACCATAAGGCTGGTAATTTCCTGGCCCAGAGTATTCCAGGCTTATTTTTTTTTATAAATAAATACGTATTTAAAAAGGTACTCGTAGGTACATTCATAATTCTATTTGCTTTTGCTACACTACAGTTTTTAAAGTGGACTGAAAAAGGCTAGTCGTAGTGTTCTACGAGTATATTGAGAGCACTAACAGAAGAGCACTCGAGTTGAAAGTGTGGCCGTGGCGACGAGGCGGCGGGAAACACCGGTGGGGCCCAATTTGCCTGTACATTATCCAATTGCCAGAATAAAATGGTTGGCGTGGGCTAGCTAGTTTGTAACTCGGTCACAATTTTCAACTCCCTGACTAATATTTGTTTTTCATTTCGCAAGTGTTTTGTTTCTATAGATACACTGGGATCAAATTTGTTCCTTTATCATCATCATCCACCGAACCTTTCCATTCATTCGATATTTTCCGTGAAGCGACTGCTATCTGACTTCCACAACCCATTTTTGTTTTTAGGGCTCCAACTACCCCTAAAGATTGCCATAGATGTTTTTATGACAACCGGGACCGATGGACGGCTTAACGTGCTCGCCGAGTCACGGAGGGGTCTCAATGTCTTAAGAAATGGTCACCCATCCTAAGGCCTGCCCGGCTAGATGCTGCTTAGCCTTTACAATGTGTTAACATAGTCGGTTACCACTAGACCACGAGTCCCTCGTTGCTCAATGGGTACACCTAATTATCCTGATTTAGGTAATTAAGCGTCGCCGTCGGTTTTGGGATCCTTGAAACAAGCGATTGCGAATTCTGGCAACGACACTACTAAAACTACGAGTATTAATTAAACTGTAACATTTTTGCGACTACCTACACTTCTCAACTCAGCAATTTTAAGTTTAATTGAAAGAATTTTCACTTAAGTTTAGTTACAGCAATTTAATTTGAGTTGAAAGGATTTTTAACTCTACTTTAACTAACAGTTATGATGGGTACTGTAGTTAAAATAAACTATTTATGGGTACTGTTCATGAAAATTCAAAAGGAAGATTAAAAGGTCTTATGAATTTTTGAAATTTTAACATACAATTTTCCAAGTGTAAGTAGGTATCTACTACTTACCGTGTGTTTAGGTTTTGTGATGATACATCACGAATTTTACATGAATAGAGCAAAAATATGTAATAAATAATCAGAATAACATTCATCAGTACAAAACTCTTTTTATGCCTATTATTAGTTTAGGCTTGCCCCCTATTACGTGGGACCAAAATAGGGGAAGGGGGGGTACAGTGGATCTTGGGCCACAGTGGATCAAAATCGATTTCTCCGTAAGTACTCGATAAACGTACACCGAATACAGACGAAACTCACGCACAAGTAGGGCCCCATTGCCGGCGACGCTCTTGCTGTGAAATGACGTGCTGTCAACATCTCGCTGCCCGTGAGTACGAAATCTATTTTTTTTTACGTAATCGATTTAACGTTCTATACTAAAACCTTTTAAATATTTTGATATTATTGTCAAATACGTTAATTAAGTATTTAATAAGGCTCCGAAATACAGTTAAATCCTTGACATAAATGTATGTTAGTTGTAGAAATGTGTTAAAATAATTATATGTGGTATGTAGGAGAACAGCGGATCATTTCCTTATGGGGCACTGTAGACCACGGCCCACTGTGCCCCATAAGGTCTACTTAGTCATAGTTATTATTTTAAATTTGTTCAATTGTTATTGTTTCAGTTGTTAAAATATAAGATGGTTCAAAATCGTAAAAGAAAAACAGAGATTGGACTTGTTAGTGAGGAAGAAATGAAAAATGCCATTGATCTCATTTTAGAAGGAAACAAAATTAGAAAAACTGCTAGATTAAAGAACATTCCATACACAACTTTAACTAACTATAAGTTAAGTTTAGTTATTATTATTAAGACTTCTAATTACAGACTGATAAAAGTTAATGCAAGACTGTTTTTATTAAATATAAAGTGATTATTAAATATATTAAATCGTTTTATTCTTAAAACTTTCATTTATAGTAAATAATTTGTTTTTATTGGTTTACATTGGATCAGTAAACCAACACTAAAAGTATGACACTTGTACGTGTTGATTCATTGTACCCCACAACGATCCACGGTGCCCCATAAGGAAGTCCACAGTACCCCAGATGTGGGGTTCAGTGGATCATTTCCCATTTTTTAAAAACACCTTCGTCATTACAAAACCTTTAGTGATTTTGCTAACATATAAATTAATTTTGTTACATTAGACCCCAACTGAATAATTGGCTATAAGTAAGAGGTGTTTCTTATTTGTTCAGTGATTAAAGTAACTTGAGAAAAAAAATTGACCCACTGTGCCCCCCCCTTCCCTTCTGGCAAATTGTGGGTGTGTAATGCACCTCCGTGTGTAACCTACCCCTTCGGGGATATAGGCGTGATATGTGTGTGTGTGTGTTTTAAAGTTCTCGCTTGTCAATTGCCATGTCATTAAACATTGACAGTTTATTAACTTGAGCTAAAATATTTCGAAATAGCAATAAAATGTATAAAATAATATGCGACAAAGCATCTATAGGGTTTATCTCAGGTCAGATAAGTCTATCGTTAGAAAAACATCACCCACCGCGCATGTTGGTGTTCTGCTGGCGCCTCTGCGCGCCAGTGCAAAGATAAACGGCGACATATAGAATATCATTGGGCGACATTAATTAATTTAAATAAAAAATAGTGCTTTTTTGTTTTGCCTACTTTTACTTTTATCTTAAAGTAAGGTCAATCGCCGGGGACGACACGTGATGTAAAGTAAAATATACTTATTCAGTAAATACAGGCATTTTTTAACGATACTGAGACCTTTTCTGTGCTCTGACTACCCAAATGAATAGGTCAACATTTACAAATAGATACAATATACCTACATAATAGTAGATGAAAATACTCACCTACTGGCAATGTTCCCAGAAGGCTGGCAGCATTGCCACGTTGTATGGCAATGCTTATTCTTTGAGCTAAAAAGTAACCAGCCTTCTGGTCTTGAGAAGAGTCGATCATAAGTTTTGAGATGGTTTTAAAGAGTCCGCGAGCGCTCGGACAAGAAGACAGTTGAATACAAGCTATTACTAGAAGTTAAAGGCAACCTCGTTCAAGGGAATACCTAGATCGTCGAGCAATCCCTACCCACACTTGGCGATAGATCGTGGTGATGTAAAATCCTGTACGTGCTGATTCTACACATTAAAAATGGCAAAATACACGTCAAAAATTGACACAACAACCGGCTTCAAATTACCGAAATGGGACCAAATAATTGTCGGAAGTGGACCAATTTGAAATGGGACCACTTGGAAACTACAATCAATAAACATGCAGTCGAATTGAGAACCTCCTCCTTTTTTGGAAGTCGGTTGAAAAATATAAGTTAATCTCCTACGGAGGTTCACAACAATTCGTCAAAGTTCAATATTATTTTTTAAGAATACATATTACGAGTATAAGTAGGTAGGTATTAGTAAATTAAGCCAACACGGATTCAGCGGTAGTGAACCTTTTGTCATGACATCACACCCTATTTTCTATCTTTAAACTATGTAAGATAAGAACAATAATTCTAATTCATAATAGGGTTCACTCATCCCACGTAAGAATTCTAATCTATTCAGTTGGAAGGTAGATCTTATCATCTGCGACTGCATTACCTATTGCTCCAGACACAATATTGAAAAGATTCTCTTTGTGGGACCAATGTGCTTTAAATTCATATCTTGTTCTGAGATTTTTTATTGAAATAGACTTCCTCTTTTACAACATTATAGTTTTTACTTATGAATGTTCATTTTCCAATCTCCAGTGGCATTCATTTCTTATTAAGAAAGGCTGAAGCCATTCTTGATGTTATTAATATGAATATGTAAAGGAAACCAGTCCATTTACAATTAGTTTACATAAAAAAAATTGTGAAGTTTCTGGGACAATTACAGAGACCCACATTAGCTATTCCCAGTATATTGGATGTGTTGAGGGAATCGCTGATAAAAAGAAAGAAGGGCGACTTCCTTAACGAAGTACGTGTCACTGTTATGGGGAACTGCTTACAATTTCTTAACGATGTTGTACACAGGTAGAGAACAGTCACAGAAGCTGATCACAGTTTGTTAGACAAAGAAGTATTCTCTTACGAGAACTATGTTATGAAGTAATTAACAAGTAAATTATTCAGAAGTACTTTCACAGCGTCCTGCGTCCGGTGTGCGCTTGCGCTCCCAATTGGACTTCCGAGCGCGTTTCCGAAATCGCCTCAATAATAGGCTGACGCGACGATTTTAATGACTCCAAAGGGAGCAGTTATTGTTTTGTTATTACTACGACACGAGACAGGAAGCTGGGTAATTAGCTGCTAATTCTCTTCGTTAATTTATTTAACTGTTTGAAGAGGGTTTCTAATTGTTTTCGAAATTTAACTTTTTTAAATAAAATTACAATGTAAATTTGTAATGCATAGGAACTACTTGTATATGATCACCAACTAATGTTTGAATTTTCAAATTAAAAAAAAATTGTTAGCCGCCATGCACAAGTATTTATTCTCCCATTTATTTATTATTTGTATTTTCTGCTCTGTAAGTAATGTAACGCGGTGTTTGCTTCTCTTCTCTCTAATGTAAAATCTGTACCTATCCTATATAACTCTGGGTCTGCTGGAAGATAAGTCATCCATTGACTTAAGCACGTCTTTGTGCATATTGTTCTTAAATTAACGATGTACTTATGATGTTTTTTTAAGTGTACAATAAAGAATAAATGAAATTAATGAAATTAAGTAGTAGGTACCTAGTATCTATGCATTACATTACAATGTAGCTTTATTTTGAATGCAATGAAGCTGTGTTTTGTTTTGTTTTTTTGCAGTTAAACATTACGTAATTAGATACTCAAGCTTAAGGCTTGAAACTTCATAGAGGGAAAAATCAGATAGACTTAGTAAGAAAATGCAACCCATTTTAAACATTTCCTTCAAAACTTTACTTCAAAACAATAAACTAAGTATTAGTCATAGAGTACCTACATACATTAGTATCTACCTCCATTATTTAAGTCAAATAAGTGATTGATACTGCAACAGTAAAAATTATCTACTTGTAACTGTTTTACCCTCACAGAACTGTCAATTTTAATGTAAATTGACAACTTCATACAAATATATATTTCTGAAACTATGCCCATCCGTCACACAAATAATAATAAATTGGACAGAGGTACACATATGTCGTCGTAGTGGCTTGTTGTGACAACTATGGCGGAAGGGCCATATTAGCAAGGGGGCCATGGGACAAGGGACATAGAGGTAGGTATGTGGGTACGTGTAGAGGAAATCATAATAGTCAGTAGATATAGGTAATCATCACATATTCACTAGATATAAATAAAAAGACATTACATTTACAACGGCAGCGATATCGAGCCCAAAGCTATTTAGAGTACTGATACAATTTACGTAATTCCCAAAAACGAATGTCATCGGCTGGAATCGAACCTGCAGACTTTCCCTCAAGGATGCAGGGAAACAGACTATCGCGCTCATCACACAACGTTTTGCCCAAGACAAATACTTATTACCTATAAAACAAGAAATAATCTTTGAACTAAAACATTGTTAAGGAAGTGTTTACGAGTGGTGTCCTATTTACCAACAGAAGTGCGTAGAGTCAGGCCGCGACCCGCAATTATAAAGCCGAAACAAACGGCACAGATCTCGACTCGCGCACTTGTATTGCATCCGTTTTAATTGTTCCGCGCCTGTAATGTCACTCTCAATGATATGACTCAAATGTCATCTGAACCATGTCCCAGCATTCATTTAAAACAAACAAACATTACAACTAAATTAGCGGGATATAACTATGATTTGAGACTTAAGTACTTGTCCTTTAAGAAATTAAGTCCCATCGAAATGAAAAATATTATGTACACAGTAGGTAAGTATACTCAGATAGTGGTGAACACTTCCTTAAAGGACCAATACGATTGAGACTCTTTATTTATTATTATCCAAATATCCCAAAAGTTCCTCGAGACGTAAATTACTTACCTAAGTATATTTTTCTCTGTGATGGAACCAAAAAACTAAGAAATGTAATTAAGATCTCACATTTCTGACATGGCCATAACTACAGTTAATTTAATTTATCATTCAAGTTATTAATTACACTATGCTCAGCTCTTGTCACAATATTGAATTTCTAATTCAAGATAGTAAATAAATAAGATTGGTTGACACTGGTTTCAATAAGCGATTTTCAAGGAGTTTAATAAACAGTGTAAGAAAGGGTGCGTACACCTGTGGCTTCCGTTCAGTTAAAGTGCTTACTATACCGTAAAGGACGTTTACCCGACCGTGAAAATCCGTTAAAAGTATTATTTCTTTAACATTTGAACTCTTGGGAAAAAGTACGTTACAAATACAAAATAACACCTTGATATTCACCATACACAGATAATCTTTCGTTGCCTTTAGCGAGGGATATTTATTTACAAAATTGCTAAACAAAAGTCTCTATACAAGGAGTTTTGTTTACTCTCCACCAATAGCGACTCCGAGTCTGCGCAGTGGCACTTTGTATTTCGCTACTGAAAGGTTGGGCTAACGACCGACCATGTGTTCGACAGTAAAATATAAACACATGCCAAATACTTTACATAAATCTTGTTGCAAACAATGAAAAAGTACCTATTAAAATTTAAGAATGTTTCTAATGGAATGATATTTAATATGTATAATTTTCATTATTAGAGTAAATATTGTTGGTTTCACATGTAATTAACATAAATAAAAAAAGAATTTGTGTTTAATGGTGGTAATTGGATTAAAACCCGCACCACTAATTGTGTCAGAACAAGTCATGTAGATAATAAATGAGGAAGTTCTTGTGTTAGCCACTGTCACGAGTCACGACTATCCTGTTAACACAGATAAATGTTAATTGTATTTAAAAAAATATCAACATACTGATTAATTTCTTAATCATTTATTTTTAACAATTTAATTAAAATTTTGCCATATATTTGGCAAAATTTTGGAAAGTCCGTCATCTAGTATTTCTCAGTTGAGCTTGTCTTATTGTCTCCGAAGTATCATTTCTTGATATCTGTCCGCCCATACACCCATATCTCGAAAACGACACATACGATTTAGATAATACTTTTAGCATATTGTTCTGCTTGATTAGAATAGAAGCAAAGGCAACTTTTACTGACCGGTACTGGTCCCGGGATTGAGGTACCGGAACTAACCTTCGGCGACAGGAGTGTGAACGGCAGACAGCCGTTCTACAATCTTAGCCTAAAGTATTAAAACTGAATACCTGTTACAAATGACTACTTTGTTCTTAGAAATTTGGTACATAATATACCTTACCTTAGGATTCATATCGTATCGGACTCATATATATCGGACTCGTAAATACTAAAATCATTTAAGTATTTCCATTTTTTGCTTGACCAGTTGAGGGCTAAAGCAATAGAGAGTAAACTTTTATTTTTTTTGGCATTTTTTATAAAATGTAATTAATTAGACGATTATAATAAAGGGACCTTTGTTTCAGTGCAAACTGGGGTGCAGTTTATGGCAAGATGGATTAGAAAACTCGTGCCAAATTGTTTGCGTAAGTTCCTACTATAGAGTCAATAATGTTCGCAATCTGATCAAATTTGTATTTAATATTTGCCTGTTACAGAATGTCACATCGGATTCCGTGCCCTCGCGAGAATTATACTGTGTTATGGGATGTAATGAGGCTTTAAATACTTACTTTCAAAAATTAAGAGGTAAACACAATTCATTTGCATCATTAATTTTCTAGTCCATTTTTTACAGATCACGAAAATGTGTTCGAGTCATTAGTGAACAATCTGTACAATACATACCTACTTTGCTCTTATCCTATAGCTTTTTTCTTTACAGGCTTTCATACAAATCATTTAATTGTGGCGAAGTAACAATCATACAATCTTTCTCTATTATCACATTTATATTAGTTAAGAACTCAATTAAATAATACTTTAAATAAGATAAATAGGTATGGAATTAGACCGGTTGACTATTTGACTAATGTTATGAGTCAATGTATGTACTAGAACGTAACAGGGCTGTAATAAACAACTTGATCTAATGTACAAGTATTTTATCAGTGGTCCTTCGAGCCGGAGTAAAGAGAACGACATAAAGTGATAAATATAATTTATATTACAGAACTTATCGGTACACCACCTGCCCCAGCGTTGGTAGCCGACAGTCTGACGGCTAGATCACTGTCCCTAGTGTGGGAGGCGCCCAATTTAGGTAATATGAGCTACATGGTCCAGTGGCGATACGAAGAACTGCCTGGCACTTGGCAATATTACCCAAATACTAGTCATTCCGATCAGTTTATTATCTACGTCGATGGCCTTCGTCCTTACACCAAGTATCGGGTAAGAATCCTTCAGAATATTGACTGTTTATCTTTCAATGTTTTCTTATATCTTTTTTTTTTTTTTTTTTAAAACCGCGGTTCAAGGCCGCGGCCGCTTTAACGTCCGTTGCCGGGCGTCTCTGGTTACTAGCAGAGGGTATGTCCAGTGGCGCCCGGCGGACTTTGACCACCTCTGTGGTCTCTTCGGGTGTTGGGTCGGGACGAGAATCCCGCGTCGTTGGGGGAAGGGTTTTATCCCGCGTGAGTGAATCTGGTTGCGTGCTATGGGGCAAAGGCCCCGCAGCACGCAACCCTTCTAGCCTGCTTCTGTAAGGACGGCGGATGGCGATCCTGCCGTCCTCAGGCCCCGATCATGGAGGTCGATAGTCTTGGGCGTAGTCGCGGAGTCTGGGGCGCCCTGGCCGCCGACTACGGAACTCGGCGGGGAGGGTACGCTCCCTCTCCCTCCCGGCCGCCTCCTTCGCGAGCATGACTTGCTCGCAGAAGGACACGGCCGCGTTCCACCTACTCCGGCTGGAGACCATGGCTTGAAGCATGGTCTCCAGAGAGAGGGTATCCACGCCCAGACCCACTACGAGGTCCAGGCGCTGGCTCGCCCACGCTGAGCACTCCACCAACGTGTGGAGTGCGGTGTCGTCGTCGGAAACCTCGCAGTGTTGACACCGGGGTGTGACCTCACGATGCATGCGAAACAGATAGCTACCGAAGCATCCATGCCCGGCAACGATCTGCGTCGCACGATACGTGAGGTCACCATGCTGCCTGTGCAGCCAATCGTCCATGATCGGTCTCACCGCCGCGATGATGGTGGTACCCCACTTGGGTTGCTCAAGTCGCACCCTCCATGACTCCATGAGATCCTGGCGGAGTTGGAACCGCTGGTCCTCGATTTCTCGAGACGCAGGCCTGTGGTCCCGCTCCAGCGCCTCCTTGCGCCATTGGAACAATGACGCAAGGGCTCTCGCTTCCAGGTCCCATGGAGGGGTCCCGGCTAGGAGACATGCAGCCTCTCCGGAGATCGTGCGGTACCCCCGTATGGTTCTGACGGCCAAGGTTCGAAGTGGTCTGTTTAACAGAGTCACGTTCCCCTTGACCGCCAACCTATCCGCCCATACGGGAGCCCCGTATAGGGCCATACTCCGCACGATCCCCAGGTACAGTCTCCTGCAGGAAGCGTTGGGTCCCTTTAGGTTGGGCATCAGTCGCGAAAGCGCGACCGATGCCTGCGTCACCTTGGGGACCAAACTTCGGAAATGTGGTCCGAAGTTCCATCGGCTATCAAGTACGATCCCTAGGTACTTCATCGAGGGCTTGATGCCGATGCTAACGCCTCCCACATTTATGCTGGAACCTTCGGGTGGACCGTTCCGAGGTCTGTGAAAACACAGAACCTCGGACTTGTGCAAGGCCACCTCCAGTCCCAGCTGCCGTATCCGACCCACGACTCGAGCAACACCCGTCGTGACCTTGAGTGCTGCCTCCTGGTACGTTGCACCCCGCAGTACCCAGTCGTAGCCGATGTTCCACAGAAGCGGCCCCAGGACCGACCCCTGTGGAACACAGCACGACACATCTTGCCGAGCTGGCCCGAGCCAGCTGGGCAAAGCTATGGCCCTCTCCGAGAGATAGGCCCCGACAATACGACGGAGGTAGAGAGGCGTTTCGTGATACACGAGCGCCTCCCTAACGCAGCTCCATGGCAAGGTGTTGAACGCGTTGGCGATGTCAAGAGACACCGCCACCACCACCTTGCCCTGCGAGACTGCTTCCTCCGTCAGGCTCTTCACGCGCATGATCGCGCTCACGGTGGAGCGTCCCCGACGGAAACCGAACTGGTTATCCGCCAGGTCTGGCCCCACACTCGTGAGATGCTCGACGAGGCGTTCCGCGATAATTCGCTCAAAAAGCTTACATACCTCGTCGAGCAACACGATCGGCCGGTATCCGGACGGTGCGTCCACCGGCCTTACGGATCAGGACCAGTTTCCCCGTCCTCCACACCTTGGGAAACTGGCCCCTTTCGAGGCATGCGCTAAAGAGCCCCATCAGTCGAGGCCCGAGTTCTTCAAGGGCTGGACCCATGCACGGCCAGGAATGCCGTCGGGTTCGGGGGCAGTGATTTTCCGGCGTTTAAGCCGGAGTACTGCCGCACCTAGCTCCCCCACGCTGACTTCGGGTATGTCGTCTTCGCTGGTGCTATCCGCGTCGGGCAGAGACGGAGCCATGCGCGGAGGGACGTGCTCCTCCGCGCTCGTCGGAAACAGGGAGCCCATGACCCGCTCCAGCTGCTGCGGCTGGAGACTCTGGGTCAGTGGGGGCGCCCTAGGTCGGAGTTTCTCCCTGACCTGTAGGTACGGGCGCCCCCATGGGTTCTGCTGCAGGGTCTCCAGGAGCTCCTCGCGGGCCGCCGTCTTGGCCCGCTTTATCGTCTCCTGGAGAATACCTTTGGCCTCCCTGTATGCCTGATAAAGCTCCGCCTCTCGGGCTGCCGCGTCGTCTGGGCGGTGATGCCTCCGGCGAAACCTGGTGTACCGGCGGCGGGCGGAGATGCATGCTGCGCGCAGCTCTGCAATCTCCGGCGACCACCAGTACACCTGCTTCCTGGCCGGTCTGGGTGTAACCCTAGGCATCGCCGCATCACAGATTTGCGACATGGCTCTCCTGAACCACTCCGCCTTCGCATCCACATCGGCAGGCCGGTCCGGTGCCGGAATCCAGGCCTGCACGATGGATGCCTCCAGGAGAGCTTCCCGATCAAGATGGTGAAGTGCCCAACGCGGATCCGGGGGATTTGCTACCGGCTGTGGGAGGTCAGGTGAGGGGACGACATCGAACCGGATGTACCGATGGTCCGAGTGCGTCTCCTCACCCTCCTCCACGCGCCAGCCTGTAATACGGCGGGCGAGGTCAGGGGATGCGAACGTTACGTCTACGATCGATTCCCCCCCTCGCCGCCAAAAGGTGACGACATTCCACCGGTAGAGGACCTACAGACCACGTGTTCTGGTCCAGTCCTCAAGAAGCCTCCCCTTGTCCCTGGTTTCCAGGGAGCCCCACGCCTCACTCCAGGCGTTGAAGTCTCCCAGGAGCAGGACAGGGCGAGGACGGCACGCAGCGAAGACGACGTCGAGCTCAGTGAGCCATAGCTCAAACTGAGACTCGTCAATGTTCGGCGAAATGTAGGCCGACACCACCGCAAACCCTTCAAATTCCGCCGCAACACACCCCCGGCCGCTTGCAATCAATGCAAGGCGCGAGGTGTCCACGGCAGAACCCCCAAAAATGCAACAGGCCGAGCCGTCCTGGTCCACCGGGCTTCCCGGGTGGACATAATACGGCTCGGCGACCACGGCCAAGTTAATGGACCACTGCGCGATGCTCTGGTACAGAAGATCCTGAGCAGCGCGGCAGTGGTTCAAATTCACCTGCAGGATGCGGACATGGGCGCACATTAATGTACATCCATGTCAGCATCCCGCTGCGAACCTGGCCGCGCAGAAGCGGCTCCCCCGCTGCCTACAGCGGACGGACGAGGTTTAGGCCTCGAGGCGGCGCAGGTACGGCTGCCGACCCGATGGTCCGCCGTTTTGCCCTCCGCCTCGCATCTATAACAGCGAGGCGGGGCCTCACAGCCATTGGCCTTATGACCGGGCCGGCTGCAGCGGAAGCACCGATCGCCCACGGTGTCTTCCGCTGTGCACTGCACTCCGACGTGCCCCACCACCATGCACCGGAAACACCTGGTTTCCCGGGCACGAAGGAGGTGCACCTGCACCTTTAGGAAGCCCCCTACAAGGAGGCTTCGTCCGTCCGCCAATTTAAGTACCGCCGCGACGGGACACTGGACGACTGTCATCCCATGACCGGTGGAGCCGAAGGAGATATCTCCAGCTTTCACCTGGTCATGGGGGCAGCCGCCCGCCTCCACGACGGCGGATTTCCACGACGGCGGATTTTCTTATACCTTTTAATTCTTCATTAGATAAAAGTACTGGTTTCAGCAAGTGTTTTCGACCCCAAACGATGTGTTAAATATAGAGTAAGAAAGCTCTATAAAAATCTATATTTTTCCAATTCTGTCTTATAAATTTAATCTTATGAAATGAAATCAATCACACAATATAATTTAGGCATTTTTTGTAATTAATAAAATTGACTAAGTTATTGTTGCATGCAATTCACATCTGATAAACCTGAAACTATGTGAAACATCTAGGTGTAAAAACAAAAAATCTTCAACAGTTTCGCATCGCCATATTCCTATCAGGAAGAGGAGGCTCAGGAGATCCTGTCTACTCTGCACCATCGGTAGTGATATCTACCTTAGAGAGTGGCAAACCGAGTTCAACTCCGAATGCATTGCGTGCTGCTGCACCCGATCCAAGCCGAGTAGCGATCTCATGGGAACCGGGACAATTCCCTAACGGACCCTTAATATCTTATGTACTAAGACTCACTGACACACAACCAAATACAATCGATGCTCTTAAGGTAAATATTATGCAATATCAGTAGGTTTTAGTTTTGCCATTCTGTACCATAATTATCTTTAGGAACATGTTTCTAGCATGAATAAATAAAAATTAATACAATTCGCTCAGGCTACTTGGGACTATTAGCTACTGTGCTACATAAAACTCTCATTGCTAAATAAAATCATGATCTCCATTAACATAAATAATAGGCTGTTGTAGAAATCAGAAATATGAACATTATTCCCCGCATGACGTTGCGTAGGTACCAATGTTAGAAGAATTAGTCGAGTGGAAGTTGAATATATAGGTACCTACAACCCGACGTTCAGGTTCAACTTACTATATTAGATATTTTTTTTCAGGATATGCCAGCGTCAAATAATTCACTGTTCTATATGTTCCAAAACTTGGCCCCAGCTCGAGAGTACGAAGTGTCTGTAGCGATGCGTAATGCCGTCGGGGAAGGGCCAAGAGCATCCGTACGGATATCTACACCACCTTTACCCACTTGTAAGTTATAAACTAACGATAAGTCGAATTTCAAATAAAAATAATGATGTAAAGGCTTGAAAATTTAGATGAAAATAATTTCCACGCGTTACTTAGTAACGGCGCGCGGCGCTTCAAAGGCTTATGATGAGTCCTGTTTTGATATGACTTCAAAATAGATAAGTAAATACTTACGTAGTTAACTTTGAAGTTATTTTACAGCCGTACCTAGCCAACAGCCAATTTTAATATTGGGAGGAGAGCAAAATATTCTAGCTGCACCCGCCAACGACATGTTGTCTGATCCAGTTGAGCTGTACAGTACTGAACACTCCATCACAGGTATTTTCATTATTGCTTTATCTGCAAATATATCTAGCACAACTTACATGCGTTGTCTATAACTTTGTTTAATTGGTTCCAGGTGTGGGCTTAGACATATTCAGTGATTCTCTCTTCATATCTGTCTCAACTGGATATGTTTACCGCAGTTCCCTCTCCAAAAAGAGTGCTGCCGAAGCCATCCTCAGCCCCAAAAATATTTCCTACAAGCCTCAAGATCTATCAGTAGATTGGTTAAACCGGCACTTATATGTTCTTGGTGAAGTTTATTACATGAAGGAAAGTTCTGATGGGGCAAATTTAACATTTTTCTCTTACTGGGAAATCATTCGTTGCGATTTTGATGGAAAGAACCAAATTGTAACTTTGTCTGGCTTTAATTTTCGTCCGATACATTTTGAAGTAGACGCTTATAATGGGTGAGTATTAATTTAATAATTTGTATCTATTGATGACATCGTTTTTATAATGTTAGCAAACCTTCTGGTATTGTTGACCCAAAGGAAAGCTATACCACAGAGCTATACTGTAATAAAGAATAATGGTAATAATACCTAGGTAGGTTATTTCTAACGTGAACGATCCACTTCTTACAGGTACCTGTTTTGGGCACAACAAGGAGGTGAGCGTGGAGGTCTTTATAGACTAGACTTAGCAAATATATCTAATGGCGTCCGTCATGACGCACCTCCAGAAATTATTGTACGAGATCCTCATTTAGGCGCATTCACAGTGGATCATGCAGATTTTAGAATTCTGGTTGCACATCTTAAAAGAAATACTGTTCTAGCTGTTTCATTGGATGGGTAAGCATATGACTTTTGTACAATACGGACATTAACGACGCTACCGATCTAGTATATATGTATAGCTGCATAACTATCAAAGGAGCTATGTTCTAGTAGATTTGTATAACGATATCGTATAGTCCGAGACGCCCAGGACTTTAATTGGCTGTGCCATAGCAGCTGGCACGTAAGATTTAGTTGCCTTTAAACAACATTTCATCGCAAGGCAAACGGGCTTAATTATTTTTTTCAAAATTACTATATAGCTGCTACTTTTTATTAAATACATTCGGCCATTTTGGACGTAACCCATTATATGTGTGCCCGGTGACGGCAATAGGCTTGCCCCCTATTACGTGGGACTAAAAATACTGGCAAATTGTGGGTGTGTATTGCACCTCTGCCTACCCCTTCGAGGATATAGGCGTGGTATGTGTGTGTGTGTGATATCGTCTAGGTACAATAGTTACCTTGTGCTAAGTAGATAACGGTTTCAACCAGGCTTATTTTCTTTCACGAGTTTTATCAGCGATTAGTTTATTAAATAAGATTTTGGTTTCAGGCGTGAAGTGGCTGACTTTAGGAGTAACACACAAACTCCAATGTTTCTATCAACACGTTCAATTGCTTACGCAGGTGGCTTGTTCTACTGGACAAATGGGAAAGAAATGTTGACTGAGGAATATCACGCACAAAGTGACAGTTATTTTCATAATGAATATCCTCTAGCGTATAATACAAAAGTTATAGCCACAAGACAAGTTTTGGTGGCTCTGAAGAGTTGCCAGCCGATTCCTGTTCCTGTCAATCCACCTATAGGAGTGCAAAGTGTTATGGGTATAAATAGAGCCAAGGTTTCTTGGGCACCACCACATCTATTAGGTCACCAAGGTATTGGCGCTTGGCAGCAATGGGTCTACCACCTACAACTTAGTCATGCCATCACTGGAGAAACTATAGACATGTAAGAATCAGAAATCCTTACAATAGTTCTTATAGGTAATAAAAAATGGTCACTATGACTAAAGGAGTAATTTCTTTTTTTCAGGAAAAACATAAAGGAAACTATGTGCATAGTAGAGAACTTAAAACAAGATGCAGAATATGTAATAAAAGTAGCTGCAGTAACAGAATCTGGTTCAGGTAGTGGTTCGTTCACATTTTGGTATATTGGGGTTTAATGTCTGCCAAGAAGATATAGATAGATCGCAATTTCAATATCTTGCATTCTATATCCATTCTAGGGGTTAGATATTCCCATTGTTAAGGAAAATCCGCCAAAGAAGATTTTTTTCCGATCAAGTATCCGTTTAATGATAATGATTATTAGATACTTTATCAGTCTTTGGATTAGCATTCATTTAACTGTGGACAACAAGTGAATCTTGTGTAATAATCTATACATTATTCTAGGTCCATGGTCTTCAGAATTTGTCGGCAAAACTTTGGCATTGTCACCAAATACATTACGCAGCACATTGTTGTGGTCAGGAGACGACGGACTCATGCAAACTGATCTAACTGGAGAAAATTTGCAAATCTTAATACATCGGTAAGTTCATCTGATTTTAATAAGTTAGTTTACAACCGTGACTCCATTGCTTTTTTTCCTGTAACACAAAAACAGTAGTTTATATTGCACTGCTATGAAGCGCACCTGTAAGATCTCTGAGGTCCAAGTGCTCAAAATTAACTTGCGTTCAAACGAAATAACTTGTAGTTTGACCGTAAGATTGATAGGAACCAAAATATAGGTACTAGATCCTCAATAATACTTCGTGGTTTGCTTTCAGAGCTGATCTCAAGGATTTTCATATCACCGATATTTCCTGGTATCGCGACAAGCTTTACTTAGTTACAAACACATCTACAGTTATTTGGTACAATACAACCTCACATGAAAAAGGTTTGATGTCAAATATGGACAATGTCGGTAGTTTAGCGGTCGATTGGGTTGGCAAGAAAATATATTGGTCTAATCCTAAACAACAATTGGTAAGCACTCGCAACAAAATACGAGGGTGGATTGAAAAGTAATCGGCCTAACCAAGAAAATAAATACATAATAAATGAAATATATTTTTATTTTTCAACGTAATCACTATCAAGTTCAATGCACTTTTGCCAACTTCCCTTCCAAGCATTTAGCCCGTTGAAAACAAAAATATTCTTCCTTAGAGTCAAAATATGCGTCTACTGCTGCTTGACCTCGTCATTTGTCAAAAATCTTTAACCTCCCAAGTGCTGTTTTAGGTTAGGGAACAGAAAAAAGTCTGACGGTGCCAGATCAGGTGAATAAGGTGGATGCGGTAACAGTTCAAAGCCACAGTTGTCTTTCTGCCATTGATTGGACAGACGTGTGAACACCAGCGTTATTTTGATGAAACAGGACTTTTCTTCTGATCATTCCTGGACGTTTTTCTTTTATTTCCTCTCGTAAACGACGTAGTAAGGTGCAGTAATAATCAGAGTTTATAGTCTGACCCCTTTCAAGATAATCAACCATAATCACACCCTTCGAGTCCCAGAATACTGAAGCCATCACCTTACTTGCCGACAAAATCGACTTGGCCTTTTTGAGGGGTGGTGAACCAGGTCTTTTCCACTGTTTTGATTGTTGTTTTGTTTCCGGTGTACAGTAATGTCCCCATGTTTCATCCATACTAACAAAACGATTCGATTGAGAAATCACAATCATCAGCTCAAATAACTCCAAACAGTCGCGTGCAATAGTCAATCGCATCCTTTTTTGCTCAACTGAAATCAGTCGTGGAACCCACCTCGCAGACACCTTGTGGAAACCCAACACGTTGACTAATATGTGACTAGTACGTTCATAAGAGATGGCTATAATCTCGGCTATCTCTCTAATTTTCAATCTGCGGTCTCTCATTATTAAGTCGAGTATTTTTTTTACATTTTCATCAGTAGTGGACGTCGAAGGCCTTCCTTCGTTCGTCGTTCACACTCTCTCTACCACGCTTGAATTCTGCTATCCATTTTTTGACGGATGAATATAAAAGAGCACAATCCCCTAATGTACTGACCGTATCATCATGGATGGTTTTTGATGACAGCCCCTTCTTATGGAGGTACTTAGGTAATAACGGCACGCTGCTCGATTTGCTACATTTGCGGAAATGATGGCAGATTGCTTTGTTAATAAATTTATAAAATTAAAACTAATTATCGCACACGATTCAAACTTCACACCATTAACAGGTCTGAACTGAACTAAATAATTTGGGTAGGTAGATTTGATTTTTAGAACTAAATGGATCAGTGTTAGGCCGACTACGTTTCAATCCACCCTCGTATAATGTCATCAAGGTAGGTATTTTTTTAGAACAGTACAAATCGTGCTGTAGATTTAATAAAGTTAACAAACATGAGCGGGGCGATCTAGTATATTTTTTCTTGTCTTTCTGTCTCTCTCACTGTATACACACTAATCTTTCAAGATACTGAACGGATTTTCTTGCGGTTTTCCATAGCTAAATAGTGAAAAATTGTCTTTGTTTCATCAAAATCGGAGAGAAAAAAATATATTCATGTAACTACCTAAGATATTCCACGCGCTTCAGCTAGTGTAAAAGACGTATATTTTTATAGATAACACGAGGCAACTTGGATGGAGGTAACCGAGAACCAGTACCGATTGTAACAGTGGCTAAAGAACTAACAATAGATTCTTTAGGAGCCTACATCTACTGGAATACTGGACATGCAGTTGAAGCAGCCAGATTGAATGGAGAGAATAAAATGGTTTACTATCCGGCACAACTATTCAGTGGAAAACAAGGTAAGCAGGGACCAGGAACCTTATGGGTAATTAATTAGATCTAAAAGGTTGTACATTAAATACTTAGCATTAATATCTTTATTTCTCACACTCACTCGACGTTTCGACAAATCATGTTGCGACGACACACAAAACCTTCTTAAACCTAAGAAACCGAGTCTTTTATCGACCCTGTTGCAAAGGCCTTCACAATTCCCTATTCTGTGGTTTCGGTTTGAGTCCACTCGTGACCTGTGGTTGGTGCAATTGGACCGAAACGTCGGGAAGTAAGAATGTATCGTTCTCGTAGTTTTGCTATTTATACTGTAAAATGTACTCGTATTGTTTTAGTGATGGGTCTAACAGCAGATTTAGAGAAAAAATGGCTCTATTGGTTAGTTAGGAGTTACGATGGATCTGAACTCCACAGAGCACCTACAGCGGACCAGTTATCACTAGGAGTCAGTGAGGTAAGTCAAATTAATATGGTATTATTAATGCTTCTGTTTAGAATTTGTAATAGACAGATATTGTCAAAAAAATACGGCAAATGATTGTTACCTGACGTTTCGAAACGTCTTTACTTTATGTAATCTAATAATATATCCGTAATCACGAACAAAAACTTTGTAATAGAATGACTAAATTCCGCTTCAGGTATCTGGCTCACGAGTTACTCGCTTACACGGCACAGCTACCCTTGGACCACTTTGTTACTTTGGCGGCCGTTTAGTTTGGGTAGAAGATGCATCAAGGGCAGTGGTGTCAGACTTAGCTGGACGCTATACTGCTGAACTTGTTCAACGAGTTAATGTGATTGCTGTCCGGGACCCAACATTACACGCTGACAGTGGTACGATATTTATTCACTTAAATAAAGAGCAAGGCTGAATTTGCAAGGAAAGTTTATTTGACCCTCGACTTAATTGTAAGGGGATGGATGGTTTTGATTTTTTTTTTGCATTCTCATGTTATCGACATAAAAGTAATCTGTAATATCTGCCTAGGTTTTCTAATTATAACTTTACAAAATGTCTACAATATGGATCTTCAAACAGACCGAAAAAACTTACATCTTATAAGAAAGAAAAAGAAGCGATAGTTATCCTAGAACTGAATTGTCACAGATAAGTATAATGTAATACAAATTATAGAGTTGTATTTAGGTAAGCATTTGAATATTTCAGAATCATTCATAGCAATACCAGAGACGATCGACTCTTCATCAATCACCGTGGTCGGCGAATGGGACCGTTTCAACGTTACATGGGCCCCCGCCACGCACGTCAACGTCAACGACAGCCGTGTGTACTACGACGTCAATCTGCATTTTGCTGGACAATATAAAATTGAGGTAGATAAACATACATAAACAGTTTTGTTGGTCCCACGTAATAGGGAGCAGGTATAGATAGGGTAAGCGGGATCCAATGTCTATGGAGACACGTCTTTTGCATTAAATGGGCACTTTATACATTGACAATTAGTAACCACTCTAAAATCTGACGATACATATCTACTGTAGAAACTAAAACTTCAAAAAAATAACTGTTTATTCCAGACAACCGTTGAAGTCGCCTGGGTAGAAATTCGCCAACGATCAATAGCACCATACAGTGTTATGGAAGCGACTGTCCGTGCGCACACACACTGGGGCGGAGGGCCGGCTGCGAGGGCGCTGCTGCACTCGCCTCAAGCACCGCCGTCCGCGCCCAGAGCGCCTCGTGTTTATGTGCAATCTGCTTCAAGGTACGTACATATTCCACAAGGACCTCGTACAATGTCACAAATCACTTAACAGGTTATTTGAACGGCTCCGGAGCAGTTTCTTACCAGCAGTAACTTACCTTGATAGCGGAGTTGGTTAAACGTTCGACCTGTATTTCTATAAATATTGTTTCAGTGGTGGTCTGCTATCAGCTATATTTCGTTGGGGCAGTCCAGCTCGGCTCAATGGAGTGATACGTGGCTACGAGGCTCAATGCTGGATTGTAGGAGTGGATGCATCTGCCGCCAAGCCAACTGCTTGTGCTGACGCTCGTCTATCACCAGTACATACGCAATTAATGCTAAGAGATTTGACTCCGTATTCTAAATATTTTTTTAAGGTAAGCATGGACTACCATAAGGTTCAATGAATTCCCATCATCAAACGTTTGTGATTTTTTTCTCTAGGTCTTTTAATCGGCCTCCATTCCCATCCCAGCTCGTCCTCAGGTACCCCTAAGGACGAGCGGATTGGTATTCGTTATTACAAAAGAAGGCCATGAGAGCGGCGTGCTGTGGGGTTTTCCGCCCACACACGCCCTCACTCACCGAGGTACCATAAAACCCAACCACAATTACCCGATGTAGGTTGACACGCGACCTTCACTTTCTAATATTATGTGATTTATTTCCAGGTGCGGGCGTTAACAGATGCAGGTTTTGGTCAATATTCTGAAACAGTATCCGTTTCTTCAGATGAAGTGAATCCTATACCAAGAGTGATGATTTCGTCACAAGAATCATTTAAAATTATCGATTTAGACTCTGGGGAGAGTGAAACCGTTCCAAAAAGCACCGGCATTCCTATTGATTTCGCAGTTTCTACCGAAGAGAACATAATATATTGGGTAAATAATTTGGAGGAGATATTTTCTTCACGAATTAATGGCAGTGGACATTTCAAAGTGAGTTTTTTTAATGTGGCTATAAAATGTACCTTTTGACATGTATCTTATTAATTTTATATCAACAGCTAACTTCTATCAATGGTTCCGCAACGAGTATTTGCGTAGACTGGGTCAGCAGATCGGTCTATTGGTCACAGCTGGAAATAGCTTCCGTAGAATCTTACGTCGTGTATAAAGCTCATCTTGGGATGCCCAACACGAGACCTCAAATTATTCGAATGTTTGCTAGGAAACAAGCAATTTATAGTTTACAAATTGCACCACTACATGGGTAAGTACATGTGTAGGTAATAACCTCCTACTCACTATAACGCAATGTCAGACGTGGTTTTGATTCTCCACGTTGATCAAAACACCGAATGTTAATAACATTATAAAATAACTTATGTTACTCTTTTTTCGATAGATCTTTATTCTGGTATGAAGAAAGTGGCCATCCAGGACTAGGAACGCTTATGAAGTCAGATGTAAATGGATCCAATATCAAAACACTTTTCAAAGACACTGATAGCGAATGCAACTGTCCCGACAATCCACAAGTTTCTAGATCATTTGTAATAGATATGACAAAGCATAATAGCAACGGTTTGTATTGGATCGATCCCTGGGTTCATCAGATAATCGCTACAGATCTGGACGCGTGTAAATGTAGAATAGTGGTAGACGCTACTGAGAAAAAAGAATATGGATTTACACCAATGTCTATCGCAGTAGACAGTCGATACATTTACTGGTTCAATTCTACCCAGAAGGAAATCTTTTACACAACGAAGCATCATAAGAGTAGAATAGAAAAAAGAAAATCTTCGTATGGATATAAAATAATGGCACTAGATCCAGGCAATCAACCGTATCCTCCAAGTCATTGCTTACTACCTAGAGTGCAAACCTTAAGACCCAAAGTGGTCACAAATTCCGCAAACAGCATAACTTTGCGAATGCCTTCTCTTGATAAACCTATTCGATGTCACCATTTAAAATATGAACTGCCTTTGCCTGAATACACGATATTTTACCGTGTACAATCCAAGGCAGACGTTACTCGATGCAGTAAAGAATCATGTCCGTACATCACTACTACAAACACTGAAGTTGCGATACAAGAATTGAAACCGTTTACAAATTATTCAGTTATGTTGGAGGCAACAAATTATTACGTAAAGTTACAAGAGGTGAAGCCGATACTTGGATTACCATGGGTGTACCAAACAGCCGCAGAAGGTATATTCTGATCATAACTACTTACATATTGATATCAGATTGTTTTTTTAAAATAGGTTAAAGTTTATTTATTTTTTTAACTTCAGCTCCTACTGCTCCCAAAGCTGTTACTGGGATGGTGTTAAGTCCAGTGCTCGCATATGTTGAATGGAAACCAGATCCCAGTCTGTGGTACGAGGTGCATTGGCGAACCAATGACTCACTGGCGCCAGCTTATAAACTAAAAGGTCGGTATTTTATTTTCATATTTTGTTTATATATAAAAAACCCGCAGTTTATGATCATCATTTTGTGTCTATAAAAAAGAATAAGTAGGTACCTACTAGTTTTGGGCACTTTTAGGTCTCGTTGTCGTATATGTTAAAGTAGATCGAATTGTGTAACAAAAGTTATAAATTTCATTGCAGAATACTCTTTCGAAGTCTCCGAAGGCCGCAGCGCAAACTTAACACGTTTATCGCCAAATACTTCATACAATGTGTGGGTTCGGGCTTGCTCCAAGCACAGCGCCGTGACGGTGGACTCCCAGCCTCTACGTCTACGCACTTATCCGTCACCACCGTTGATCACGGTAAAGAATGTCACGGCGTACGATATACACGTGTTGTGGCCACCACCAACAACTTACCAATTGCATCAGTAAGTATTGTTAAATAGTTTATATAACGTGCTTTTTCAAAGCTGCCAGTCTGTGACGTTTTTAAACATGTAGGTACGACTATGTATGTGTCCTTAGTCCTTATAAGACAAGATTTGAACCTCAATCTAAGAAAATCTTTACTACGATACTCTTTTTGCCAGGTTCAAAGTGGAATACGGGGAAACCACACCTTCAGTTGGGCATTGGAAATCGTGTTCGCAAGTAGAAAGAGATCAGTGGATGGCCAGTGAACTTCGGCCGAAGACATCGTATCGTTTCCGCCTGCGATTGCAATATGTTGCCAATGGACCACTTTACTTCTGGCCACATGATGATCGTTACACAGTTGAAACCCTCGGTAGGTGCTACGAGTATAAAACGATTTCAATACTAACCTAGTTAGATAATTGCCAACTGTCTTTATCAATTACTTGACCGCACTAAATGTCCAGTTTGAGACAAAGCAAAGACAACAAAGTTTCAGAAATATCGTCACATTTATCGCGTTGGTATTTCACGCCACAACATATAGTACATAAGTACCCCAATGGTATGTGCATTGGGGTACCTATCTAAACATATGGATATCTTGGGTATGTTCAAGAATTAATGTTGACTGTATCTGATTATCTATCAACAATTACAACTCGAATTTTGCTCCTTTTTGTTGTCAGGCGACGTACCAGGTCCTCCGGGACCATTACGGGTGGAGGGCGTCGGGGACCGCGTGTTAAGAGTTTGGTGGACTGAGCCGGACCCAAGAGGTTCACCTGTCACTGTTTACCGAGTATGGGGACGTCATCAACAAAGGTTCGTACTAAATACCTGTCTACCGACTATACTACACCATGAAAAGTAGGTACCCATTGCTGAAAACTACATTTTAATATGTTGCGTAGTTGAGATCTAAGAGTATGGACAATGAGAGCCACTTTGTTTTATAAGTAAATATTTATGAATCGTGCATTATGAACTTTTTTGTGTAGCTATGTATGTTTATAATTATTAAGATATATAATATTAATTAAAATTGTTTTTTTATTCAGAGTGCTACAAATCGGCGACAACACGACGAGAAACATCAGCGTGTTATTGCCTTCGAACCTCCCTACAGACATTGATGACAATATGAAGGCGCGTATTGTCCGTGAAGGGCTCGAACTACTCTATAATGGCACTGGTGAGTAATAATGTGAATTCGATTCACTCCAAACTCAAGCAGTTTTAAGTTCTCTGGAGAGGAGTAGGTAATGATAGTAACTCTTTTAGTTCAATTAAATAATTAAAAAAATCGGGATCAAAATCATTCAGGAAAAAAATACTAACCCTACTTTGAAATTGACAGTATAGAGACTGTAGAGTATTTAACTTTAAGACCTTTTTGAATGTAATCACACGTTCGTCACATTTCAGAAACCTACTGGCTTCTAAGCGACGGTTCTGTTGGCACTGGGTGGGTGGCGCGCGTGCAAGCTCACAACAGTTACGGCTGGGGACCCCTGTCGGTACCTTCAGAACTAGACGCAGCTGCACTTGCCCCTCATAGGCCACCGGCTGTTGCTCTAGCATTGGCCTTGTTCGCATTACTCGCTATACTGCTAGGTGTGGTGGCTGCTGTTTTTTACGGTAAATATCACTTTACTACAATCTATTTATAGGTATATCTTCGATTGATGACACTAGGTGAAACTATTCTCTGATGGTGCTGTGAAGCGAAACCAGACCAAATAAAAGTAAAGTAAAACAGAGCCTATCAATTTCATGAAATTTCCTAAATTAATTACTTAGAAGACTAAAATAAGTCTTAACCACATGTCAACAGCATACAACAGCCGAGCCAAGAAAAAAGCAGCAATAGAAAACCAAATGTCTACAAACATTCCTAGAAGAGGACCTGATGTCGAGCTGGCAACCCTACGGCAATTGCCTACAAGGCATTCTACTAATATACTTTACAATCAGGTTTGTATTCATTACTCACTTGTATTTGTAGGAACTGAGCAAGAGGATCACAAGAGCTTTGGGTCGCTAAACGTGACTGAAGATGGGGTAACGATTCCTCTGTAATATAATATAGGTACAATACAATACACTCAATAAAACTTTATTGTACACCAATATAAAATGCATAACAAATACAAACAGGTTTTATAATGTACAAATGGCGGCCTTATCACTAAAAAGTGATTTCTTACAGGCAACCTTTGGATGGACAAAGTAGAAGGAACAGAATTTAAGGAAGAGAGGGTAGGCATTGGTGAAGAAATAAGAATATAAATAAAACAGTTTCTTGGGAAAAATGTACTAAGTACTTACTTATCATACATAAATACAAGTAACGTTGAATTGCAATAGATATACATATTACATACCATAAGTACACACATAAATATAAAGAAAATAAATATAATATACCTTAGATACACATACATATACATACATATTTTATATCATAAACTTACATACATTATTATAGGTACCTAACTATAAGACAGCAAATAAAGACTTCAGCAGCTCAAAAAGTGATCTTTAACCTTTTTCTTGAACACGGCAAGTGTTTGTGCACGTCTGATTGTCACGGGCAGAGCATTCCATAGACGGACAGCCTTCACAGTAAAAGATTTGTCATAGAAACCGGTCGGTAGATTGTCACAATCAGTGTGTCAATCCTCTCTCACATCTGCTTCTCTCGATCTTGTCACTAGTTTGGTGTAAAATCATTACTAGCTTGCTGATGTTGACTGTGCCAAACTTAATATCAAGGAGCAACCAGGCCAAAACGGGCAAAACAACAGCTTGAAGTCCAAAGAAAATTAAAGCAACGAATAATGATCAAAAATGTCATAATTCCAGACTCTATCTAACTAAATCCCTTGTCTAACGTACAATGTAACATTTTTCCTCAGGGTATCCTGTGTCCTACGGATGCAGAACTAGCTAGTTTGCCACATATCCGTCGTGAGCAAATAACGCTCACTAAATTCCTTGGATCAGGAGCCTTCGGGGAGGTATTCGAAGGTGTAGCGAGACAGATCAACGGGGCTATTGCTGATACCAAAGTGGCTGTCAAGGTAACCCAATATCTATCTTAAGTTCGAAACTCGATACAGAGCAGGGCTGGTGATTGATCATATTTACGGACCTAATACTAAAACACATGAGTAGCAGTAACACCTAACGGCAATTATCTGGTAAATGATCAACTAGAGCAAATACCAAATTTTCCTTTCATTCTTATTTTCTACATTTCAGACCTTACGAAAGAGCGCAACTGAACAAGAAAAGACTGAATTCCTAAAAGAGGCTGCTCTGATGTCCAATTTTAAACACGAACACATATTACGTCTTTTGGGAGTATGTCTAGATAATGATCCAAATTATATCATCATGGAACTAATGGAAGGAGGCGACTTGCTGAGTTATCTGAGGGCTAAACGTGCTTCTATGGTAAGGCTTTAATCAGAACTCTAGCACATTTTGGTTTGGTTCCTTCCAAGATATCACCCATGTAACAAATTCCAGCCATAACTGTTCAGTCAAAGTCTGATGGTGCTACAAATAACCAAACATCCAAACTTTAATAAAACATTCAAAGGATTGCGATGTATATAACTTTTTTTATATTAAGTACGCCAAATTGTCGCCGCCCGCCTGATGTTAAGTCGCAACGACGCGCGACGTCTAGCGTTTTATGCCATGTTCTGTTTCAGTAGACTTTCCTTAACTTTGTGATAACTAAAACCTATTCTGCAATATTTAAACATTTTACAGTACACCCCTGAATCTCTGACGTTGCTGGATCTTCTAAACATGTGCGTGGACGTAACGAAAGGCTGCCGGTACTTGGAAGAGATGCACTTCGTCCATCGTGATCTCGCCTGTCGAAACTGCTTAGTGGCACATCGCGGTAATGGGCGAGTTGTGAAAATTGGAGATTTTGGACTTGCTAGAGATATCTACAAAAACGACTATTATAGAAAAGAAGGGGAAGGTAAGATTTCCAAAATGATTTCCAAAAGATTTTCAAACTGTCGTATGATTTCAAAAAAATATAGGTTTTAACCCAACATGCGGTAAAACACCCGACCCATTGACAGAGCCCTGTTTATCCTTTAGAGGGACGCCCGGAAATGGACATCAGGAATAAAATGGATATTTCTTTAAAAGGAACACTTTATAGCAGTCTGAGGCACCCTAACACACCAATACTAAATAATGTTAATGAAGCTAGTATATTCCCACATACAATGACGCCGGTTCTCCCAAAATGAAAACTTCTTTATTATACGAGTATAAGTACCACTTTTGAAAGTCAGCCAGTTATGAAGGTTAAAATTAAAGTAAAATTGCTTCTAAAGTTCGGTAAAAGAAGAGGTAGATAGAGGCATATTTTGGTTTCTTAAACACTTGTTAACTAAGGGTTATTGTACACAGGTTTGCTGCCAGTAAGGTGGATGGGGGTGGAGTGTCTTGTAGATGGTGTATTCTCCTGTCAGTCCGATGTATGGGCTTGGGGTGTGTTATGTTGGGAGGTAAGTACCTAAATATTGAAGTAGATGTTTAAAATTTGTCTGTATGTAAGAAGTCTCGTTAAATTTATATACCTACCGAACTAACTAACGCCCGCGCCCGCGCCCGCGCCCGCGTAACTAATTTAGGAACACATTCCCTGGAAAAACTAGCCTTACTCATTATGACTGCCTCGGTGGCGCAGTGGTATAAGTTTGCGACTGCCGTCCATGAGGTCTCAGGTTCGATTCCGGGTCGAATCAAATTATTTGTGTGATCCACAAAAGTTTGTTTCGGAGTTTGGATATTTTCTATGGGGCCTTTGCCCCATAGCACGCAACCATATTCACTCACTGACGCGGGATAAATCCCTACCCCAACGACGCGGGATTCTCATCCCGACCAAACCCCCGCAGAGACCACAGAGGTGGTCAAAGTCCGCCGGGCGCCACTGGGAATACGTTCTGCTTGTAACCGGAGACGCCCGGCAACTGACGTTAGAGCGGCCGCGGCCTTGGGTCGCGGAATAAAAAAAAATAAAAAAAAATAAAAAAAAAGACGTCGTTAGAATGTAAAAAAAAAATTAAAACATCAGCTATATGCCAGTAAAAGTCCGGGTAAAATTCATTCAGCCGTTTCAAAGATGAGCCGGAACAAACAGACACGACACATATTTCTGTCACTGTTAATTTGGAATTACAAACAGTTCAGTTCAATTTTATTTATTTGAATAGATGTATATATGAAATTATTATATTATACCTATATTTATTGATATTTCAGGTGTTATCACTGGGTCAGCAGCCATATCCCGCCCGAACGAACCGTCAAGTGCTGGCGTACGTACGAGCGGGGGGCACACCGGACAGACCACCCAACTGTCCCTCAGTATTGTACGTATACCAACTTTATTTTAAAAAATAAAAATTAAGATAGGTACCTGCTATCTACGTACAACTTTTTTGGTCCTTCGATTTCTGGTATCACTATTATTATGCTATAAGTATAGGTGTATGATACCTATAATAAAAAATATTTGATCCCAGTCAACTACCTCAAGACTTGTTCGATGGCATGTATGGTATGCTATGCCTCTTTTATTTGGGGTGATAAAGGGAACTGCCAAGATCTCTCACGTCATCCTCAACTTAAAAATGGACGAGACTAGCAGTTACGAGTAGGTATCAGACTTCCTGAATATCACGGTATCACGTTTAAAACGGAATAAAGAGGTGAATGTAAATTAAAAAAAATTTCGTCGTGTATTGTATTTACTTATTGACCGAAAGAGAGAAGCGTTCACATTTCGTGAATGGACAATTTCGACGCTTTCGTCCGTCCGTCTGTCTGTCTGGTTGTTCCGGGCGAGCGGACACATTGCTTATCCGATCTCCACGAAACTTGGTACCTACAAGTGTTCATTGATTTGAAACTATTTTTTCATCGTGAGCTTTGTTTTTGATTGGAAAATGAAAAAGGAAAAGGTTCAAAAATGCTTTTAATGTTTTTTTTTTATTATTTACACTTTTGTGTTGTTATATTTCCCTTAGTTACGACCTCCTCCAAAAATGTTGGAGTTATTCAGCGGAGACGCGGCCCTCGTTCCGACACTGCCTTGAAATAGTCACAGCGTTACGGGACAAGACGTCACCAAACATCAAACTTACGGCCACGCCCACTCCTGCACCGCATTACCTCACCCTACTGGGCGATGGTGGGTAACATATTTTTTTAATTTAAATACGAATTAATAAAATTCCCTTTAGCTGAGCTAGTGTTATTCAAGTAGTGAACTCAAGATTAATAGACGAATGCGTTATTCTCTTCAGCATAATGACTTATCAATCATTGCATGAAAAAGAATATACTTGACTTCGAGAATGTTTACTCATTCGAGTTGGTACCGCATGCATGGATTTAAGCCTATATATGGTAACATGAGGTCAAAATAAGCAACCATCACTATATAGTAGGTCTCATTATACGACGAATACTTTAAAGGTATACTTTGGGTACGAAATTATGGTGAAAATTTTCATATTGATTCATATTGACGTCTACTAATGAAGAGATTAAAGGTTGCAGTATCTGCATATGTTGCCCTATTAATTGCCTAATTTATTTCTAACCTACATATTTAGGATAACTCTTTTTACCTACTGGCATGCACATTTTTATATTTTCATGTCCTATTTATGTCTTTGAATTTCTTCGATACCTAGACATCAATCTAACCAATGCCTTGCGCATGCGCATGGCTGCATGTTCAGATGCTGTCGACAACCGCACCTACCTATTGGACGAGAATGACAACGCCTGTCTAGGTTAGTTTCTATACTTGTTACTTATTTTAAAGGTATCCACTGACGAAACGCCCATTAGTGTTAAGTTGACGGATTTTCTGACTAAAATTGTTATATTGTTGTTTGTGTTATGAAGTTTCCGATAAATATAATAGACTTTTGACGTAAAAAGCTGATTTTCTTACCCGACTTTGAAACAATTGTTGGCACCACGCCAATTAGATTGTATCTTCAGTGGAGATTTAGGGCCCATCCATGTGACATCACAAGTTGTATGCAAGTTGCACATGTGACGTCATAATTGCATAATGGAATAGCGGTTAAAAGACATCACTATTATCTTCAACAATATTGATTTTGATTCCGATATTGCTTAATCAGAATTATTTTTTTAACAGATGAAGACTATCCAGAACACATGGAGCCTTCGCGATTGCTTCCCGAACGAGTACCGAAGTATTTAGAACTGATGTACGACAGCGACTCTGGGTCGGGCACAGTGTGCGACGGTTACGAGATACCGAGACCTCCTATTGGCTATTTGACTCCGTTCTCGAGACACAGTATTGTCGGTGTCGCTCCTAACAGATTGATAAAACCCCCTTTATATAGAACACATTCCTTACGAACGCACACGCGACCTCCAAATGCCACAATAATTCCACTACGGAACGGCATTTTTAAACGAGCCTCGCTATGTGAAGAGATGACGTCGCAAGAACCTATCGCGTCTTCCTCGAGACATCAGTTACGTGATGATTTTGATTTAGATAAATACGTATTCAAGACTCCATTTTAGCTGTGATATTAGAAAATTAAAACAATTTGTAAATTTTCCACCGAATGAGAATCTTTTAAGTACATACCTATATTATTTTAAGTGAATATTATAAATTATTTATTTTCACTAGATAAGTAGCACTTGTAAATAATGTTGAATTTCTTTGTATATATTAGAGTAAGCTGACATTGCTACAAATACAACCAATAAGAAAACAAACTACCAACGTGGCTAAAGTATCGCATTTATTACGATTGTAATTAAATATTAAAGCCTTTGATCACCTGTGCATTTATTTTTTCATATCATGTACCTCGGAGACGTAGAACATCGAGTAATCTTTCTGGTAACCAAATGAGACATTTTTTTTTTCTTAAGAAAGATAATTTACTTACAAAACCAATCGTAAAGGTTTGCCCCCAATAAACCGAAAAAAAATTGCCATAAACACTACTCGATAGGCAAGTTATCTTAGGCATGTTTGGTACCCTCGAAGAGGCCACGCGGGTGGCCAAAGTCCGCCGGGCGCCACTGGAAATACCGTCTAGTGTCACCAGAGACGCCCGCAGCAATAAACATGGGAGACGCCGCGTTCTCGCGGAATTGAAAAAAAAATAGGCATGTTTGGTAATGTACCTACCTATACTCGTAATATTTGTAAAAAATATGCTTACCAGATACCCATCTGGTAAGCATATGAGACACATGTTAAGGTCGATGTTCTACTGCTCCTAACTTATAAAACGTTTAAATGCGACAATTTCTGGTGATCCCTCATATACCTATCTCAAATAAGTAAGTGTTGGCTTCCTCCATCCAGTTCTCATACACACTAGCGTGATAAGACATTAGACAACATCCATAATAGATTTCACCAAGTTTTATGCAGTTTTAGTGTAATTTTGAGGTTATAAAAAATATATCGTATAATTCTAAATTTATATTTTATTTGATATAAGTAATATGTACTACAATTATAATTAAACTAGTGTTCATAAAACAATGAAACAGCTTACAGTCAATACTTAACTTGCCTAACAGTAGAGAAAAGTTGGAAAACACAAAGGAAAAACATAAATAAATGTTACAGCTACAAATCTGCAGGTAGCGTCTAGTGTAGTTAAGATATTGCAAAAAGAAAAAAATAACATACGATTTTGTCTATGGACACGATTTGACGTCATGATGCGACGTGAAAAAAAAATGTTTTAATAATATTTCTGACATGGCGTCAGAGGCATTTGTGCCATTAAACTAAATGTCGATTCAGTCATCAGTGAAACCTCAGTTTTGTCAGAGGCAGTACCGGCACAGTTCAGTATCAGTGCAAAATATTCTTTCATACCTTTTCTATGAGCATGTCAGAGTCAGTGTCAGTGATGTCTAAGTCGTATTTGAGACTGACATGTGGAGACGCGTTCTTGGAAATTTAATAAAAAAATATTTTGTACCCATAAATCACTGATACTGAACTGTGCCGGAGGCTTCACTGATATGTGTGAATCGACCTTTAATATTTACATGTAGGTACAACATAAGATAAATCTAAGTACTACTCTGTTCAGTCGCTCATTTTACATCAACCATGTCACTTATTCAAATTAAATCTGATTTCAAAGCAATAATCTTCAAAGTCTTACTAACTTTGCTTATTCTGTCCTACAGCATGGCAGTATCGACTAAGAGTCGATGGACAACTTCAACCTATGGATATCACAAAATTACAGTCACATGACCAAATAACACATTTTCTGTAATATCATTGGTTGAACATATCGGTCGACTAAACTCGACTCCATTGCTAAGTCTGTAAAGGTAGAGATGTAAAATAAACTAATGTCAGCGATATATAAAAAAAAATAGCTTAAATAACAATTATATTCTAATCACCGTCTTCAGCGATTTCCGTTTCTCCTGTTGAATCTGATGAGTAGTAGTAACAGCTTCACCAATAGGTCTAATCACCGTCTTCGACAATTTCCGCTTGAGCCCGTTTCTCCCGTTTAATTTGGTCAGTAGTGGTCACTGCCTCACCAATAGCGGGTTCCTCCTGGTGCTCAGGGAGATCATGATGATCATCATCTTGTGCATCATCTTTACTATTCTCGTGTAACAACACGTATTCACGTTGTGAGAAACCAAACTTTACGACGTCACGTTCGAGTAACTCCACGTATCGACGCGGTTCGATTTTCTTGTTGTTCACGAATGTACCGTTCGCTGACTCTGTGGGGAAGGAAATATTATGATTTAACTTTACATTTTAGGGTTACGTTTCAAACGGATTCAAACACATATTTTGCTAATTCAAAGTTGCAAAGGCAGACCAACATACAAATTACAACATGTAGAAAAGTTGCATATTGAAATTTTGCATAAAAATATGAAGTTTGTAGTTTCATAATAGAAATATGTGACGATATGTATCACTTGTTGCTGGAGTGTTTCCATACAGATAGTCTAAGAAAACTAATGATCGCTCCATGCCCGTATGGACCAGAGCTGAATTGCATTCTAGCTAATCCCACAACCAGGAAGGCCCGAAAATTGTTCAGATTCTGTATTATATCTTTTAAGCGGCGTAGTGGTCAATAGTAAGCACTAAGGTTATAAGGTGGTGTAAACGTAGGAGTGATACTATGAGGCTGCCATGACTGGCTAGACTAGTCAAAGCCTCCTTAAAAAAATAGATTAAAAAAATAAAAAATCAATTCCTGCCATACAAGTTCGTACGCGACAATAAGGTCACCCGCAATAACGAAATGTAACTATGTATGTTTGAATAATATGAACAAGCATAGAATAAATTAATTGTTCACGTTACTGAAAATGCCTGTGATACCTATCATTGGTTGAGTATGTCAAACGTTCTTGGAAACCTCTGAATTATTCCTTGCTCAATTTAACCTCAGAACTAACAACTGAACAGAGTTTCAGCTTCCTAACAATGTGGAAAATTACACACTTACCTAAGTCTATAACGTAGGGTCTAACTCTTCGACCTTGAGACCCATCATCTCTAGTGAACGGTGTGGCTCTGAACTGCAACGCGGAGTGTTGTTTACTTATAGAGGGGTGTTCCAGCATTATGTCGACCACTTTCTTGTCTCGACCAATCAGGAACGCCGATTGACGGTGGATATACAAAATTGGTAATGCTTTGTCGCCTTTGAACGGATAGAATCTGAAATATACAAGAAATATAAGTCATAAGAAAATTTACAATCAATTCATAAAATTAATTGCTGGTATGCTGAACGTACACTAATCTGAGGCAGTCTTCTTTTATATTCGACGCGGATAAGTGCGGGCGTTTGAGTCCTCTGGCGCGTTGGACTAAGTGTGCATTCGCCATTAGATGCTGATTCAACATAACTAACGGTCTTCCGGCCTTACGTGAACCAAATGGTTTAGCACGAAGCGATAGAAAGAGACCGGACGGTATGTCGTTGCTACCGTGGAAGATGGGAAGGCCTTTGGTGTGGGACGCTACATGCGTTGACACCTTAGCACCTTCACACCTTCCAAGCACATCCGGATGTGCCGGCGCTGCTGCTGCATCGGCTGAAGGACTTAAACGGCGTAAATATGCTAACCTAGCAGGTGATTACATATTTGAGCCGTTTGGGGTTGAGACACTGGGGTCATGGGGTCCGAGTGCTCGCCGCCTTTATAGAGACATTGCTAAACGCCTAATCGATGCTTCTCAGGACCAGAAGGCTGGCTATTTTCTGGCCCAAAGAATAAGTATCGCCATCCAACGTGGCAACACAGCCAGCATTCTGGGAACCTTCCCAGTCGGCAATGACGCGGAGGATTTTTTAAAAGATATTTTGTAATGTAAATATTTTTAGTCTATAATAGGCTTGTGTCCACTAAGAATAAATCGGATTGGTGTATGTTTCTTATGACTATTTCCAATGGATAGACAACAAAAAGTAATGTAAATTAGTAGACAGAATACAGATTACTATTATTTTTAGAAAATAAGTTTCGAAAAATTAGGCATTCAGTCACGTGACATCAAACACCAATCAGAAAATATGACGTCACAGGTTGCGCTCTCACACCATAGAGTAAGTATGTATGAAGAGCTGACTTCTTGTTCAAGTTCTGTCTGTGATTTTGTGTAATTTAATTGTTCGTACGTTTTTATTAATTTACGATTTTTTCTAATTTTAAAGTTAAATATTATAAATCTAACAAAAGTAGATTGAACAAAACGCAGTTTTGGCGCATTATTTCGATGTGCATTTCGAGACAACGCTTGAATCAAAATATTGCTAGGCACCTATATCAAAGTTAAAGGGCTAACCAGCACAATTTATTTTTAACTTTTTGGAGGTTTTCAAATTATTTTATCCTTTTTGCAATTGCCTTTTCATCGTCGTGGGTTTTTTCAAAATTTTTAATTTTGATTTTTATTTTAAACTTCTTAAAGAGCATAGATATGTAGCGCCTTCTAGTAAGTCGCTGTCGTTACACCTATTTAAGAACCCTCACTAATCAACTACAAATCCATTCCTAAAAAAAGCCGCATCAAAATTGTATTTCATCACAAATAATGTTAGCTGTAGCGCCCTCTGATGAGTTGTCACCGTAACATCTATCTAGAAACCTGTACCAATCTAACTCAAACCCATAACTGAAAACTGCATCAAAATCGGACTAGTAGTTTTTGAGAAAATTGGCAACATTGCTTTTCACAAATAATGTTCGCTGCAGCGCCCCCTAGTGAGTTGTCATCGTAACATTTATCTAAGAAATCAAACCTGAACCCATAACTAAATACTGCATCAAAATCCGACCAGTAGTTTTGGAGAAAAATGGCAACATGTTTTTGCATATTGTATAATCCTTAGAAGTGACATGTTCTTGGAATACGTTGAAGGAAACGCGTAAGCGCCATGATATGTATTCACGGCGCTTTTGACCTTTTGGTTGTGAAAAAACTATAACTAATAAGCGATCTTGCGCTTGAATATTTATATTACGATTAGACGACTAATTTATGGCTTAATCGCTGCAGCGAACTTCGTTCGTTTTTTGTTCAGGATAGCTTCGTCAAACACATTTGATTTGTTTCGCAACGTGTGACATCACCCAAGCCGCCATGACAGATTGGAGCGTTTCCGTTACCAATTTAAATACATTTTTTAGATCGCAAAATAAATTATGTAAATGATTGTTTTAAATCAAAATAATACATTTTTGTGACTATATAGATTCAAAACTACAGATTTAATCAATTTTTGAAATTTAGGACACAAGCCTATTATGTTTATTTTGTATATTGTAATTCTTATTGTAAATAAATTTATCATAAGGACATAACTAACATATCACGTCATGGTTTAGTCCCTGCTTAAAAACGAACGAGGCGATGGCAACAATACTCTAAGTGCCTAGAAAAGGCAATAGGCTCGCAACCCATTACGGTTCCAACAGTGACAGGCGAAATGAGTGAATAATTAATACCCTAATATTTGTTTCTTATTTTTTAAATATAGAAAAGTAGTAGATTAAACCAAGAAATATTTAAGTAGGTATGTACCTCCATCTCCTTTTAGGTTGTTTGGCGTCTTCTGGTTCCGTATACTTAATAACAACACCGTTGACAGTATTGGCATCAGCTGTGAGTTTACCCGACAGACCAAAGTTGGGCTTCTCTTTATCGGCCGCATTCTTACCATCTTCCTTTTTAACGTCCGTTTTACCCCAGCTGTATTCCTTTTTGTCGTCTGAATCAGCAAATCTGTCAATGCACAAAGATTACTAAATTAGCTGTACATCCCGGTATCGCATGTGTGGTTATTCTTTCTAGTTATAAACATAGTAGTAGGACTAGTTGGGGGAGACGTATAACATCGACCATGCAATGAGACAAATGTTATTTATTAATAAACATGCCTATAATAACTTGCTTTTCGAAAAGTGTTCATGGCCATTTGATAAACGAAATTTTTTTTAACACAAAATATGCATAGGTAGGCTGGCTACTTATATCTGTCCATGGCTACCTGGTACGTAGATGAACAGGTAAGTCAATATAGGTAACTACACCAATCTGGTAACCAATCCAAATTAATATGATAAGAAAGATTGAGATTGTTGTCAACATACACTGAACTAAAAAGCATTATGTACAAAAATAAAAATTGCCTTCCATATCAGAATCCTGTCAGTAGTTTTTGAGAAACATCGTGTTCAGACTGACACGACATACGGTTGGAAGTTTATCTATAAGCAATGTAATCTAATACCCCATTTACACGCTTGGCAAACCTCGACAAGCGTCCACAAACACAAGCGTGTAGTAGGGGTGTTTGGCTTGGCATGCGTGCGCTGGTTTAAGTTTGTGTCGATACGGATTAGTGTCGGTTATTGAACACAGACCAAACGAAGCTTGCGGCAGCACTTGTGACGTTTTTATATGTTGAAGCGAGTTTAGTATCGCGCGCACGAGCTCTCGTCGAACAGATATTTTCGTAGTACTGTGCTACCTATTTCAAACCGATTTCATAAAATCCTATATAAACCATTTTTCCGAAATACCAAACTAAGTTTAGATTTCATGGGTAGTTTTGCATAGCATTATATTAATCATTTAGTCGCACACGTCTACACAGCTTGCCTGTTCGGAACAGACTGACGTAGGTACTCACAAGCGTGTGAATGACATCCAAGCGTTTCTGAAAGTTTGGTGCTTGTCGATATTGGCCAAGCGTCGGCAAGCGTGTAGACTAAGCATATTAAAATTGCAAAAAAAATGTAATGTGTCACGTGTCCGACATTTTCTGCGATATCATTGGTTATCTACTGAAGTCGGGAAGACGGAAGTTGGGGTTATGGGGCGTACCCAGGAACGGACGATGGGGCGAAAATTTAAAAATAAAATCCAGTAACTTACCGACTTTTCCGTTCCCGATCCCTGGGCTCAGTTTTGATGGTAGGCCTACCGCGGTCAGGGTACCTATCGTCCCGCGGCACACGTTCCCTCCTGTCGTCACTGCGACTTTCCTTGTACCGTTCCTCCTTCACGTCCGGACGACGAATCTTCTCCTTGTAACGTTCTTCTGCACTACGCGATCTTGAACGTTCCCTAGTTAAGGTTTCATATTTTACTTACGACTTCAAAAAAGGTTTCTCAATTTGAAGAATGTTTTGTATGTTGGCGGATAACTTCGTCGTTTATGAACCTATTTTGATGATTATTGGTCCTTTTTCATTTTTCATTCCTTTCACAATATAATTATACCATACTAGCTTTTGCCTACAACCCTAAATGTATGAATTTTGTTTAAGAATATTCAGTGTGAGCTAGGTTTTTACTTTTCGTTATCTTTGTGACACCTCCACGCAGAAAGTTGAATAGTTTGGCTTAGAAAATGCGCATTGCCATTTAATATCAGTTGTTATTTCCAGTCGGTGAAGAGGCAGAGGAATTTTTCGACGCATGATTGTAAATAATACTTTTTTTTATATTTTTACAATTACATAACATATAGCGAAGACAAAAGTCTCTTAAGACTAATCACTTACTTGATCTGTGATGCACTTGGTTTTTCCGGTCTACCAGAGGTCATAATCTTCTCACCACGGACATCACGAGGCCTGTAACCGATAAACTACATAAATTGACTATTCCCATACATTTATACACTGGGATGGTTTACACATATAAAGGCAGGGTAAACAAAAAAAGTACAACAAAAAATAATATAACTGCAGTATACCTTAAGAAGATCTCTTTCAAAAATCCTTTTATCATAGTCGATACGAAAAATAAATACGTGTTCTCTATTCAAATTCCGACATGAAACTATCGACGCAAATAAAAAAATTAAATGTCAAGAGTCTTACTTCGTTGGATAAATTTTTTTGAGCGCAACAATACACTTATTAAAGTTATCTTCTGAAGAACCAATTATTTTGTCACTCCTATAAATCATGGACTTACCGTAACTTTGGATTTAGAATGATGCTTTCGCGAACATACCTATATAGTCATGTTAATGGCCTTGTCTTTAACCAATAGCTTGTCGATAAGCTAGGGGGTTGCCGACAGTCATGCCTTATAATAAGGGTGTGATTTTAAATAGTCATGGATAATGTTTTTTCTCAAACTGATGACTGATCTTATACATTTTCTTGTCAATTTCAAGTTTAGCTCCAAAATTTAGTAAAATTACATCATGTATTTTTTAATCAAACTTCCGAATTATGTAATATAATTATGTATTTGTTTACTTTAATTACTATTGTAATTCGAGGTGATGAGATAATTTGTAATTAGGTCAATTATCACTGAATTATTTTCTTCTCTCTTGATGTTTATGGATTATATTCATTCAGCTTAGTGAGGTTATTCCATTCAATTTCTCTTTAATTCTTTGGAAAATTCAGTCTATCCTTATGGATTAAAGTTGATTGTTAATTAATATTGGTTATTTTTGTGTTTAGAGACCATTATTTTACAAGTTTTAAATCCGTAAAATCGTAAGCAGGTCCAACAGATTCTAGAGATAAAAATTCAATGTTTCCTCAACAATATAGTTTTCTACAGTTGTATAACTTGCAGTTTTTTCTTGCCACCTAATTATATAAAGTGAAGTATAGTATATTACTTAAATAAATTCAGTATAAAATATCTGTATCAGTATCCAATCGTGAAGTGGGTTTCAAAGTTATATAATTATGAATGTTGTGGACTATCCATGCTTCTTTTGACTTGCTTTTATATCCATTTTTTTTTTCAATTTGGGCTCATTCACACATGCCGTTTTATGTTTTTTTTTAACCGTACAGCGTCTTTTAACTTGCTCTTTCTATCACTTATGTCTTATCTATACGACACGTGTATCTTGCGTTTTAATCCACACGAAGTTTTGACTTGCATTTCATTTCACACAATCCTTTTTCCTACATAAAGTCTTCTGATTGTTCTAATCGGCAAGTTTTTCTGTTGCTAACTCTTGCCGCTGACCTTATAAGCCACGCATCACCTTTTAACGATGCAATCCATACAACGCAGTTTTATTCGCGTTATTCTTTATCTTTATTGCCAAATACCTCCACTATCATTATAATGTAGACGGCTATAAAAATGCCAACATTTTCGGAATCCGTGTCCAATCAAAATTTTATGCAAGTACTCAGTCAATATAAACTTGCAATCTTTGAATTCATTAAAAAACAATATTTGGTTTTTCTACAAAATTATGTCCCAACAAATTACAAGTGCCTATAGTCGTTTCTATTATCGTCTAATGTGAAAATATTAAGATATCTTTGCAACACCGACATTTTCTGATCATAACATTTTTCTGTAGAGTAGTCACTGTAAAAATAAATATATTTGTTTAAAGTCGCAGATATAATGTTACCAGCCTATAGAGGCCGGTAAGCACTCATGCAACAACTGTTATGACTTTATTGAAGAAGTATATTCTCTCAGTAGAACAAACAATTGTAGAACATTGTTTTTAAATGGCTTCCAATGTATAGTGAAGTTATGTCTTTAACAATATTATCAACCTACCTTTCAGAAGAAAATCCTTCTTCATGATACTTCTCTTTCTTATCTGGGAACTCTCTTTCACGGTAGCGATCATTTTCTGGAGGTCCACGTCTGGAAAAATAAGTTGGAGAGGCTCTTTACCATTTTAAAATGGAGGTAATTCCAAAACGCGAGAGTGTTAACTGATATTCGATTAGGTCCTCTTTCTAATGCTGTACATGTTCATTCATTGTTTAGAAATTCACTAACCTTTCACGATATTCTCTTCTGTCATCGAATTCTCTTTTTTTAGGTCCACGCTCTTTATATTGATTGTAGCGGTTGAAGCCTATGAACAAATACCTGTTATATAAAGCCGAACATACACTTACTACATGAATAATTTGTTATGTATCAGTCAAGGTTCAAAAGTGCATTCTCATTATTAGACTCATGCTTGGACTGCAGAGATTCTATTTAGTTGTATGTAATACACAACACAACAAATTTACACGCTTGGCAACCCTCGACAAGCGTCCACAAACACAAGCTTAATCGGGGTGTTCGGCTTGGTATGCATGCGCTGGGGTGAGTTTGTGCCGATCCGGACTAGTGTCGGATTTTGAACACAGAACAAACGAACCTACATGTGGGTGCGAATTTAATATATGCTCACGAGCTCTAGCCAAATACTACCTAATTCTAAAATTTGAAAAGAATTTTATAAAATCCCATGTAATGTAAACACAAGTTTCCGACATATCATACAAAGTTTAGATTTCACAGGTAGTTTGCATAGCATTATATTCATTACTAGCTGTTGCCTACAGCTCCGCCTGCGTGTTATAGTTTTCGTGATCACCAGTTACTGATTTATTATTTATAAGTTTGCCCGCAGCTCCGCCTGCGTGTTACTTTAGATCGACATAACGTTTTTATTTATGAACCGATTGAAATAAAACAAACCTAAATAAACCACAACGCATTACTGAAAACCGCATTCCAATCGGTTAAGCCGTTTCTGAGATTAGCGTGTTGAAACATTCAGACAAACAGACAATAATTCTAAAAACCATTGTTTTGGGTTCTACTGCGTTCATAAAGCCCTCCTAAAACAGTTTCTCTATTATATCTTCGATGTACGGACACTTACAATTTTATTATATGTATTGATGTCTGCACAGCTTGCCAGTCCGGAAAAGACTAACGTACTCACAAGTGTGTGAATGACATCCAAGCGTTCGTGAAGGTATTATAGTCCTTATCGCCGCTGGCCATGCGTCGTCAAGCGTGTAAACTAAACATAACATCTCTTCTAGAATGGACCTTTGAACCTTGACTATACATTATTAAGAAGGCATCTGACCCTAATCAATTCGCCCAATCCGCTACCACTAACCCCGCTCCCGCTATCGCTCGAGTGAAGGATAGCGATATTCACTTTCCAAAGGACAGACAGAGATCGAGCGCGTTCTCGAAAATTTAACGTAAGCGACAAAATAAAAACTATGAATTAAAGACGAACTATAATGATTATGAAAAAAGTATGTTGAGCAAATGTTGGTTTTATCAATGCCTTTTTAGATTTTAAAAAATATTAAAGAAAATACAGCAAACTTAAAAGATCTAAGTTAAAATGTGATTAAAACAAGGTTTTTTTGTAATAAAAAAACTATCGTGCATTTTTCAGTAATCGTGTTTTCATCTTGAGCATTTAATCTTCATGAACTGAAGTTACTTGTATAAAAAAATCAGTTTCCTAAACCTTATAGATTTTGAGATTTAGGTCAATAAAGGTAGTCAAGTTAGGGTCAGGTGGCGTCTTAATATCAGGGGCGAAGCTTTATAAGCTGAGGACTGCATGCCCGATATATGAGGTAACAAACATAAAAAAATAAAGGAGTCGAATTGAGAACCTCGTCCATTTTTGAGGTCGGTTAAAAATCTACCCACATTATTTAGTTGAGCTCAGACCTGTTAATTGTGTGAAGTTTGAAACGTGTGCGATAATTAGTTTTAATTTTATAAATTTATTAACAAAGCAATCTGACATCATTTCCGCAAATGGAGCAAATCGAGCAGCGTGCCGTCATTAAGTACCTCCACAAGAAGGGGCTGTCATCAAAAGCCATCCATGATGATATGGTCAGTACATTAGGGGATTGCGCTCTTTCATATTCATCCGTCAAAAAATGGATAGCAGAATTCAAGCGTGGTAGAGAGAGTGTGAAAGACGAACACCGCTCTGGAAGGCCTTCAACGTCCACTACTGACGAAAATGTTAAAAAAATACTCGACTTAATTATGGGAGACCGCAGATTGAAAATTAGAGAGATAGCCGAGATTATACGCATCTCTTATGAACGTACTCAAAACATCAAACCTCAAACACAAGGTGTCTGCGAGGTGGGTTCCGCGACTGTTTTCAGTTGAGCAAAAAAGGATGCGATTGACTATTGCACGCCACTGTTTGGAGTTATTGAATGTGATTTTTTGAATCGTTTTATTACTATGGACGAAATATGGGTTCATTACTGTACACCGGAAACAAAACAACAATCAACACGGTGGAAAAGACCTGGTTCACCACCCCCCAAAAAGGCTAAGTCGATTTTGTCGGCAAGTAAGGTGATGGCTTCAGTATTCTGGGACTCGAAGGGTGTGATTATGGTTGATTATCTTGAAAGGGGTCAGACTATAAACTCTGATTATTATTGCACGTTACTACGTCGTTTACGAGAGGAAATAAAAGAAAAACGTCCAGGAATGATCAGAAGAAAAGTCCTGTTTCATCAAGATAACGCTCGTGTTCACACGTCTGTCCAATCAATGGCAGAAACACAACTGTGACTTTGAACTGTTACCGCATCCACCTTATTCACCTGATCTGGCACCGTCAGACTTTTTTCTGGTCCCTAACCTAAAAAAGCATTTGGGAGGTCAAAGATTTTTGACAAATGACGAGGTCAAAGCAGCAGTAGACACTTATTTTGACTCTAAGGAAGAATAATTTTTTTTCAACGGGCTAAATGCTTGGAAGGGAAGATGGCAAAAGTGCATTGAACTTGATGGTGATTACGTTGAAAAATAAAAATATATTTCATTTATTATGTTTTTATTTTCTTGGTTACTTTTCAATCCACCCTCGTATCACTACAGGCATAATTGTTCGCGGTGGTTAACGTCCGGAGTTTTTTATTATATCGGCTAGTGAATAATATCGTTTTGAATTGTAGATGATAAATAACTCGGCCCGGGTTTGTCGCTCTGTTGATATTGCAAATGCTTTTCCAAAACGCTATCATATTTCGATAATAATGAAACTAATTCTAAAAAGGTAAAGTTGTTGTATAATCTACTATATTTTAGTTGTAGTCATCTACCCTATTATGTATACTACATACCTCTTGGATCTTCCCTTTGATATCTATCTTCTTGCTCTCTTGGTCTCCTATTGTGGTAGTCTTCTTGCGCAGGCCTTTGTTCTTCATATCTCTGATGCCTACAATAACATTTTACTTTAAAAACCAAGCTTGTTTGATATAGTCCAACACTACAGAGGCAATGAAATGAAATGAAAATGAACCACAAATATGTATACAATATTATATATACCACGACCCACATATTCGGTGTTCAAGCTAAAATAAAGAAGTTGTAAACCAGCACATGCCACAAAAGTTGCAATAAAATAAATAAATTAAGAACTGAAACTTAAGTTGAGATCACTTTGCTATTGTATTTCTTATAATTATAACAAATTCCCTTCTATTTTGTTACTTTTAAAATAATTGAACTAAGCTTCTCAACCCATCAGACATACTAAATACCAAGAATAGCTAAGGTCGTACTTAGTACCTCTTATATTCAATCTGCTTCCTATGGTATTCTTCATTGGGTGCATTATACTGTGGTCCACCTTTTTCACTAGTCCTATCATATTTCTCTTGGTGATATTGGGTATATCTGCAATAATTCAATCATGACGTAACCATTGGAATATTACATGTTTATTATTAATGTTAAAATTACCAATAATACCTTTCATTATTTTGCCGATCATTTCTATACTGCTCTTGTTGATATTGACGTCTTCTTTCTTTACTCGAGCCACGGTAAAATCTCTGCACCTCTCTTTCCCGCTCATAATCCTCAGGCGAGACTGATCTACGGTACTCTTTCCTAAATTAAATATTTAACGTAAAGTAGAATTAAAAACATTTAAAGTTTATAAAGGATGGTTGGAAAGTTATCTTTTTTATGATCCAGTTAGAAATTTATAATAACTAACGGCTATTTATTATCATGATTAAATCAGGTTGACAGTTGCTACAACTGATAATAACCTGTTTCCTGCGTTCTAGGTTATGTTGTACCAACACAACCCATCCAAAAAGATAAAAAAGGGCCATTATAATAATTAACTTAGGCAAGCTTTACTTCTATCATTCTAAAGAAGTCTTGAAAAGAAACGGAATTAGCGAATATTTAGACATACTGGTAATAAGTTCGTGTAGGCTGTCCTTCTTCTGCAGAGCTCCCATGACGTTCCTTAACTACACTGTGCAGTCGTCGTTGACTGTGTCCATCAACTAAGAATAAAAATCGGGTTATAATAAAGATCTCATTGGAAATGGTGTTAGTTATTAAATCTATACTACTATTATAAAGAGTAAAAATTTGTATTTTTGTGTGTATGTTTGTAATGAATAAACTCAAAAACTACTGTGCCGATTTCAAAAATTCTTTCACCATTGGAAAGCTACATTCACCCTGAGTAATATAGGCTACTTTTTATCCCGGTAATGTGTTCCCACGGTAACCGGGAACGAGTAAACTTAATCACGCGGGCGGAGCTGCGGCGATCAGCTAGTACATTATATATTAGATTACCTTCTACACTGACTGATGAGCTACGTGCCCGTTTGCTATGTTTGTGTTTATGTCGACGCTTTTTCTTCCCAGCCGGTTCATCGTCGCTAATCGTGAAATTGTCTTCAGACACACTTTCAACTGCAGACCCTGATTTCCTTTTCTTTTTACCATGCTTCTTCTTTTTTTTCTTATGTTTACGTTTCTTTGATCGCTTGTGATCATCCGAGTCGCTTTCTGATTCCGAAGAATTAGCACGCTTTTTTTTCTTTTTATTGTAATGATGTCCAGATGCCGAAGTGTCGTCACTATCACTTACTGACGAACTACTCGCGCTAACATCAGATTCCTCAGATTCTTCTGAAGATGTATGATGGCGTTTCTTCGATTTCATTGTAAGATTTGTAGAAGTAATAGTATTTTTACAATATACAACTTCCTATAATCACCACGGTTTTACCTTAAGCTAAGCAGAATATTTTTTACGCCACTAAACAAACAAATAGTAAAAACACAAAACAAATGCTATCAATGAGTAGGATGGAGTAGAATGAATTTCCAACCATTTGCAACCATTTCAAGCAAGAAAGAATGAAGATTTTTTTTTTTGGCATTTGCTATTGACTTGACGCAAATGCAACAAGATCACTTCCTTCTTCCCTTTCCCTTCTAGCGTATTTTTATAATATTTCTGGCATGGCTTCTGAGGTCTTTGGCATTAGCTAGAAAAACCTTTAGAAAATGATTATTAAGCGCCGCTGATCGGCATTGGCATAGCATAGACCACTTTTTTTATAATTCTTCAATACCATAGGCCCACTCTGTAGCTACCACCAAGGGCCACACGTCCAACCCAAACGCCACAAGTGTCAATATTTTTTAGAGCTCTCCAAGTAAAAGTAGGCGCGTGGCAAAAAATGTAACCAATATTAATACTAGTGGTTCTGTGAACCGTAGACTTCGGGAGCGGCTTTGTTTAGAAAATTTCTTCTTCTATTTTCTTTATTACTCTTTCATTTATCATCCAATCCAAAAAATATCATTCAAATGTTATTCTTTGTAAGCAAGGAGTGTGCATGTAAAGTTTCATGCAAATCGATTGATAAATACGGCCTCAAACATGATCTGACAGAACCCGTAGATGTAGAGGTACATACGAAAAAAATTCTCAACAGTCTGCAAGTTGAAACGGAGACTTCGGTCGCTTCGCTCCCTCAGTCAATTAGTTTCTGTATACATTCAATGATATTCTTTAGTTATTAGCGCTCATTCAGAAGACGCCGCCTCCACGGTGCCTCAGCCTCGCGTACGCGTCACTGAAGCTGGGCACTGACGATGAAACCATTTGGTTTTCGCAACCATCATTTGTCAGAAATGATGGTTGCACCTCCACTGAATGGTAATGCATCCAAACATGGTACCATTGACGGTGCTGCCGTTTGGAACACATGGCCATAGATAATACACATTGTGCATAGCTTAACCATAGAGTTAAAAGGATAGCTCCCGAATTTCGTTCACTGAAATACATTTCATGCCTATATCCCTGCAGGGGCAGGCAGAGATGCATTACACACCCACAATTTGCCAGCATTTTTAGTCCCACGTAATAGGGTGCAAACCTATTGCCGTCACCGGGCACACATATAACCCAAAACGGCCGAATGAATTTATAAAAAGTCTCAGCGTCTCGGACTTATATCTGAAATGTTTTAAATAAATTTACAAAGCTATCTGTGGATTTCAAAATATATCTCAACTACATGGTATAGTTATCTGTGTGTTATCTCAATCTATTTGGAAATCCAAAATGTTTCGACCACAATCAAAAATGGGATTGGCCCGTCAATTTTGACAAATGACGGTTGCGAAAATCAAATGGTTTCATCGGAAGCGACAATGTCTCCGCGCTGCCACCATCTAGGGTCCGCGTTGCCTCTTGCTGCGCACCGCGTAGTCACGTGAGGCCTAGAAACCAAGCCATACCATGAAAAAAAAAACCAGCTAAATGTCACCGTGACATTTAAGTCATTCTGACGTATTTTGTAATTTGGCTTGTCAAGTCATCTGTGAAACGTCAAAGGTTGATTTTGATTTTTGGATTCTCTTCTAGATCTCGATACTATAATAAGCAATTTTGGGCTTCCCGAGAAGTATTTTGTGATTTTTCTCAAGATTCAACATAGCTACGTTGAAATACTATTCCTTACCAGGACGCAAACTAACTAAATTATTCGGTAGTTATAGGAGTCGCGAATGATTGTTACTTTTACATGCTTTTACTATGTTTCATAATAAAAAATACCGCACTTGTTGTTGATAAGGCAATGCTGGCCTACTAATATTTATTACTACTTATATTTATTATTTGAGATTGTAGTTTGTTATAGTATATAATAGACTATGGCGACACGCAAGAGAAGTGGTTCAGGTTCTAAAAGACATCTAAAAGAGAAGGTTGTCCAAATCTATGAATCATTCTTTAGAGGAGAAGACTTGATAACCGATAATACGACATTTTGGGATGAATTCTTTTTACTGAAACCTAAGATACCTCAGTTAGAAGCAGAAATTCATAAGTTATCAGTTGAACAGCTCATGAACATGAAAGACAGCATGAATTTACTTGTATCTCAGTGTATTGAGATGTTGGGTCAAGAGCACCATATCAGGTACAATAGTAATAAAATAAAATAGCTGAGAGAGGTTTTAAATTTAACTAAGTATAAGTAATATTTCTTAGTAACTGTTTCGATTCTCCTAAAATAGCTAAATGTTATCAGTTAGATAAGCATTTACGTGGCATGGAATTTTGAACACACATTAACTGCTTGTTAATTATACCTTTATCTAGGTACTAGCTGATCGCCGCAGCTCTGCCTGCGTGATCTAGTTTACTCGTTCCCGGTTCCCGTGGGAACACATTACCAGGATAAAAAGTAGCCTATGTTACTCAGGGTGAATGTAGCTTTCCAATGGTGAAAGAATTTTTTAAATCAGCACAGTAGTTTTTGAGTTTATTCATTACAAACATACACACAAAAATACAAATCTTTCCTATTTATAATAGTAGTATGGAAATAGTTAGTACTTGAAAAACAGTTCACAGTCAAAATATGTCTCAATAAAACTAGTACATACCTATGATGTTTTAAAATTTATGAACATATTTCAGTACAAAATCATTAAATAAGGAGCAATAACAATCAGGCATTCTAAATTTAAATTGTATTGGGCCATAATTAAAATACTTTTGAAACCCAGCCTAATATACAAAGTGTATTAGGCTGGGTTTCATTCATATCACTATGGGAAAGTCAGAAACCATAAAACATACAAAGATCTGTTCTTAGGAGCCATGTCATTGATTTTAGTAAAAACAAAAACTGCATAATCATATCCAAAAAATGATTTAGAAATAAAAATCGTCTACAGCTAGGTGACCATTGTAAACTGAGGGGTGCCTGTAACAGGGTGATCCATCCTGTTCAAAAAATAACTGCTTTTTACAACTTTACACACAGATACGAGAAATAAACAGAATGATAAAATGAAAAATGGTGTAAGTTTACATCCTGTAGACCTGTATATACAATACATAATCTTACACACAAATGTCTTTTTCAGATTGGTCTATGCACTTCAAACCCTCAGTGCACTATTAATAACTATGTATCAACGAGCTGCTCAGGACACTAACATAAACATAAAAACAATTTTAATTGGGACAGATAAAGCAGATAGTAAAATGCAAAAATTATTTGAACATTGTAGTGTTATACTGTCAGGTGAGTTTAGCATTTTTAATACAAAAGATTACATGTAAAATTACTTGTTCGATATAAGTACTTGTATTCAGAATAGGGCAAATCAGTATGATGGCTGGCATAGAACTCACAATATGTTCAAAACAGAAGACCAACACCTTAGCGACCAGACTCTGGGTGCAACAAATGTGATATGTCTCTGGATCGTAAAAAAAATCCAGAGTTGAACCAGATTTGTTTCTTTTAGAAGTAGAAAACTTTACTAAATCAACCACCAGATGGACTAAGATAACTGTTTATTCTGCGTCATAGCTTTTCTTTATTTATGTTATTACTGCCTGTTTGACAAATTATATACTAAAAACCTTCCTCGAGAACCACTCAGTCCATTGATGAAAACCTCATCAAAATACGTTTCATAATTTTAAATATAGGGATGGAAGCGACTTTGCTTTTTTACTATGGTATGATGTTTTGTTTTTTGTTTGTTTGTTGTTGTGTTTTTTTACCTATTGAGATTGAGACTAGTTTGACAAACTACTCGTTGATATTGTTTACTATTGCACCAAATATAATTTGGTTTTTTACTAAAGTTTGTGTAGATTCACTTGTAAAAAATGTAAGTCTACAAAAAATAAATTCTATCAAACTATTTGTTCCAGGTGATGTTCCAGACAGTTTGAAGTCAACTGTATTAAAACTCCTTCTAGTTATAGCAACAGGCATAGACAACATAGATGAGAATCCACTTATTGAGTATTTCATGCAGAACTCACTATTTGAGCCACTGATACAACTTCTATGCACATCTACGGAAAGACAACATCATGGTAGTACTGAATTACGTACAAATTTCAATACACAACGCTTGCAGATTTGTTTTTGAATACTGATAAGTTTTAGGGTTCTGTACCCAAAGGGTACCTGGGTCACCTGGCGGTATCTCTAGAAACGTGATAATTAAACAGTTGAAATTTTCACTGATGGTGTATTTCTCTTGCCCCTATAACAACAAAATAAATGAACCATGCAAAATACATCCTTGGAGGACCCTCAAAGTTGTACGCAACGTGCGCGGGTCCGTCTCGCTCTTGACTGGGTTTATAACTGTTAAATTAAGTAGTCATATTATTTAAAATTGCAGGTTACGATGTAGTAATGTTATTAATGTTTTTGGTGAATTACAAGAAACAAGAATCAGCAAATCCATACGTTGTGAAGTTATCAATATTAGATGATGAATTGGCACTAAATGGGTAAGTTTTATGTGTAATTATAAAAAAACCGTTAACTGAGAATTTTTAAAAATTGTTTTTATTTTTATTTTCAATCACAAATAATTATTTACTGATTCAACAGTACCTACCTACAAATAAGTCACCAGAGTGTAGTAGTTCTGCGTGGCTTATTGTTTTGACATTTTTTAATTACAAAAAGTAAAATAATTTGACCATCAGTTAATAAATAATAAATAAAAAATTTTGACCATTCTCATGACGTCATCTAGCCCAAATTAAGCTAATATAAGCTTGTGCTATGGAGTCTAGACGACTGATAAACATACTTATACATTTCTAAATACAAACATTTGTGGATCGCACAAATAATTTGATTCGACCCGGAATTGAACCTGGGACCTCAGGGACGTCAGTCGCATACTCATACCACTGCGCCACTTAGGCAGTAATTTTTTTACTTTAAAGTCGAGTTTTTACTTTAACATAGAATTCATAATGTTATAGCTACGGTCAAGTCATAACGGCTGCGTTGAATGACTACGTGATGTCGACATTTGGTGGTATGCAAGGTAATGGTGGTGGCGGTGGATGGTTGTCTTCTCTCACTAGTATGGTGGGAGGGATATTCCTCACTAGTGATGAGACACAACCTGTTGTTAGAGGACAGAGGAATAGGTACGTGAATCCTTCTAACTAATATTTTTAAACACTGGTATACTGTGGAGAACGCCTTCGCGAGGACCAAACGTTTTAGACGTTTACTGCCTAACGAAAGTGGCCTGGAACGCCCCGCCTGCGCACATATTTCCACATCAACATCAACCCTCGGTTTTAGAGTTTTCGATACGAAAATCTCTTATACAACAGTAATGTCCGTCCGTCCGTCCGTGAACAACTTTCAACTCGAGAACGGTAAGAGCTAGAGACTCAGTGTAAACGCCAATCGACTCAGCATAGTCGAAAACCCTCCAAAATTAACTTGACTTTGACCTCTGATCTCCAGGTCAAGGTCAAAACGAGGTCAAAAAACGGTAATAGTTAGAGACTCAAGGCCAGCTGCAATCAACTCAGCATGGTCAAAGACCTCTAAAATGATGTTGAACTTCATGTCATGTGTAATTTTTTAGATTTTTTGAAAAAACTTTCGAAAACTCTAAAATATATGGCAAATTTTTGCCATATTTTTAACTTGTTTTAAGCGGAGCGGAGGTACATTACTAGGTCAACTTGCAGACCCGTTTCGATAGTATTGTGTGCTACGAAAGAGGCCTCCAACTGCTCAAAGACATTCGTTGATGTTTCCATCTGGCGGGCGACGTCACTTTGGCGTCCCTAAAATTTAAAATAAAGACTTCAAATTGTTAGAACTGAACCACGTTCAAATCGGTTGAATTTTTTTTTCAAATAATTTTCAAATAATTTTAGTCGATAATTTCTGAAACCAAAAATAATCATAGTAGGATGAAATTACAAAAGGACGAGAATATAACAAAAATGAAGGGAAAAATAATTTATGGTCGATCTGAGGTCGGGAAGTGGAAAGGGGTGAGTTTTTAAGGGTAAAAACGTTTTATCTCGATTTCCGGCAAAAATACAAGTCCTATGGAAAAAATTTAATGACAAAGTTGTAGGTAATAAAGAGACCTACAACTTTTGTATTTGCACTTTTTTCACATAACCTCAAAATTTATGTGAAAAATTCAAATAATCAAGTTTTTGGTTTATTATTTTTATCTTATGCAAAACAATTTTTTTTTCATGAAATTTGGTGAAAACTTACCTTGTTATGTCCCAAAGACTCTGTAATTTTTTTGATTTGAAATATTTATTTTTTAACCTAATTTTGACAAATCGAAATTTGACTGCTTCGGTGGCGTGGTCGGTAGTGTATCCGCTTTCGACGCCGGAGTCTCGGGTTCGATTCCCGGTCGGGACAAACTTTGTGTGATGACATACGTTTGTACCGAAGTCTGGATGTTTCCTATGTATAAAATGTTTTGGTTTATTATTTACAAAAAAAAATGTATATAAGTATTTATATCAGTTCATCTAGTACTCATATCACAAGCTCTGCTTAGTTTGAGACTAGATGGCGTTGTGTGGATTGTCCTAACATATTTATTATTTTATTTATTTATTTAATATTACAAAGGTTAAACCTTAAACCTCCAATTAGGATGTTTTTTCGATTTTAAGTCAAAATTAGGTGAAAAAATAAATATTTCAAATCAAAAAATTACAGTCTTTGAGGTAAGTTTTCACTAAATATCGTGAAAAAAAAATTGTTTTGCATAAGATAAAAATAAAAACCAAAAACTTGATTATTTGAATTTTTCACATAAATTTTGAGGTTATGTGAAAAAAGTGTAAATACTAAAGTTGTAGGGCTCTTTATTACCTACAACTTCGTTATTTAATTCTTTTCCATAGGACTTGTAGTTTTGCCGGAAATCGAGATAAACCGTTTTTACCCTTAAAAACTCACCCCTTTCCACTTCCTGACCTCAGATCGACCGTAAATTATTTTTCCCTTCATTTTTGTTACATTCACGTCCTTTTGTAATGGGTTTCATCCTACTATGATTTTTTTTCACTTTTTACCATTTTCAAAGGCTTCAGCCCTAGTCTATTATATGAGCGACCAAAAATACTGGCAAATTGTGGGTGTGTAATACACCTGTCTACCAAAATCTTATGTCTGTCAAAATCGGTTGACTCAATCGAAATTTCTGAGGTAAGAAACATAATCGAATTGAGAACCTCTTTTTGGAGTCGGTTAAAAAAATCTAGATCGGCAGATGTATGTTAGTTCACCAATCACTAATAGCATAGTATATGCCCAGTGGCGGAGAGGAAGGCATGTTGCTAGCGCTGTACGAGGCGGCGCATCTGAACCGCAACTTCATGACGACTCTGGCGCACTCGTCGTCGGCCGCCGCCTCGTCCGCGCCGCCCTCGCCGCCCGCCACGTTGCCGCCACACCAGGTTCGTTTACACACAAGTATTAATAATTCATTTTTTAGAGTTTTCGAAACGAAAATCTCTTATACAACAGTAATGTCTGTCCGTGAACTACTTTTAACTCGAGAACGGTAAGAGCTAGAGACTCAGTGTAATGGTCAAAGACCTCTAAAATGATGTTGAACTACATGTCATGTGACATTTTTTAGATTTTATGAATAAACTTTCGAAAACTCTAAAATATATGGCAAATTTTTGCCATATTTTTAACTTGTTTTGCAATCTAACACAGTGTCATCTATCCCAAATGAAGCTAATCTAAGCTTCTTCTATGGGATCTGGACAACTGATAACCATACACATATTATACACTAGTGAACGCTCGCGGATTCGCCCGCTTGACAAGTTATATACACAAACACCTTCCTCGAGAACCACTCTATCCATTGGTGAAACCCGCATCAAAATCCGTTGCGTACCTAGATATAAAGATCTAAGCATACATATTCGGAAGAGACTTTGTTTTATAATATATAATGATCGTGACAGCGATAGTGATGATAGTGGAGTAATATTGATAATGATTCAAATGCTAAGCCGCACGAAACGATCGGACGTCAGTTATGCTACAGAATAGGTTATACGTATCTATTTTTTGGAGTTTACTCCTTAAGAATCGATTTTCATATATAAGGTATGAGAAAAATCCGAGGGGTAAAACCTACTAACAAGTAACGAAAATCGTGTCACGTTTTTGGTGCGCACCTCTAGTGCGCAACTTTCTAATTTGTTATGGTTAGATACTCGTACTTAAGGAGTAAACTCCAGTCGTGCGTCGGAGCTGACACACACTTTTTTTTTTTTATTATATATTATACATAGAAAATACCCAAACTCCGAAACAAACATTTGTGGATCGCACAAATAATTTGATTCGACCCGGAATCGAACCTGAGACTTAGGAACGGCAGTCGCTGCCATTACATACATGCATACCACTGCGCCACCGAGGCAGTCAAAATTCGAGTATTAGAATACTATTGAAGAAGCTTTGACTTTTTATTGCAGACTCCACCGAATTTATCTCAAATACAAGCGCTAGACAATGAACAACCAACGAATTTATTAGTCACGTTCTTTCAATATTGGTGAGTATATAATATTCCAATTATTTGATATGTTTTTCTGTAAACAATATCAATAACTAGGTAGTTATTGAACCCGGCGAACTTCGCACCGTCTCAAATAAATCTTTATAAAGAAAGCTTGGACCCGTCATATTATCAAGATTAACCCCCATATTTTTAGGCGACACTCCAAATACCACTCCTCTTTACTAAATAAATTTTGAGTAATTTGGTAGTTATAGTTATTGAAACGAACTCCACTCAGAGTTTAAATAACAAACTAACTCTTATAAGTGGAGAAAAGAAACGTCATTTCAAGTAAGCTGCAATTGCATTCGAAATCGCGTTCTATCGTAAATATTATAAAAATGTTTTTCAAGTTATGAAGAATTTATTAATTATATGTATGATGATGATACATCCTATAATTACACGCCAAGAACGTATTTAAGGGATGCAGACACTCAATAGAGTTTATAACGAATAAAGTACCGATTTTGAAGGAGTGTGGGAGAAAAATGTGAATCGGAGATACAGTGGAGAGGCATTGGGAGTGTTGTCTTAGAATATGGGGGTAACTTACCGTATTAATAGGTATGTAAATGTTATGACTGAAAATTAGACAAGTTTAAAAATTATGGATTAATTTTCAGTTCAATCGTAATGGCAGACACACGGACTGAAACAAGTGTGAACAAATGTAGTCTCTGTTTCATCATACTTACGTGTATTGTAGAAGAGCAATTCGCCAATTCCATAATGCATGATCAAAATCTTACATTTAAGGTAAGATTTCTTGCTTATGTATAAAAATGGCAAAACAAATTACGTTTGTTGTATGGGAGCCCTCCTAAATATAAATTTTGTTCTGTTTTTTAGTATTTGTTGTTATAGCGGCAATAAAAATACATCATACGTGAAAATTTCAACTTTGTAACTATCACGGTTCATGAGATACAGCGCAAGACAGACGGACAGCGAAGTCTCAGTAATAGGGTTCCCGTTTTAGCCTTTGGGTACGGAACCCTAAAAAAAAGATCGTAGACCTTTTGAATGATAAAATTCTGTCATTCAATCGACTGGGATTTGGTCGTAATTGACAGAATCCAGCAGATAGATATTTCACTTTATAATTTTTATGTCATTATTAAAACAACCCAGCGAACTTTGTATCGCCTCAAAAAAAAATAAAAAAAATAATATATATATTATATAAAAGTTTTGAAATTATTTACAACAAGAATAACAATATACAAAATAAACTTAATTATAGACTAAAAATATTTACATTACAAAATATCATTTAAAAAATCCTATTTTATATAAAATAAAAAAAATATATTTTAATACTTCATGCAAATGTATGTAAATTGAAAAACGCGACGGACGGACAGACAGACAGACAGACAAATTTTATTGTCGTATTAAATATATAGATATCAAAGTGTGGTAGGCTCTAATACAAAATTTACACAATCTTCCAATTTTCAGGTCCAGTTGTACAGACTACCCATGCGCCATAGGAAAATAGTTCTTGAAGAACCACCTTCACAGCCGTTAGCCTCCACATTAATAGGTAATCCAAATATTTTTACTACTATTATTAAACCGGACACTCTTAGGAGGAGAACGCCTTATCAATTAACTTTGTTGTTTTATTTTATGTAACCGTTGTCTATACTAGAGATAAGATTAGATTGTTTGAATCGAATAGGCTCCGTAACTACTGACCTGATTATAAATAAATAATATATAAATATTTTTGGACATTCTCACACGACGTTATCTAGCTCAAATTAAGTTAATATAAGCTTGTGCTATGGGATCTAGATGACTGATAAACATACTTGTATATTTCTAAATACATACATATTATACATAGAAAATACCCAAACTCCGAAACAAACATTTGTGGATCGCACAAATAATTTGATTCGACCCGGAATCGATTCGGGGACCACAGGGACGGCAGTCGCATACTCATACCACTGCGCCACCGAGGCAGTCAAACATATAATGGACATTCTTTCACTGATATGTAGTTACATTATCCCCGAGTAACATCTTGGCTACTTATCCTAGTCTCTGGGAATCGGGAACGAGAAAACTATATAACGTGGCCGCCCACGTGATATAGTTTACTGATAAAAAACCTTACCCATAAATTTTAGCGATTAATGACGTCACGAAGCGGTTATTGTGACAGGTTCCATCACACTGTCATCGTGCGCGGCTTATAATTCGAATGTTACTGTTGATTTTATTGCCAGGTTCTTTTCTCACGGCTCCACCCATTGCTTAGTGAATCTGACTTTAAATGTAAATTCTTATGTACTGACGTTAATAAGCGTTATTTTATATCCTATATTAATAAATATATTTGACTTTGACTTTGACTTTGAATGGATAATTACAGATTTACTTGTGGAGTTCATAATGTGCCATCTACTAAAGAAGTTTCCCGGTGAACTATATCAATTGTGTGTAGCAGTTCTACTACGACTACTGAGCTATCAGAAACGTTGTAGAGTACGACTTGCTAGAGACTGGCGCCCTCTGTGGGCCGCGTTAATAGCTTTGTTGAAATTCCTAGTCGCCAATGAGAGCACACTGTTAAGAAGACATAATATATTCATTATGGCTCAGCAGGTTAGTTCTACTCTTTAAACTTTAAAGTTAAAGTGTCCATGATAATTACAGTTATAACTCGTGCGTGTAAGTTGAGACCTGAGCGATGTGATGTCAACGGCGTGCGTTTGTCTATACATTGGACCTATTTCCAAAAATAATATCTTAGTAAGCTTCCGTTCGAGACTTTACCTGCCCTATTTTTCTTGTAACTTTGTTGTTATCGGGAATAGCGCAAATTAGTAAAATGACTAAAAGTAATTCAAGCGCAAGTCTCAACTTATCGCACACGAGTAGTAGTTAAGTTCATCTCCAAAACGATTCAAGCGCTTTTGCCTTTTGTCACTGCCAGGGATGTCCTTTCACAAGCATTTATCAAGCGCCAGGAAGAGGCTAACTAATGAACTTTTTACCAAAAAATGTTCATAAAAGTTAACTGATTTATAGCTTAAAGTTATTGATCGAGCTCAATTTTAGGCGACAAGTGTATATCATTTGTGTACTCCTCCGAAACGGCTCGACCGATTTTGACCAAATTTGGCATGCTGGTCGACATCATACCCGGGAGTGCATATATCTGAAATCATGGAAATAGTGCTGACCACGGAGGAATAATCACCGAAAAACCAGATGATTAAATGGTTGCCATGGAAACACGTGCGTCAACAATGAAAATAGAATTTAACATTTGCTCCGCTCAACATTTGCAATTAGCAGCATGCATTGCATACCTAGTTATTATTTATTCTAATATTTTATTGTGTTATGAGCTAGCCATTTCAAGCGCTCATGGGTAAGTTTAGTAGTATTCTAAACTAATTGATCTGCCGCTCTGTGCCTTCTTAGTATAATTTTAGGTACTGGGTTCCGTACTGGGTACTAATATATCTACGTTTATAGGTGGTGAACATTTTCAATTTATTTATCACATTCGGTGACACATTCCTACCGACACCAGCTTCGTACGACCAACTGTATTACGAACTGATCAGAATGCATCAAGTCTTCGATAATCTGTTTTACATGGGTGAGTATACTTTATTGTTTGTTTTAAAAAAGGATTTTATATCACATGCAAATTTCTTAATTAGAATATCAAGCGCCGTTCAGCTTACGCTATAATATATAGCATCATAGTAAAAGCACACTATACATACATATGGACACGTTCACACAGTGCTATACTGTATAGTATTGGTTTGGCTATAAACTTTTCATTGCTTCGGTGGCGTGGACGATAGCGCATACGATATTATCTTTACTATAATGCTATATTATTATAGCGTAGTACAACCGGCGCTTCAGGCTAATTGTGACGAACTATGTATTTTCTAACTATCACTAACACAAATAAAATTTACTTGGAACTATTCCTGTGGCTCCTACAGCGTTACGATACTCGACGGGTGACGGTGAATTCAAACAAGAAGCGTTACGGTTAGCCAATTGTTTGGTAAACGTACGAGCAATCATACAACACTTCTCACCAAAGATAGACGCTTGGCTCGCGTCACAGAGTTTGTCTACACCTACTGAGGATCAGGTAAGACTTCCCAAATATGGAGGTAAAACTACATAATATACTTTAGTTTAACCCATTTAAAACCCTTGTAAAAATTCTATATCTACTACCTGCTACAGCGTAGTCGTAGTTACATTTCAGCGTAATTGGTTGCCATGACAACCAATATAAACAACAAAAAATAATCATCAAAAATCTACATAAAAAACAGTCAAATTGAAAAGCTTTTTTGAACTCTGATAAAAATTCAAAATAAATAATTTTTTACTAGATTCTAGAGGTGGTCCGCAAAAACTACGACAGTTTAATCCTCAAACTGCAAGAGGGTCTTGAATCATACGAGCGATATTCTGAGCGAGAACACCGACCACTACTGTCTCGGCTAGTACTAGCGGCCAGACAACGGAGTGACAATTCCGCTTTACATCACCATACTGCAGCTGCACTTGAACATTACACTAGCATTTCATAGTAAAATATATACATATCATCACGCCTATATCCCCAAAGCAGTAGGCAAAGGTACACACTCTGTCAGTCATTTTTGTTGGTCCCGCGTAAATTACTGATCGGTACGTTACCCGGCACTATATGAAGTAACATGCAAACCAAAATTCCAACATGACAGACAGTTCCATAACAGTTCATACCACTAAATAAAATCCTTGCAGTCAGAGCGTGAGTTAATAGTCTCACCAAGATTTTACTAAGCCCTACAAGTGGTGCCATCTGTCGATAAACGAACGAAGCTCAGGAAAACATAAAATTGGCTCTGTCTGGAGATAGGATTGCATGGGACAAACAAAGTTACTGGCGAAAAGTGGCGTCTGCCTAGCCCTTCGCGTAAACATAAATATTAATAAATTTCAATAAGATATTATAAAATATTAATTGTTTAAAAAAAGAAAAATGTTATAATACAGCTAGACACGTTTTAAAGGTAGCAGACTGATTTACTGAAAGTAATTATTTGAATGACAAATGTTGACATTTATTTAACATAACGTTATAGTTAACTTTATATTCTAGGCTTTTCAATTTACCTAAAAAATCCCGACACAGGATGAAACCTATTCTGTTAACTTATTAAGTACAATAAGATATTGATTAGGCGAAAGATGTAGGGGCAAGTTTATTTGTCTTCCTCCATAATATATCTATCTACCATTCCATAGATTATAAAATGAATTTGGAATGAAGAGTAGTGCTTTTATTAGTAATCAACTTAAAACCTTATCGTCGTCCCGGATTTTTAATTTATGTTGTAATATCTTGTTACTCTAATATTATACTATAGATTTTATATTTTTATCACTAGTAACACCTACCATTAATTTATTTTAGAATTTAGATTATCCAAGTGTTCGTTGCTTCTAGAAACATACAATCCGCGAGGTCTAAGCTGAACTTTGCATTTGTGTGAGTGATCACGAAAAGTAGTGTGTGTACAACACGTTTGTGTGTGTAAAACAGGTCACATTATACGTTCACATACGTGCACTCACACAAATGCTAAGCTCAGCTTACGCCTCGCGAACTGTACCATTGTCATTATAAAGTAATGTAATAATATTTATACAATTTTACCTAAGTATAACTTAATAGGTACGATAGAGATTTTAATGTAACTATGTAGTTAGTTATTTTAGGAAATGTTAAAATAAATTATTTTTGTGAACTAGCACTTGTATTCTTTACCAATGGCCACACCATTATAACTAAAATAGGATTGCTATCTAAGTCCTTGTCAACCCATGCCTATATTCATTGGATTAAAGACCTGCGAGCACGACGCAGTGGGCTCTAGATCGAACAACAGTAAATAAAAGACCGGAAGCAGTAGACTAATAGCCGGTTTGATGGAACATCGTGCGTGCGGTGGGTAAAACTGTATCGGTGTTTCACCGGCCTGCGTAGGCAAAACTGTGGTGAACGTTGTGCGTGTGGTAGACCTTTAAATTGGTCACACTCTGACCATATACCGGTGTGTAATGGATTGGGACCCTCAAGAAAAGATTTCAGATCAAAGTCTGAAAATCTGTCGTGATCATAAATTTTTGACACGTTGCGGTGGTCTGGCGTGAACCATAGATTATACGAGCGGGATTACGATTCCCACTGTTAGGGAAAGGCCGTGGGTTCGAGTCCTGCCGATGACATGAGTTTTTGTGATTTACTTATAATTTTAATTTACAACGCTGTGTGCAACAGATGGCGCTGCTGTCACGTAAACATATCAGTCCGTAATTCTTTTAATTTAATAATATAAACACGGCCTAAAAAACATTGAATTATTGCGCAAACAAATCTTTAAACTTTGAAGTGTCAGTGAAAGTGTTATCTGCAAAAAGTGTACATGATAGTGCTAGACAATATCAAAAACCGAAATATGAAGGGACATTCAAAAAAGTACTTAAACATTTTGATAGATAGGTACCTATAAGTGCTAAAATTGTTACCGGACCACATTTTATGTTAACTAGAATTTCGACGAATTTGTGATTTGTACATAAGTGACCATTGTGGAAGAAACATTGTACTAATAATTGCAAAATTTTATCTCGTCGATATCAACATACCGTCTCCTATATTATTATAAACAATTGACTAACCGCATATATAATTAAATCGATAAAGTAGTTGCATTGTTTATAAACAGATATTGTAAAAATAGATACCACAAATTCATAACAGATCGTATTAGTGCTTTTGAGGCATAAGTCAGTTATTACGAACAAGGTGACACAAGTTCAAATCCCGCTCGAGATACTTTTTGTTTTGTTTTTTCTTTTTGGTAGTGTTTTTATACCTCATTACTTTTCTACCTATTTAATATGAGTCCTGAAAACGTCACCATACGCCGGAAAATGACTACCTCTCGGTCATGTCAAGACACCTGCCGGTCTATGTTTATCAGGCTCAACTACGTCGTGTGCGTCCATAGCGGACAGCTTACCTGAACACTGTGCAGATTTTGACCTGGAATATGTTGAGAATCTCAAGAGGCAAATAGAACACCTAACCGTGCAATTAGAGAGCGCTAATCAGCAAATAGATGAGTTATTGCTCGAGAACAATTCCATAAGAAAAACTAGTGTGACACAACAATATAAAATATCTATTTTACATACTATCTGTTCAAATACACCACAAAGCCGTACCAGGACCAATTCTGTTCATGTAAGGAAGAGTAAGAAACACTGCAGAAGAACCCTAGACTTTGACAGGGATGAGAGTGACTCGTGCTGTAGGGACTTAGATGAGAGGAGTGTGAACCACTTAGTGTCGAATTCACAACCACAGCCTGACCAAATCATGGACCGGATCGTACCTGCGTGTTCACCAGTACATACCGGCGCGGTAGTAACAAAACCACGGGTGGTTATCGTCGGGGATGAACAAGTACGAGGACTGTCGTCATGGCTAATCCGGAGCAGAGAAAATGAATGGAACGATTCCTATGGTGTTGTTGGTCTAATCAAACCTGGAGCGACATGTGACAGGATCCTGCGCAACAATGACACTCTTTTCGACTCGCTCACGAAGGATGATATTGTTGTACTTTCAGTGGGATCAAACGATAGTAATCCTTCACAAATATGTAAAGAACTATGTATATCTCCGGACAAATTTGAAAAATGTCGTCTGGTATTCATTCTGGGTGTTCATACAATTCACATCTTAATGACATGATGTTAAATCGTAGTATTCAATTAGTAAGTCGAAATTATTCCAACTGTAAATTTATATCACTCCATGACGAATATCCCTATTTTCGGTATAATTATAGACATTTTATACACAAAATTGCCATAAAGTTAAATATTGAAATAGATTTCCTGACCTACAGTCAACAATACCTAGATGTCAAAAAATTGCACCTAAATAGATGTTCTAGTAGTAAGCCGCGCGTGGTTTCTAAAAGTCATGTTCAAGTTCAAAAAACCATGCTTCATTATTATAAACCCCTGCAAAACCTATTAGCAATGTAATAGATGTGTCATTGTCATGTAAAAATATTAATTTACCTTTGAATGCGACATCTAAGCCCCAGGATTTTTTTCGCGCATAAATATATCTATGTAAGACATAATATAGATCAAAATCAAAATATAGATGGACTTATTAGTAAGTCTGATCAATTATGTGTGCATCTCACAGAACTGTACAATAAAGGTAAACCCATCGATGTAATATGTGTAACTGAAACGAACATGAAAAATGGTGACCAATCTGAGCTTAATTTACCAAACTATACACTTTATACTCATTATTCTCGAGACGATAGACATGGGGGTTCCTGTATACTGTTAAACAATCGGCTGAGAGGTGTCCGACTTGACAAGACAAAATGGTGTGCACCTAAATACATGTAGTGTTGCGCAATCGAACTGCTCATTCATGAAGTTATCATAGGCCACCTAGGTGTGATAACAAATCAATAGAAACGTTTTTCAGTACTTTGGATAGCATTTTACACCATATCTGCGGTGATTATAATATAGACACCTTGAAGATTGATCCTAGATCTGTAAATTTTCAAAATTTGCTACGCAGTTATGGCGTAAAGCTAGGCGTTCAGACTCCTACACGTCCATGTAGCGGCAAATGTATAGATAATATAATTGACAACATTCGTGGCAGTAAATGTCAAGTTGTGGAGTGGGCGCTGTCGGATCACACGGCTCAGTTACTACAATGCCCTGTGAAAACAACTTGCTCCATGACTCATTGGTATGTATTTAGACGAAATTATACAAAATAAAATATAGCTAAATTTAAGGACTCCCTACAGAATTTGACATTTAATGACATATATGATTATAATAACCCAAATTATGCATTTAATAAATTTCACGAGTGTTTTAAATTGTTTTACGACATGTGTTTTCCGATAAGAAGGGTAAAAATATCTGCCACAAAACCACCAAGGTGGATTAGTAAGGGCATAAGGACGTGTTGTAGACGTAAACGCCAAATGTTGCTGCAGTTCCATAACGTAGGAGATTTTAACTGTGGGTCGAAATTATGATCGGTGGCCGAGTAATTCCATAACTCAGTCAGAGTCTAAACAAAAAAAAAATACCATAAAAGATAAAAGAATACAATTAAAACTACCATAGATAAAGAATATTCTATCTACAGTAACTACTAACTACACAATACATTAAGATATAAATAGATAAGAGACCACAAAAAAGGGGGGATATGGTTACGTAATTTAAGTAGGTAGGTACCTATAGTTTTAATTTATTATATTCAATATATTTACAAAGGGTCTTGATAAAAGGGGTATGGACCAGGGCTAGAAGAGTTTTGAAAGATGTAGGTAGAGGAATATTAGAGGAAAGCACATCGTAAAGAGAAATTCGTTGATTTGGACAGGAGAAGAAGATGTGATCCGCGTCACCTTCATCCAAACCGCATTCACAAAGAGAATGATCCCTAACCTTAATCTTTGCCATGTGAACTGGCGTACATGCATGACCTAAGCGGAGACGAGAAACTACCGATGTCGAGTTTTTTCCAAAGCCCCGATTCTTAAAGAACCATGGCTTTTTGGGCACGAGTGGTTGGATGTCACTATAGTATTTGCTTTTTTTGAGACAGACGCCATACCTCGTTCCATGCACGAGATAAGCTGTCTCCTGAAACTTGTGACAGATCTTGTGTCGATATTTCAGTATACTCCAAAGAGCCTAGTCTGGCTGCTTGTTTTGCGCATGAGTCAGCTGTTTCATTACCCGCAATGTTTGAGTGACCGGGGATCCAAGCGAGACAGATTGCAAGACTCTTTAGATGACACCTAAAGAGCGCCACTCTAATTTAAAAAATGATAGGGGACCTGGACTTAGTGCGGAAGGGGTTTGAATTAACTGCTTGGAGACAGCTTTTGGAATCTTATAGAATTGTTTAGGTTATGAGATAAAACATACAGAATAGCTTCAAGGATAGCTATAGACTCTCCCGTAAAAACTGAAGTCATAGAGGTACATTTAAAGCTAAGGATAATGTGGAACTTTGGAATCCATACAGCCGCTCCTACAGAACCGCAATAGTCTGACTTAGAAGCATCCGTGTAGATTTTAGTTACGATGACATTTCAACGAGTATAATTAAATCAGTGACAGATTTGATGGCCCCTGTATTGTGTCACATTATTAATTTATGTATGGAATCAGGTGTATTTCCGGAAAAGCTAAAAATGTCAATAGTAAAACCACTGTACAAAAAAGGAAATACACATGAACTCTCGAACTATATATAGGCCTATAGTACTTTTGCCCGTATTCTCGAAGATTTTCGAGCGTGTTATTTATAACGCACTATACGGCTTCTTTGAAAGGTGCAAGGTACTCGCGTATGAACAATATGGTTTTAGGAAGGGAAGAAATATTAACATGGCTATATATAAAGTATTCGAGCGGATAATAATAAACGTTGATAACCGACGCCCTGTAGCGGCTCTATTTATGGACATGAGCAAGGCTTTTGACTATGTGGATCGGGACATACTTCTCCGGAAGTTAGAGGGTTGTGGAATAAGGGGTAACGCTTTGGAACTCGTTAAATCCTATCTCACTGACAGAAAACAAGTAACACAGGTTAGCAGGGTGTGTTCTAAAACAAAAACGGAACGAGCGTATACTTCTGTCCAAAGATCAAATAACTACGATGTTCCCCAAGGCAGTATATTGGGCCCTCTTTTGTTTCTTGTATAAATTAATGACATGCCCAGGGTAACTCCGCATCCTATGATTTTATTTGCCGACGACAGTACCGTCATTCTTAGTGGAAACAACGACTGTACATTCGAGCATGAAGTAAACGAGTGCTTAAGGGTATTAGTAGACTGGTTAACAGTGAATAATCTGCGTATCAACCTCGGTAAAACAAAAATAATGACATTTAAGCAAAAAACTAAAAACATAATACCGAATGTTCAATACGGCAACAACAAAATAACAGAAATTGACTCAACTAAGTTTTTAGGTCTCGATTTGGATCGTGACATGTCGTGGAAAACTCACACCCAAAGTGTATGTAAGCGCCTGAGTCAGTACTCATATGCCCTGTACAATCTGTCAAAGGTGGTGAATGAGACCACACTCATGACCGCATACCATGCATATGTAACCTCGGCCCTACGCTATGGTATTATATACTGGGGTAACTCCACAAATGTGGAATTAGTCTTCAAAGCGCAAAAACGATGCATTAGAGCTATGTTCCACATGAAAAGTACGGACAGTTGCAGGCCTTTGTTTCTTAGTCTCGGTATATTAACAATGCCTTCTTTATACATATTTGAAGTAGCTATGTTTGTTAAAAGTAACATTCATTTGTTTGATAAGTTGAAAAGCTCCCGGCACCAACACAAAATTCGTTTCAGGTCACATAAGAAAGCAGTCTATGACAAGAGTTTTTTGGCAATGGCTCCGAGGGTATACAATAAGTTGCCAGTGTCTGTTCTGGAAATTGGAGATTTGAACAGTTTTAAAATAGAACTGCTAGTTTTTTTGAAAAGGAAGGCATATTATTCGGTGCGGGATTATTTAATTTATGCTTTTTAGGACATTTAATTTTTCATTGACATTTTATATCTACACCTATAATTATTGACATTTATTTTTGTGGTTTGATATCATATTTGAAACGTTCACTGACATTTTATAGCTATAGACATTTGTAATTCAATTTATTTTGTAATTTTGACATTTTTCTAATTTATTCTAATATGTAGGTAAATATATGACATTATTTTATCGTCCCATAAATATTGCATGCTCGGTGAGGCACAGCACAGCGGAGGTGGTTTCCTGTATCATCTAGGAAAACTGTAATAATTTACCTGTGTTCAGCAATAAATAAATGAATAAATAAATGAATAAATTTCTTTCTTAATATTATAAGAAATAGGCATGATTATAATTATGTTTATTTGTAACTATACTTTATTTCAACTTTACACGCGTGGCGGGTGGCGCCACGCGTGGTGTTCTAGCAAAATAATCCATGGTATTCCATCCGATATAAATGTACCCGCTGTAACGATGCTGGATGCAGCGGCAGAGACACACGGACCAAGAAAGTTGTTTACCAGTTTCGATCTTGTTTGAAAATTACAAAAAGGTTCATACCAAAAATATATCAGTGAAAGAGATGCATCCACGCTTAAGGTAAACCAATTTCTTGGCCCACTATACCCGCCGCGGTACGCTTCATTTTAGCGAACGCCCTTATTTGTTTAAATAGCTCTTTCATAAAGGATTTTTTCCTTTATAAGTATCTGGCCAAAGAAAAGATGGATGGAATGTGTGAAAGAGGATATGACAAGGAGAGGAGTGACTGAAGAGATGACGTCTGACAGGGATGTGTGGAGGAGAAAGACTTGTCGCGCCGACCCCAAATAATTGGGATAAGGGCAGGTAGATCAGGACTTCATAAAGGATTTTAAATCAATTATACTACTTGAATGCACATGCCACAATAATGTATATTAACATAAATATTTTAACAATTATTACACATACATAGTAATAATATAAGACTAGTTGATTGAAATAGACTAGAACATCTTTGGATATCTTTGGTATAATAGTATAACTTATCACAATTTAAAATTAAGTATAATTGATTTTTAATACTTGTACTTTATGTAGATATATTTATTCTGGTGGTTTTAGTTCAGCGAGAGCTTCCCTGACTAATTCTTCAAGTTCTTGAGGCAAAACCGTCTTGGACATACTTCGGATTTCCCCATATTCTTGGCATTCATCATTATTCTCATACATTTGTCCAAAATCTGTACAAGACTCATCACTGACTTCCTTATTCATATCTTCGTCGCTGTCAGGATACTTGCACACATTATTTTGACTATCACAATGGGATCTATCTTTTTCTTTAGAACCACTCGATTGGAGAGATCTATCGGAATCGGTCAAAAATTCGTCCAGTAACATTTGTGATGGAAATATTGGAATATATTTCTGACCATTACACCAGCTTTCTAATGTCTTTTCAAGTTCTGTAATTCTGTTGGCCAGAATTCTGCAAAACACGCAAAGGTACATTATAAGCATAGAATTATATTATAATCATTGGACGAATCTGATTGAAATACAAAGAATATACATTTCATCCTTCCTTGGAATAAAGTTAACACTAGTCATTGGAAAGTAAACTATTTGGGTGGAACCGCGAGCGCTCACCCACATACATTAAAAGAGAATTAATTTATAAATTCTAATACGAATCCCAAAATCGATATTTCCGGGGCTAGATTTGAACCAGCGACTGTTCTGTTCCAGACCTTTCCAGAAGGAACGTTCTGGGCAACTGACCAAGACAGACACCACTAGCGCAAAACCTCGAAACAGTGTGCGACTTATTGGTCGCGTTGCTTACAAAGCAGTCAATTGATCAGAGTTCATAGAAATACATAATGAATAAACGGAATTAACCTGACCGGTTTCGCTTTACAGCATTATCAAATGTATTTTACTACCTTGATAATACTTTAAAGCGAAACCGGTCAGGTAAAATCAGTAGAATAGTGTACAATAGTATTTTTTTATTTCATCATGTACGAGGGTGGATTGAAAAGTAATCGGCCTAACCAAGAAAATAAATACATAATAAATGAAATATATTTTTATTTTTCAACGTAATCACCATCAAGTTCAATGCACTTTTGCCATCTTCCCTTCCAAGCATTTAGCCCCTTGAAAAAAAAATGATTCTTCCTTAAGAGTCAAAATATGCGTCTACTGCTGCTTTGACCTCGTCTTTTGTCAAAAATTTTTGACCTCCCAAGTGCTTTTTTAGGTTCTAGAACAGAAAAAAGTCTGACGGTGCCAGATCAGGTGAAGGTGGATGCGGTAACAGTTCAAAGCCACAGTTGTGAATTTCTGCCATTCTGCATAATTGGACAGACGTGTGAACACGAGCGTTATCTTGATGAAACAGGACTTTTCTTCTGATCATTCCTGGACTTTTTTCTTTTATTTCCTCTCGTAAACGACGTAGTAAGGTGCAGTAATAATCAGAGTTTATAGTCTGACCCCTTTCAAGATAATAAACCATAATCACACCCTTCGAGTCCCAGAATACTGAAGCCATCACCTTACTTGCCGACAAAATCGACTTGGCCTTTTTGGGGGGTGGTGAACCAGGTCTTTTCCACTGTTTTGATTGTTGTTTTGTTTCCGGTGTACAGTAATGAACCCATGTTTCGTCCATAACCATAATAAAACGATTCAAAAAATCACATTCATCAGCTTCAAATAACTCCAAACAGTCGCGTGCAATAGTCAATTGCATCCTTTTTTGCTCAACTGAAAGCAGTCGCGGAACCCACCTCGCAGACACCTTGTGGAAACCCAACACGTTGACTATTATGTTTTGAGTACGTTCATAAGAGATGCCTATTTATGCCTCGAGTATTTTTTTAACATTTTCGTCAGTAGTGGACGTCGAAGGCCTTCCAGAGCGGGGTTCGTCTTTCACACTCTCAACCACGCTTGAATTCTGCTATCCATTTTTTGAGGGATGAATATGAAAGAGCGCAATCCCGTAATGTACTGACCATATCATCATGGATGGCTTTTGATGACAGCCCCTTCTTGTGGAGGTACTTAATGACGGCACGCTGCTCGATTTGCTCCATTTGCGGAAATGATGTCAGATTGCTTTGTTAATAAATTTATAAAATTAAAATTAATTATCGCACACGTTTCAAACTTCACACAATTAACAGGTCTGAACTGAACTAAATAATGTGTGTAGATTTGATTTTTAGAACTAAATGGATCAATGTTAGGCCGACTACTTTTCAATCCACCCTCGTATCATATTGGTTTCACCAAGTGCCCGCCAATCGAAAGTATCTTATCTTAACAAAATATAAAACAAAGTCACTTGATGCTGTCTGTCTGTCCCTATGTATGCTTAGATCTTTAAAACTACGCAACGGATTTTGATACGGCTTTTGTAATGAGTATCTCTCAATGAAGGTTTAGTATATAATTTGTCAAGCAGGCGTAGCCGCGGGCGCCCGCTAGTAAACTATAAAATTATTAAAGTTTGTAAATAACATACTGATTAGTCTTCCTCTGATGTTGTAGCGCAATAGACTTGTCATTTAACGCTTCAAATAATCCAAGGCATAGAGACTTCAACTCGGCTGCACATGCTTGCTTCGAGTTATGCTTAGAGTTCATCTTGTCCAAAAATTCTCGTACTGCAAAGAAGATAAGCAACTTTTGTTAATTGATGTGTATTATTTCTACTTACCTATATACCAAAGAAAATAAAACGATAGGGTGAAATGAACATTCGTACGATTAGTGGGCAGTTGAAAATTTGTCACTTCGACTAATATTTGGAAAATTATAGTTGCTTTTGACAGTGGCACGTTCGCAAAAATCCTTAGTAATTGGTAGTAGGATAAACTTAAAAAGTTAATTATGAAAGTAAATATCCAAGTTCGAGGTTTTGTGTCTCTGATTTGTGTGGAATCTGATTGTCGATTTTTTCGAGATTGCCTCTAATCCTACAAATGTTAAGTACCCACATAGTTTTTCTTCGGTAACACAAAACGTCGAACTTGGATATTTACTTTCATAATTAACTTTTTAAGTTATTTTATCTTACCTTGTTTTTGAGTCATAACATCAGCAAACCCTTTTTTCATTTGCAAAGAATAATTCTTGTTCCTATTGTCAAGCAGTGTCTGAAATCGTAATCATAAAAGATTATAACACATCTTTACACTTTAAAAGTCATAAAAACCAAACCCAAAGGCAACCTGTCAAACTGTCAAAGACAGACATCATATCTCTCCCCCTGTAATACCGTAATAACGTGGGGGGACTAAGTGACTGATGAAAGTTTTTGCTGAGCGCGTGGCAAGTGGCTCTTTAGGTTACCTCTGGCGCTCTGCAAAAATTGGGTTTCCAGACTCTCTCATACCGAACAACGTTTCTTGTCCTGCACCTGGAGCTAGTTAGGAATAACTAGTACTTCTGTGCGGGATTATCAACTAATCAAGCATTACCTTGACATTGGCGAATCATCGATTAATATCGATGGAGCCACGTTTTTAAAGAAAGAAGAAGAAGTGACTGACGACACACACACATTTTTTCCTTTTTTTTACTTTATTTAGTTAGATGAAACAGATTATATGGGTGTGGCTTATCCCCTTACAATATTTAGTAATGAAAAATGCATGGTGCTTTCACTAAGATCTTAGAGGCCCAAGCCAACCTAACCTGCAAGTGGTGCACCTGCTTATTTTATCAGTAAAGTGCCCAGTTAACGGCAATAGGTTCGGCACCTATTACGTGGGGCTAGCAAAGGATGTATTTGAATGTATTTTTCACCTTATATTTGGTCAAGTTACGTTTCACAATTTCTTTTTCAACCTGCAACTGAGTTATACTTTCATGGAGGTACTTATTTTCGGTTATCAAAGCATCAATGTCGACTATAGGGTTTGGTTGATCAATATCCTTATTATCTTGAATGTTCGCTCTATTGGTTACAATATAACTGATCTGATGATTTAGCCTTTGAACTTTACTCTTGTAATAGTCTCTGTCACATATTAATTCCTCTTTTTCATCGAGTGTGGCTCTGTAATCTAACTGGATTTGTTGATACTGAAAATTTTTTGTAACAGGGTATTACTATCAGTACTTTTAGGAGTAATTTAAAATTGACAACTAAAAATAAACTTGTAATCTTTAAAACCACTAAAATGTAGATGCATTATCCCTGAGTGCTATAGGTATCCCTTATCCTGGTAATGTGTTAATATAATAATAATAATATGTTTGGACCTTCTCACACAATGTCATCTAGCCCAAACTAAGCTATAAGCTTGTGCTATGAGATCTAGACAACTGATATACATACTTACATATTTCTAAATACACACATAATATACATAGGAAACACCAAAACTCCGAAACAAACATTTGTGGATCACACAAATATTTTATTCGACGCGAGAATCGAACTCGAGACTCCGGAGTCGAAAGCTGATGCACTACCGACCACGCCACTGAAGCTGTTAATGTGTTCCTACGGTAATAGAGAATAATAAATATTATTATTATTTGTCACTATGTTGATGTAGTTTTCTCGTTTCCATTTACCATGGGAACACATTACCAGGATATAAAGAAGTATATAGAACCCAGTAATAATATTATAGTATAGCTACTTCTTAGTGAACGAATTCTCAAAATCGGATGAATAGTTACGGAGCCTATTCAATGCAAACATACAACCAAATCTTTCCTCTTTATTATAACTAATCCTAACTAAATTTATATAAATTCGAAAGTGTGTTTGTTTGTACCCTCTTCACGGTCAAACAACTAGACGGATTTTAATAAAAAATTTGGCATAGGGTTAGTTTTGGAAATGGAGAAGAAAATAGAGTACTTTAAAATAATTCGACACATGTGGAGCTGCAAGCAACAGCTAGTTGTATCATATTTGTATAATAATAATTTTACCTTTTTCTGAAATTTCTCTAATTCACTCACAAGGTGCTCATAATCTTTATGGGTATATGTAAAGATATTGGCCAACTTCTTTGTTCCATTATTTTCCTCATTCAAAAAATCTCTCTTCTGTAACTGTTTTCTAAGAGCCAAGATATCACCTGTTGCTTCTTCTAATTTACCTCTGAGTGTTTCTACCTGTTGATAAATATATTAATTCCCCATCATTTATTTAGGTTGAGATTATTTTATGAATGTGAGATTATTGTATGAAAGATCACTGTGGCTCCACCCGCGTTATATAGTTTTAACGTTCCTGTGGGAACACATTACCGGTATAAAAAGTAGCATATGTTACTCAGAGATAATGTAGCTACATATCAGTGATAGAATTTTCAAAATTAGATTATTAGTTACGTAGCCTATTCGCATCAAACAATCAGATCTTTCCTCTTTATAATATTAGTATAGACTAGCAGATGGCGGCGACTATGCCTGCGTGATTATAATGAAGTTCTGCAAGAAGCATGAGTCTGTAAGAATCATGAGTGTACACCACAACCGGTTCACTCCATCAGATTTATATTAAATGTAGGTAAGTACCTCCAATTTCAACATGTTGTTATGATCCTGAATCTTCGTGAGCATCTCACCACCACTAATAGTATTAGTCGGAGTTAATCTATAAGCAGCACTGTTACAGACAGGACTAGATTTCATGGAGACTGCCTTCTTACACATTAGTTGCTCAACTAATACTTTATATCTATCTCTCTCCATACTACTTTTGTCTAGCTCTCTACTCATTATCGACAGAGCATCTATTTTACTTTGTAGTTTGCTTTTCAACACAGAATTCTGAAAGCGTAATCAAATAAAAATTATGTGTGGATTATTTATTTATTACTAAGGATGTTGTATGATATGATTGCTAAAAAAATTATTCCTTCAGTGAATCTGAAAAGAATGGCTTTCTGCTTACTTACAATATTTTTTTGTAAATAGCCGTCCTTGCAATCTTTGTAATGTCACTTTATTAGAAAGAACTTTAAAAACTCTCCTGCACTTTTAAGATTAGAATTAGCCAAATCGCTTTAGCCATTCTCGAGGTTTAGGGGACAAAAGAACAACTATTAATTATATTGATATAGAATATTCATAAGGTTTATTTTATTTTATTTTATTTATTAGGTACAGAAACCGACACCAAATTATGGAAAAACAATATAACATTGTAGTATACAAGTTGTTAATTTAGCGTCCAATTAAATCTATACTCAACATTTAAAACTAATAAAGCCCAAAAATATATATAAAAAAAAAACGTTGGTAAGATTATAAAAGAAACAAAAAGAAACCTACATGAGTATTGTAAATTGTAACTAATACATCAATTGTTAATAGTTGCCAAGGCTTTCTTAAAACTATTAAAATAATCAAAAAATACATCAACTTGTGAGCAAATAATAATTATTAATAAACAAATATTCTGTTGATAGGGCTGTTTTGTGACACATTATTTCGACATAGAGGTATGGCAAACAACTGAGGAATGCGCACAGATCGTGTTGGCACTTTGATTTTAACATATTCATTAAGATCACAATCAAGAAGGTCATTGAGAAGTTTATATTATCATTTATATTATTTATATTTATTTATACACATAGGTCATTGATCCATCTCCTCCTCTCCAAACTCATAATATCAAACCTCTCAAGCCTACCCTCATATTCCGGTATCTCCCGCCTCAGCCCCTGTCTAATACATAAAATCCTAACAAATCGTTTTTGGATCGCTTCCAAATCGTCCGTATGTACTTTATAGATAGGTGACCAGACGGATGAACAGTATTCAACTATAGTTCTCACATCATATAAGGTTATCAGGGATCTATCCCGCCGAAAGAGCTTGGCAGTGCGTAGTATGAAGGATAACATGCGCTGGGCTTTACTGCAAACATAGTCATAGTGAGGCCTAAAAGACATTGCAGCATCAAACAACACACCTAAGTCGCGAATAACACCGTCAATACTGACTCCCTTGATATTATAATTATAAACCAGTTTATTTATATTTTTTGTGAATGTGATGACTTGACATTTTGCTATATTCAAGGACATGAAAGTTTTCGTCACACCATTGTACAATTGTATCTATATCAGCCTGTAAGGCCTCACAATCACCAAGTTCCTGAATTCTTCTATAAATTTTAATATCGTCAGCATATGCCAGACAATGACTGTCGATTTTATTGAGCAAGTCATTGATAAATAGCAAAAACAAGAGTAGACCAAGATTTGAGCCCTGTGGCACCCCCGATGTTGCCAGGAATGGGACTAACTCGTATCCACTCAATACAACTAATTGACTGCGATTGAATAAATATGACATGAGCCATCTATGCAGGTTCCCATGCACTCCAAGATGTTGAGCTTTTGACAACAGTATCATATGATCCACACGGTCAAAAGCCTTAGCAAAGTCCGTATATATGGAATCAATTTGCTGTCTATTATTAAAAGACTCACATATGTAGCTTGTGTAACAAAGGAGGTTAGAACTTGTAGATCTACCAGACATGAAGCCATGCTGAAGACGGCTCAATACGTGTCTGAGATGGTTATAAATGATACCCTCAAATATTTTAGCAAACCAATTAAGTATACATATTGGTCTATAATTGGCAACGCTACATCTACCCCCACTCTTGTATATAGGTGTTACTTTGGCAATTTTCCATATACTAGGAAATATGCCCTCCGCAAGTGATTTTGTGAATATAATTTGTAGTGGTGTTACAAGACTGGACGCACAGTCGGATGAATATCGACGGTATGCCGTCAAAACCACCATTCTTTGAGAGATCAACTTTCCAAAGTCTTTTGAGAAGGTCATCGTCCGACAGAGAAATATTGGTACATCGTCTGACAGAGAAATATCGGTAATTAAATAGTTAGAGCTCTGAAAGTTGGGAGAAAATTCATTATCTGGGGCCCCGCAGTAAACAGATGAGAAATAACTGGCAAACAGATTTACAATCTCATCCCCGGTTGTCCCCACTGAGTCCTGATAGTACACGTTACTAGGGATGCTATTAGTGACACGCTTGCTTTTTGTATAACGCCAAAATGTTTTTATGTTAAGTGTAAGGTCATCCTAAATTTTTTCTATGTACTCCCTAAAACACTGAACAGTGACCTTCTTGGCTCGGACTCTCAATACAGAAAAAGTATCATAGTCCCGGGGATTGTTGTAGCGCTTATATTTACTGTGCGCCTTGCTTTTTTGTGGCAGTAATCTGATTAAGTTCCTAGAAAACCAAACTGGGTACCTAGTGCTAGACACTTTTGTATAAGGCGTATGCTTTTCTATTATGGCGTAAATGTTGTTATAGAAAAACGGTTGTACTTATAGGTATTAACTTATACCCTAGACAAAATTTTACAAAAAAACTTAAGGGGACAGTAGGTTTATGATGTAAAAAGAAACAAATCCTCTTAAATACCTCAAGAACATAGTCGTCTAGTTGTTGGTCCTGAAATTTCACTTTGTTACAAGGTTTCGTAAACATGATTCCAGAAGTTTCAATTTAATTAAAGGAGTAATTATCACAAATCTCTTCTCAGTGCATTATCCAGAATAGTAATTTATTTATACTATATTATAGTGGACAGCAAAACTGAAAAATATAAGGGTCCACCGCAAGGCGATCTTAACTCTAGCACCGTCGCCCAGCTTGCCCACTCTTGCACTTTTACATTGTCCAACTCAGATGAACATCTACTTCGTATTCGCCCATAATAATATTGGTTAGTTGATAAAATATTATTTTGTTTTCAATGAACGCTTGTTGAGCAATGACAACTCTGACCAGGACCGATCTGACAACAGTGACAACAAATCGACAAATGACAAGTTTGGCAATTTATTTTCGGACTGAATAAATGACCGGGACCGCATGTATGAAGTAAGGGTCCCCATTCCTCCGATGTAACCATTTGGTTTTCGCAACCATCATTTGTCAAAATTGACAGGGTATCCCATTTTTGATGGTTGTCGAATTGTTGATTTATATACCTACTTGATTTACGAAGACTGGACATTGGCAAATTGCTATAAGCAGAGGCCATAAAAAAGAATTGAATTGAATTGATGGTTGTCGAAACATTTTGGATTTCCAAATAGATTGATATCCACAGATAACTATACAATGTAGTTGAGATATATTTTGAGATCCACAGATAAGTTTGTAAATTTATTTAATATATTTCGGATATAACCAAGACGCCGAGACTTTTTATAAATGCATTCGGTCGTTTTGGACATTACCCAATGTGTTAGGGTAAGCCTATTGCCGCCACCGGGCGGTGGCGGCAATAGGCTTACCCCCTATTACGTGGGACTAAAAATACTGGCAAATTGTGGGTGTGTAATGCACCTCTGCCTACCCCTGCGGGGATATAGGCATGAAATGTATTTTATTGGAGGTTAAAGTGAACGCAATTTCGGAGAACTATCCTTTTTACTCTGTAGTGAAGCTATGCACAAGGTGTATTATCTATGGCCATATGTTCGAAACGGTGCACCGTCAATGGTATCATGTTTGGATGCATTACCATTCAGTTGATGTGCAACCATCATTTCTGACAAATGATGGTTGCGAACACCAAATGGTTACATCGTGTACATTGATATTATATATATATATATATATATATATATATTGTAAATATATTCAAATCAATAACCTGAATTGAAATTGCTTTGACAAATAAATATTCTTTCATGAACAGATTTATAATTTTCAATTTTATGGCAATATTGATTGCCAATAATTATATATGGCAATGTCGAATTGTCAAAATGTCAATTTGTTTTGAGTTTTCATTTTGGCATTGTGATTGTGTGCAAATCGTATCGTAGTGGATATATATTTCTTTTGTAATTATTTGCAGATGTTAAGTGAAATTAATAATTGTGTTGATCCTGAGCACTGCTTCAATGCAATGCGTCCCGGACAATATCAGAAATCTAGGTTCCGCTCATCCTAACGTTTACTAAGGATGGCCGCGTCAGGTTCTGAAATTGAAGACTTCTTGAACGGGCCTCTTGTTTCGTGGGTGAGTGCACAATGGTTCTTGCGTCTGCTTTTATTACTGTGCGTGTATAATTGAAGCGTGTGATGGATACAATACGTCAACTTATAACATATAAATTTAAATTATGCTTATATTTATTACATCCTTCCATCTGTTACATTCAGTGATAGTCATTTTAGAAAGTAGTAAAAGATAAGAGTTTTATTAACTTAAATTATAATATGTATAATAGTTTAAATGCTGATTTAGCTAAATTCAATTTAATTATGTATTTAAAATGCTTAGTAGCATTTTTATAAATAATGTTTATTTTAAAATAGTGGTAGGCAGTTTATTTCGTTTTATTTAATCCTGCTGCTGTATAGTTCGTATCCTAATGCCTCTCAGTAACCTATTTCATCCTGAAAACAATCAAACAGTCTTTATGGTTTTATTATTCACTATGGTCAGGAATCAGGAAACCTTGTTCCTGTTTAACTAGCCAAGAAACCAAGGTTACATCACGTAGGTAATAATTATATTTAAAGTAAAATTATGTATAGAAAAGTTAACTGTCTCCTAGGTATCTGTACAATATATTATTATCTCGAGAGTAGTTCCCAGGCATTATCATTGATCCATTGTTGATATTGTACAATTGACTGTAAAATGCTAACTCATACATATTCATGCCACAGAAAAATTATATATTGTATATTATAAACAATAGTAATATTTTTTTAAATATATTAAAAAGATGTATAGTTTTACATTAAAAATTAGTTTGTAATAACTTGTTTTATAATATTTTCAGCTAAAATCATGTTCACCAAATCCAGAAAGCGTAGTGGAGTACTCCTCACTGTACAGTGGAGAAATTTTTCACCAAGTATACCTCCAGATCGACCCAGAACCTTCATGTCATATAACAAAGCTGAGTGGCCTGGAAGAACAAGCTCTCATAATGGGTAGAGTCAAGAATTTTGATGCCATCACCAAAAACGTTAAGAGTTTGTATGAAGAAGAGCTTGGCATGACACTGTTGGTAGTTCCTGAATGTATCTGTTTAGGAAAAGTGCCTGACTCCAAAGAGGGCCTCGAGAATATGAAACTTTTGATCCTACTACTTCTTGGTGCAGCTGTTCAATGTCCTAATAAGGAGTTGTTTATAACTAGAATAAAGGAGTTAAATGTTGATCTACAACATAACATAGTGGAGTGTATAAAACAGGTATATTTTCTGCATAATTTTTTAAGACTAACATGTTAATACAAACACTTCATTTACATATATTACAACAAGGGACTGCACTTAAATAGGCATGTGCACAAGTCCATTGATAAATTTTCAAACAGTCAAGCATGACATAACTAAAATGAAAAGCTGTTTAGGAGTTCTAGTGGCGTGACCAAATAGTGTGGACACGCACCACACATTTAACATTCCCCAGAAATGCAATTAGTGAAAAAAATTTCAAAATCATATCAGTAGTAGCCGACATGGATGATGCGACTTGTGCGAACCAAGGTGGGGAAATACTACCATCGCGGCGTTGAGACCGATCATGGAGGAGTGGTTGCAGAAGCGACACGGTGACCTCACACATCGCGTGTCGTAAATGATTAGCGGGCATGAGTGCTTCGTTAAGTATCTGCACTGCATTCATCGTGAAGTCACACCCCAGTGTCAACACGCGAGGCTTTCGGCGTAGACACTCATTGTGGGTCTGGGCGTAGATGCTCACTCGCTGGGGCCTGAGGACGGGCGGGCTATCAACCCACCGTCCTTACAGAAGCAGGCCATCAACCCACCGCCCTTACAGAAGCAGGCTATCAACCCACCGTCCTTACAGAAGCAGCCTATCAACCCACCGTCCTTACAGAAGCAGGCTAGAAGGCTTGCATGCTGTGGGGTCAAATAGGTGGCCAAAGTCCGCCAGTGCCACTGGGCAATTAGCCAGAGAGCGTACCCGATGCGCCCGGCAAAAGACGATGCGTGGCCGCGCCACTAGGCCTCGGAGTTAAAATAAGATGTTTGTTGAGAATTATTACTTAATATCTACAAACATACTGTTATGATGTTACTCATACATTTTACATCGTATTAACATTGACATGTTATATGACACACAAAATTATGTAAATTTGTAGCCAAAACGTAGGGAAGCTGTGTCATATAACTGTTTGAACTAACCTTGAACATTCCTATGTTGTCATGTTTCAATGGTATAATTATGTTAACATGCCTAAAAATTTAAGAATACTATACCAGTAGTAAAGGCAGTAGAGATGCACTATAGAACACAAAGACATAGTAATTATAACGTTATCTGTTTATAGTGGCCAGTCAGCTAGTCAATGCCAGCTGTTCTTACGCCCATATCCTCGAAAGAGTAGGCAGAGGTAATAGGGGGGGTTGTGCTTGCAACTGTTATTTACGTAAAATTCCAAATATGACAGAGTAAATTAACAGCATTAACAGTGACTGTTGGAGTACCTTATAGTTGTTGTAACTATGTGGCTTGTGTGGTACTGTTCCTATTTTTTATGTCCCCAGAAGACTCTCAGTGACATTAGATTGCCAAGAGTTCTAGCAGCTTCTTTTCTTAATAAATTTCCTTACCCTTGCTCTCCTCTGCATATTGATTGTATGCCCAATTATGTATTTTAGGTTACTGACATGCAGACCGTGGTGCTAACACCAGACGCCATAGATCTATTCCAGTCGCCAACAATGTTCAATCATATGCGACGACTGGCAAAAGAACGTGACCATTATCTCCAAAATTGGACTGCGTCTGTTATACATGAAGGATTGTGTGACAATGAAAATGAAAGCAAAAATGGAAAAAATCGGTCCACTCAAAATGTCAACCAAAATAATGGGGATACCCAACATCTGGCTGTAGAATTAGCAGATTGGAAAGCAAGACTACGGAAGCAAAGACAAGAATTGTAACTACAATTATTTTTTACCCAACAATTATGGCTTATACCAAAAATTTTCATTGACTAAATGCTACTTTAATTATGTCCTTTTATTATAGGGAAGAAAAGTCTGAGCAACTATCAGAATGTCGGGAAGAATTGGAGCATACAAAACTAGTGTTAACAAAGCTGCGTTCTGATAGCCAGGAGTGGTTCAATGAAGCCCGTAAATCTGCAGGTTATCGAGATGAAGTTGATGCACTTAGAGAAAAAGCAGATAGATGTGACAGGTAAGTGATTGGTCTCATTAGTTATAGAGAGAGTATAGTCATTTAGTTATAGAGTTTAGTTTGCACTATAACATTTATTATCTATATTGTTTTTAGATTAGAATTAGAAATACAGCGGTATCGCGACCGACTTGCGGACGCAGAGTATTACAAGACTCGAGTTGGAGAATTGCGTGAAGACAATAAGGCTTTGATGGAAACTAGAGATGCTTTAGAAGAACAACTGCAAAGAGCGAGAAAGCGGGCTGAACAATGTCTAACATTAGAAGCCGCAATGATTAAATTGAAAAGAGAGGCCAATGATATTGCTTTGGTAAGTGAACAATTTGTATTTTAGTTTAGTGATAAAACAATTCTTTTACACGTCATAATTATTATACACAAAATGTTAAGCATTGAGATTTTCTGCCATTATCCAAATGACTTGTTGTCGCACCATGGAGTAAAGTACCAAAGAGGTGGATAAGGATACATAGAGATGTAACCTTAATTTATTACTATGTTGTGATTTTCCAGGAACGAGATGCAGACCAACAAAAGATTCAAGAACTAGTAGAAGAAAATAATCATTTACAATATATTACAAAGTCAGTCTTAAGTGAAAGTCACAATAGTAATTTGGATACTGATAATGAGGGAGAGAGTACTTTGGAATCTGGTGAAAATAGTTTATCAGAACAATTGACTAGCAATGCACAAGCAAGAGCCTTGAAACTTGAACTGGAAAATAAACGGTTACTATCCACTATTGATAGTTTAAGAGAACAAACATTACTAGAAAGCAGCGATAAAGTTCTGGAGCTCGAAAAAGAAAAAAAGAGGTCATCATTAAAATGTGAACAGTTGCAAGAAAATTGCAACAGACTCACGCAACAGAACTCAGAACTGGAAGAAGTATTTAGAAACGCCCTAGAAGAAAATAGGAAGTTACAAGACTCATTGGATAGTCAAAAAACTTTTATAGATCGTCAATCAATAGATAGAGATTCAGAGAAAAATAAATTGCAAGACTTTGAAAAACATTTAGAATCTTTAACCAAAGACAAACAAAGGATACAAATGCTATGCGATTCTATACAAAGAAGGGCTGATGAACTAGAAAAAACACTTGATGCAAGAACCAAGGAATTAAACATTTTGAAGCCTGATGCTGATAGAGTGACTGGTCTCATAATACAGACAGAAGAGTTAAAAACAAAGTTAACCTACAGTGAAAGGGAAAACCACAATTTAACAAGAGAAGTAAATAAGTTACGGGAAGCTGTTGAAGAAAAAGATGTATCTCTTGATAAATTGACAGCAGAAGTGGAACTTAAGAAGAAAGAATTAGAACGGTTATCTAGAGAATTGGAAATAAGCCAACATTTAACCAGCCGCTTCCAAGATTTAGAACAAAAGACTCAAGAACTCAAATCACAAAAAAAGGTTGACTCAGAAACTATTCAAACTCTACAGAAAGATTTGATTACCGAAAAGGTCAATTTTGATAAGCTAAGGAACTGTATGGAAAAGATTGGTATTAACACTACCGAAATAATAAGCAGAGAAGTTAGTATTGAGGATTTATTAGAAAAAATGATAACAAATGTTGATCATGAGGGATTAATATCTGAAATCGCTGCTAAAGCTAACTTAATGAAACTAGTGCCTTGTGAGTGTAACCACGACACTAATACTGCCAATATAGATGTCAGTTTAATAAATCCACAAATCGAACAGCTTAGTTCAGATGTTGCCACCCTACAGTCATCTCTTGAAACTTGTCAAGCTGAAAATGCAAAGCTACAAGTTAACATTGCTACCTTGAATTCTCAAAATGGATCTCTCATCTCGCAACAGATGACTTTACAGCTTGCTAATAGTCAACTCGCAGCTGAAAAAGAAGAAATTATCAAACAGTTAGACGTTTTGAAAGATAAACAGGATAATCTGCTAAGAGATCAAGTTGCTTTACAAACGTTACATGAACAATTGAACACTGAATACGAAATTTTACTCAGTGAACGTGAACCAATAAAAGTTACAGTCAGAGATCTAAAACTAGAAACCAGAGAACTTAAAGAAAAATTGGCTCAAAATGAAAAGAAAGTAACAGATTTTGAAATAGAAAGAGATAATTTAAAACTTGAATCAAGAAATTTGACTAATCTCAGAGCTGAACATTCTAAACTAAAAGATGACTTTAGAAACTTATTTACAGCCAGTGATAGATTAAAAACTGAATATAGAAACATGCAAGAAGAATACAGAAATCTTAGAAGTGAACTCACACAACTAAAGTTACGAAACACAGAAATGTCTGGCGAGGTCAACACAAAAGTTGAAATAATAACAAGCATGGAGTTAGAAATCAATAAGACCAATCAACATTGTGAAATGTTGATCCAAATGAATAAAAATTTGGATGCAGATAGGCGATCATTAATGGATCATGTTTCGCAGCTTTTAACTCAATATCACGAACTACTCGCTCATTCATTGAAAGATAAACAACATTATCACGAAGAAGAGAAGATGTTTGCTGATAAAGTAAATGCTTTGTGTCGGCAGAAAGAAAAGTTGGAAGAGAAAATCATGGAACATTACAAGAAGTTAGATAACTGTACTACGAAAAGACGCGGGTTTGGTGATTCATTTCTTAAGAAAGTTCGGAAAGCGGGTACTGATTTAATAAATAAATCTCGTAACAATAAACGAATAGAAGATGCGAGTCGTTCCAAATCTCAACTAACTTTGGCCGGTTCGGAATCTGGTGAGTCTGACCCTGGAAGTCATGAGTTAGAAAAGATTACAAAATCCCCTGATCAAGAACAGGGGTCTTCTAACCCGAGTGTAGAATCACCGAGACATAGTTCAGAATCTAGTTTCTCGAGGCGATTTGACAATAAACTTTTCAAGAAATCAGATAATACAGATGTGAGTGGATCAATCCCCAGTTTGGATTCAAGTCGTTTAACCAGTGAATCAAATTTTGTGAGGCGACTTTCTGCCACTTCTTTACACAGTGGCGGCGGTGATGATGCACTTATAAGAGCTTCTTTGCGAAGACGACCTCATAAAGCTATACCTCCTGCACATAGGAATAGCTTCCAGGGTATAGAAGGAGACTCCGGATTACCTACAGGTAAGAAACTATAATTAATTTGAAAATTTACGAGATAGTGTAAAATAAATCACAACATCAATAATATATGTTTTTATGTGGAAGTATAATTTAAATTTTTTTTATAGAAGGCAATGAAAAGTAGTTTTTGAACTTTGAGAGTAAAAATATTTTTTCTTAGATGACGTACATTGAATCCCTTGCTACGCTTAGGATTCTACTCTAGAACTCTTCGTTCTGGATACAAAATAGCGCCTTTGACAACAATGTATCATTTTACTCCCTTGTCATAAGATCTACTATTGTCGAACCTACTGGTGATGTGAAAACCTCACAAGTGACTCTTGACATCGAATTAATTTTGATAACTACTCGCTGCGGTCGCTGCCGTGGTACTGTGCTGCAGCATGTAATTGAGCGAAGCGACTATTTCTATTAAGGCATTTATCAATCTATAAGGAGCAGGTTTTCAAAAAAAAGTTATTGACCAAAAATATGTCAATAACTTTTTTATGGTCCTAAATCAAAATTTGGTCTCGAACAAAACCTGCTCCTGAGAATGCTTGATTTTTGAGTGAAAAAATCGGTTGGGTAGTTGTAGAGAAACAATTTCACATCAGCTCGCTTCGCTCAATAAATAAACAACTAAATTGTATTATTTTTTTAATTCAATATTCTTTCCAGCTTCCACACCCACCCCAGTTTTTGGTACAGCCGGAACTCGCAGAACCGTATATGTTGCAGATGATGATCCCAATGCGAATATAAATTCAAAACCTCAAAGTACTCCGATAAAGGAAAACCCTACATACTTGGTATATAACAGAATATCCACTGTAATAGGTGATGGTGCCTGCCAGAGTATGAACGATAGGGTAGGAGATACTCACAGGCCTATGTCTCAGACTTCGGCCGGGGATGAAAGTGTACCGGAGAGGGAGGATCATAGGAATGAAAGAAGGAATTCAAGTAGAAACGAGAAAACAGATAACTCCAAAGAATCTGCTATTTGGTATGAGTATGGTTGTGTATGATATATTTTGGATTATTATATTGAAAGTATATATTAAGTATGTGCTAATTTCTGAATCTAGACTGATGAGCCTTGTACATCTTATGAAGAGCAATATTTGTGGCACTTGAGTATTTATGATGAATTTATCCATGTGCCTCCAAAAATATTAAATTTATGTAAGTATATTTACTTATTATGATATTGGCATATGGTTAGGAGGATGTGATAACATTTTTTTTATTGTAAAACAGTATTAGTTGGCATTTAATTTGTTGATATGAATGATAATAAATTTATTATAAGCTTTAAACACCGATACTTAAATAATATAACCGTTTTTTACGTAATACCAATTGATATTATAAAACTTGGAATGTAAATGAACATGATAACCAATGCATATTAATCTTTATTTAGTATTAGATATAATTAGTTTAACAAACTACATGACATAAGTTTAGGGTTATCGTTCATCCTAAGTATTCGACGTTGCATTAATTTCCTTTTTAACTAAATGGCAAAAAAATAAAAATTATGTTCTATTAATTCAACTCATATGACACATTAATGTATCTATAAGGTACCTGCTATATTCGAACAAAAAAATACAATAACAAAAATTTAAAAATAAATAACTAATTTATAATATAGGTCTAAAATATTCTGCCTTTATGTCAAAATGAGAGAAGGCTTCGTCGACGTTGTAGGATATAAATTCGATATTAAATCAGCGACATGTCGCTTCTGGTAATTCATCGCAAAACCTTTCGCCCTACAGTAAATTTTCAATTGCTATAGTTTTTGAAGCGATTTCAGGAAGTTGTAATTTTTTTGGCAGTTTTTTATGTGGTATGAAGTAGGTAACGGAATAGTTGCTATTAAATTAAATAACTCTTTTAAACACGTTACAATTGACAGCTATAGTTATAATATAAAGTATAGTGGTAGGTAGCTTGAAGGGTGTAACTTGTATGTTTCTATAGTAAACCTTTTTATAGTTGTTATTATTAAAAATAATAATTTTTTACGTAAAGTACAAAACTGTGGAAACGTGAACCGACTACGATTTTTTTTTTTATAAAATATGTGTGTTATATTTTATTTTACTCTTATTATTTCTTTTATCAGAATTAATAATTAGCAATAATGAAATCACATGACAATCACGAATTTTGTAAGGCCGAATATTTGTTTTATTTTTAAATAAGTATCTATACTTGGTCTATAATTAATTTTACAATTAGTTGGAGACATTTTGCCGTTGTGTAGACTCCATTCCAGCAGCATGAACATGGCATCGGCATGTCGATAACCAATAATATCGCAGAAAATGTTGACGACGTGACCTAATCAACACATTTTTTTTAAATTTCCTGCCATATCATTGGTTTTCGACAAACTTTTCCTACCGCCATGCTTGCCCTGCTGTAGTGTATTGTAGAATTTAACCAAGATTAAGTAATTCTTTAAGATTTGAGATTACCTACACGATGTATTACCCTACGTTATTCCGAGGCTATTCATTTTATAATTACTTTATGTAAATATTTTTCAATATGAATTAATTATTTTTCTTATAAGATAAGTGACAATCAATTTTTTACCTATTTTACACTTTGTTCAAATATTATGATTTGTGAGTGGAAAAGTCTTAAAAAGGCAGTATAATTTGCAATACCAGTGCCTTGCCAGTGATACTTTGTCGATGTTTTAATTAGTCCTTACATTATCCAGCTCAAATAAAGCCGCGGGCACACTAGCCACAATACTCAAACTTAAGTTTTGCAATTCGACTCGAGCTATATAAATAAGTTAAGCTTTAATATTGTTTAAAGTGAAGTTATTATTGCCGGTGCAGTGCCTTTTTATAATTCAAGACAGTTAGTACTGTGTTGAATCATAAAAACGCACTGCCTTCTACTTGCAATGAGACCATTACTGGATAATGGATGGTTTAATTAAAACAGTGTAGCCGATTATGGAAACTCTTTACTAGAAAATTTGATTTGCTGTTGGCTATTTTCCATATTATTATGTGCAATAAATAGCACATTCTTTAGAAAAAAATACATTAAATTTTACAACTTATGAACTTCTATGCCTTCTCTTCACAATGGGCCAAGCGAAAGGCCCATTTTGTGTTCAGTCTCTTTACTTTTATCCGATGCATCACTATGTATGGTGGCCTCCAGTGTTTCTGTAGTAGTACCGTCCAGTGTAGTTAAACATGATGGACAACGAAGTAGTCGCTGCTGTCGTTATATACCATTATCTTGTGTATTCAGTCTCAGGTGCCCTTTCATTGTGTACTTGTAGTGTCTTTTTGTTGATATTTTTTATTGTAGTAAAAACATTTAAGTATTACTTTTTTTTTTTTAATTCCGCCGCCTTAGGCCGCGGCCGCTCTAACGTCCGTTGCCGGGCGTCTCTGGTTACTAGCAGAGGGAGTATGACAACTAATAATATTGTACAAAACAAAGTTGGTAAATAGACTTCTGCGAACGAAGACAGAGTTCTAGCCTAGCCAATAGTAGTGGCCCATTGTGTAGAAGGCTTATAATTAGATAGATATTTCTAGAACTAATTATACCATAAGCACAAACAAAATTTTATTTCTTATGCAACCTGTTACTGTTTTGCCACAGCGGATAAGTTCTAATTACCGAGGTTATTAGAAGCCGTTTTGGCGTCATTTTCAAAATTCTGTTTAACCCCAAGATTCCGGTTCGTCATTGTAATCACACAGTAAAGCTGCATTCATAGTCACACCTAGCAGACGTCGACGCATTGACAATAGATTTAAGAACTCTCATCGGCGGATTTCCGAATCAGCCAGGTAGACGTTCGCTAGGTGTGAATGCAGCTTTATGCTAGACTAGTGGTCGCTCGCGACTTCGTCCGCGTGTTAATTTGTTTTTTTTCCCGTTCCCGTCGCGCCGCGTCATATTTTGAACAATTCACACAATATCTTTATAAATTTTAGCCTATGTGCTATTCTGATGTATTAGCTATATTATTATAAAGTTTCATTAAAATCCATTCAGTAGTTTTTACGCGAAAGAGTAACAAACATCCATCCATCCATACACACATACATACATACTCACAAACTTTCGCGTTTATAATATTAGTAGGATATATATATATATATTTTAATTTTTACTATGTAAATTGGTCCTAAAAATATGGTGCTCTGTGTATGTAGTGTTTTGTTCAATCTATGATTACCTGCAAGGTTGAAAAATCAGCTGTTTTGTCACGGCAGTAATTTTGTTTTATCCTGGGACCCTTATCTCGGTCTCCATGCCGCCTCTGCAGCCACTCGTCCATGGTCGGTCTCACCGCCGCGATGACGGTGGTTCTCCACTTTGGTTGCTCAAGTCGCACCTTCCAAGTCTCCATCAGATCCTGGCGGAGTTCGAATCCCACCCCGGACAAAAATGTGTGTGTAGAGCAGGATGGTTAATTCTGTGTCAGGGCACAGATATAAGAATACTATACTAGGTCAAGATGTAATTTACCTTTAATAAATATGTACCTACTTAAAAGTATATTTAAGTTATCAGGTAGGTATCTAACTACCAAATACTAAACGTCACTCAAATATTTAGGAGCTGTTTAAATGTTTGAGCAGCCCTTAAACTTAATTTTTTCATACCCAAATCACTTTTGAGTATCTGAATATTTGAGTGAGAGTGACGTTTCAGTATTTGGTTGTAAATCCCATAACTGAAGCTTAATTTGGGCTAAAGTGCGATAGCGGTGCAGAAAGAAATTCGGTCATTGACCCGTTTATCCGTTGTTACCGTTTCACTTACACAAGGGCGGCGCCACAGCCCTCCATGTCTTGGAGTGCAAACTGGAAACATAACAGATATTCAGAACAATCCCCTATGCAATAAGCCATGCATAAATTATAAATAAATTATAAAATAAATTATAAATTTATTACTTAATATAAATTTACATCATAGGCGTAAGTACATGTTATATATCAAAAGCTGTGAGAAACTGGAGACTGAATTAGGTGAACCTGTGTAACAGATCTCCAGTTACCCACTACCTGGACAGAATTTATACGCGCCGAAAATACAGACCAATGTTACAGTAAATAAGAAATAAAACAGTGTACAAAAACAGAAAATTTCACAATTGTGTGTGTGCGTGTGTGCTTGTGTGTATGTGTGTACATGTGTGTGTGTATGTGTGTACATGTGTGTGTGTATGTGTGTACATGTGTGTGTTTGTGTGTGTGTGTGTGTATGTGTGCTGCTATGTATATAAATAAGGCTAATCCATGTTCTCCGTAAGTGTATCTTACTTTATACTTGTATATAAATACACTTATGTTCTGCCTTCTTCAACAAGTATTTAAAATAATTGGCCACTTAATACAGGTCACACAGTAATTGCAACTTTACCTAGTCTATCCATTATCAAACAATATAATGATAAACTTTAATATGTGCAGAAAGGTTCTATTCTAACCTAATGTTGGAAATTTCTTGTACCACAAACAAAGATTTAACTTTTTACACTAGTTTTATTTGCTTGAAATTACTATTTTACTTAAATCTATGTTTATATTTAATCAGTTAATCACATATAATTAATGAGATCCATTACAACTTGGTACTGCCTTTACTTCCCACTGGAACTGTGGACATGTTTGCATGGAAACTTTAAATGGTTGTCCAGATACCACTGCTTTTCTGCCAGGGTCTACTTTAGGTGGAAGATATGATATGTGGCACTGAAAACAAAAATATAACTATTAATATCGTGTTAGATCTTCAGTGAAAATTATAATACAAGAAGTATCATAGCTACCTTTGGCTTATCAGTCTCTGTCGACATGTAGCCTATACACATAGTTTTAGTTGTATGTCCCCAAAACAATTCACCTTCTCCATTCAATGACTCAAATCTCAGAGCAAGTGTCCCACCCAATCTTTCTGGAACATCCCATAAAAATGGGGACTCAATAAAATCTTCTTTTAAACATTTATCCAACCCCAAAATTGGTGAAGGTTCAAGCAAGCTTTCAGCTGATTTCTTTGCAAGTTGGGTTCGGATCAAATGTTCTCCACACCCTGAAGTGCAAGCAGCTACTGAAGGCTTTAAACCATCTCTGCTCATTACTGCCCAGACTCCGCTTGCAAACGATGCAGCTTGCCCAACTCTGCCTTCATGTTTCAAAGATACACCACCTGAGCTAGCTCCAGATGCAACAATTCCATTAGAATCTACACATATGGCTCCTACAGTATCTAATGGGCTAAACTTTACATCATTTTGAATAGAGTAACGTTTAAGCTTCCTTTTGCAATGCTTGTAATTTCTAAAGGCACGAGCGGACACCATTTTGTGATCACTTACAATCTCTAAACCCATCCTTTCTGCCCAAGATCTAGCTCCGTTTCCTGTAAGGATACACGGTGGGACTCTTCCCAAAGATAAATTGTCACATTGTTTCACACATAAATGTTTGGCAAGAGAAATAGGATTCCATACATCTGCAACGGCTCCACAGGCACCAAAATGAAGTGTTTGACCGTTCATGACAGAAGCATCACATTCCACTGATCCATTCCAACTTAAATTTGAACCATACCCTGCATTTGTCAGAGGACTGTTTTCCAACTCTGAAAATTAAACAGTAATTAATAATCCTTATTCTGAGTAATAATAAATGTGAAAGTTTAAATTTAATAATCAACAATGCTGCATCACACTAGTACCACTGAAAAAAAAATTAAATTAGGTAGCTGACGGCTATGAGAAGATATAATTAAATCCGATTGTAATGCTGTTTATACATGATGCCAGTTATTGTGTAACTAGTGTCGACACTCACACCCGGTGCGAGATGCGTCAACACTAAGCACTGTTGAAACCTATTGTTTTAAGCGTCCGTGCGCTTCATAGTGTCGTTAGTGAGTACGGGTGTCAGTGTCTGACACTAGTGTGGCTCTGTGGAGACAGAACTTGTGCAGTGTTGGACACATGCCTTATGAATATTATTGAACCTTATAGCTAGACCAATATGACACTAGGTAGATGGGACAAGTGTCCCAACTGGTTTTGCAATTTGGACACTTGTGACACTAGTAATTTGTAATGTGGACACTAGTGGCAAGTGCTCCCACACGAATTTTACACAGCAACGACAGCCGCAAACGACTTAACAATATTGATCTAATTACCGATTATGGCCTTCTCAACAGCATCGACAGCATTACCACCTGACTTAAGTGCTTCCGCGGCTTTTCTACAGGCTGCATTGCACGTCTTTTGATATTCCTTCCTTAAAGAATCACTATGATAACCAGCCCCTGCAGTGGAACAATTTTTCATTATCTAATGTTCAATATAGATAATATTACAAAACATTTAACTAATACGAAATCTATGTAAATAATTACCACAGTGAACTGCTATAAAGCCGCTCATTTTAACTATTGCTTCAAAAGTCAACAGGCAAAACTATAAGACATTATTTCACCACCACTGAGTTTCATAGGTGGCGAATAATGATATTATTTAAATATATTAAAGAGGCTTCCACATTATATACACGTACTGTAATAAATTTATTAATAAAAAGAAAAACCAACTACGATGATCATATTTTCGGTCAACAAAATAAACAATACAATGCCTGGGTTGGTTGACATTAATGACTGACTGTGATCAACGAATCAACGAAACTGACAGTGACAATAAAATGGCTATGAAGTTTTTATACTTTATAGTATAGGCCGGAGGGGTAGGCAGAGATGCACGATACACTTTGCCAGTAATTTTGTTGGTGCTAGTCCTACGTAGTAGGGGGCAAGCCAATGCTGTTACCGGGCACTATAGAAAATCTATAACCACTGTAATTCAAACCAAAAAACCTATAGCCAGGACTTAATATATTAATTAATTAATTTACACTCTTGCCTCGTGTCCCGCTCCGCTTGGCACCTTGGCACATGGATTACGCGAATCCATTAAACGCTGAATAGGGTCTGTTCAGTGTTCACACTCTCGTGGTGCGTTCAGCTAGCAATAATCTATGCTGATAAATAATATTGAAAATTGTCTGTTAGTACATATTCTAAATTACCATCTTTTCACTAAATGCATATAAATACATAGCTATATACTTTATATGATATTTAGATAAAAAACGCACCTTTTAAAACTTTTTCTTGTCTGTCTGCCTCTCTGTTTGTTTAGCCTATTATATATATATAAATATATATATATATATATATATATATATATATATCTGATCTATCTATATCTGAAGACGGCGGATCCGATTTTAACAGGAATTTCAATGGCAGACAGGTGATATTATTAGAAGTAACTTTAACTTAGCTTACTTTTTATACCAGGAGGAAGTTCCAGCGGGAATTGGAAATCATAAAACTATAATATCACGCTGACGATACCGCGGGGGTTCTCTAGTACTTTTTATCATCACTACATTATATTATAACATATAAAAGTCGCTTCCTCTGATAACCGCTGCATAGATACTTAAAACTACGCAACGGATTTTGGTACGGTTTTCACTACACCAATGGATAGAGGTGTTCTCGAGGAGGACTTTTGTGTAAATAGGTGCAAAGGGGCTCAACCAACATCGTTAGGGCCCCAGCGACCTCACCTGCTAGTGGCGCACCTGCTGATCAACGGACGAGACTCGTTAATTTACGGTACCTATGGAGTGGCTTCGGCCCCTACGTGGATACCAGGTGGTACAACAGTGTAGGTCCGGAGGGGTACCACCGTGCAGCTGTGCTACAGCCCCCCAAGTAACCCAGCCCAGGCTGGGTTGCGTTAGGGGTTCAGTAGCTGCACCGCCGGGCCCGGGGCGATGTATGGTGCAGCAGGCATGGGACCAGTGGGGGCGAAACGGAGTCTAGTGTGGGTGGTGTGGGTCGATTCGCCGGCCAGGGAGACCCTTAGCAACGGCGTTGCCGCGGCCGCCCGCAACACAGTCATGGGACCCGCCTGGGACCTACTACCCCAGGCGGCTGCCCCACATGTTGCGCATAATCCTGATGTGGGATCGCCGCTCCGGGTGGTAACCGGTGTGGGGTAGCGGCGGCCTTGCATCAGGGGGTTTGGGAGCCCTTCCGTCCGGCGAGTCGGCTCCGACCTAACCACACGGTTCTAGACGAAGCTAGCCCCTGCAATTTGTCACTTACTCCTGCACTAAATGTCGCCCTGTCTTCACGCTTCTTCTTCATATCTATAATGGCAGTGCAACATAAAAAACGTAAAGGTTTCACAGCGGCCCCAGGAAAACCCACAACTTCACTTTTCGAGGTGGAGTTCACTAACATCCGTTGACTCCATGCGAACCTCAATGCCGTCCACTATCACCTTGAGACGGCATGGCCCGCTGTGATGTTCCTCACGGAGACACAAATACGCCGCCCTGACGATACGTCTTACCTGTGTTACCCCGGTTATGTCATTGAGGAACAATTTCGAGATAAAGCTGGGGTGTGCGTGTTCGTTAGGACGGATTTTTGCTGCCGCCGGTTGCGCTGTCTTGAGAACCCCTCCAACTCTGTCCTTTGGCTGCACGTAGACCATGGCTCTATGAGCCAGATCTACGTGTGCGTCTAATGTTCCCACACAGGGGATTCTGAGACAACAAAGCTCTTCCAGTACCTCAGCGAGACGGCTGATGATGCGCAGGTGCGGTTCCCGAACGCTGACCTAGTGTTTCTGGGGGACTTCAATGGCCATCACATTGAATGGCTGGGGTCCCTCAGGACTGATCATGCGGGTAGGGCCACCCACGCGTTCGCTCTCTCCCACGGTCTGACCCAGATGATATGCAGGATCACCCGGATACCAAACAGGTCAGATCACGCGCCCGCTCTGCTGGATCTACTGCTGACAAGTCGCCCAGCCCAATACAGTGTTTCGGTAGGAGCCCCATTGGTAGTTCCGACCACTGTGTGGTTCACGCTGGCATGAAGGTGTCACCTCCTGCACGTGTTGTAGAAATGGCACGACGTCTATGGCACTACTCGTCAGCGGATTGGGACGGTCTACGCAATTATTATGCGTCCGTCCCCTGGAGCCAGCGCTACTTTGTAGGAAAGGCTCCTTCGGAAAGCGCTTCTGCGATTGCTGGCGAGATCAGTTTAGGGATGGAATATTACATCCCTTTCACTGATGTCGCCAGTATCCGCAGAGCCCGTCCCTGGTTCGGGCGAGATTGTGCCAAAGCTGTTCGACAAAAACAGTCGGCATATCGCGCCTGGATCAGGACCCGGGCTGTGAGCGACCCAAACGAGGGCCACCTCAAAGCAGCGTACAACCGGGCCACAAAATCCAGCAAGAGGGCCTTTAAGAGATCGGATGCCTAGCGCGTCGCGCGGCTTGGTCAGGAGCTCACTTCCTATCTCACGGGCAGCCGTGGATACTGGCAACTGGCCAAAGCCGTGCAATCTAACTTTTGTCAGCCCTCGCTGCCACCGCTTCGTTACCCAGACGGAACACTGGCTCACAAAGCCCAAGAGAAAGCGGATATGCTCGCAGACCTCTTTGCGGCTAATTCCCGGCTCGACGACCGTGGCCTGCAGCCCCCCGCCATCGCCAACTGTGGCCACACTATGCCTGACATTGTACTCAGGCAATGCGATGTACGGGCAGTGCTGCGATCACTCGACACGCGGAAAGCCAATGGC
>OY748299.1:9088242-9250960 GCA_963556515.1 Nudaria mundana | reverse complement strand
CGAATGCACTGTGACCTCTCCTCGCCGCGCCTGGTCCGTTGTCCGGTGAATAATATGGCAGTGTGACAGCTTATGGTGGACTGGTTTGCAATGGCATTCATTTACACTAAATGGAAAATCCCTATAATGGATGACATGTACATTGTACCTGTTTTTTGTCTGTATGTACACGTTTATCTAGATACAAACGAATTTTCTTGTTTTTCACAGATTCTACCAAGTGCAGCTCAATGCTATGTTATTATTAAAGGTCGCTTCATCAAAATCGAACAGATACCTAGCGAGAAAAGTTATGGTTATTTTGTTTTGGTATAATGCACGGGCATAGCTGCATGTATCAACTAGCAAATTATAAACACTTTAAATAGATTGTTTGGTAATATTCTACTGTTTATTAAAATACCAACTATCATTGAATTCCATACATAACATTTTGAAGTTTTGCATAAAAATGAGGTAATAAATTAAAATTATATAATTAAAAATTTTTGGCTGTGGTCATCATAACACCAACAACAAGAGCAGTAATAGTGAATCCTTGTGCACCAATTCTCCAACGCATCATTTGTTGTGACATCTGTCTGTGACCAGTTCTGAAGCTCCAGAGGCCATATGATAATGCTCCGACAGTAGCAAGACAACCTAAAAAAATCATATCATACTTAAGGTATACCTTTCGTTAACATAATACATGTAATCCTAAAATGTTTTATCACAATGAATTTGGCATACTTTTTTTGGCATAATTATACTTGGTCATAATTGATTTTAGCAGCATATGTACTGTGACATAATTATATTTAGGTCTAATATATTTATGCATAGTTATAATTTGCACAATGTTTTAGGCATAGTGTACATTCGCCTAATAGTATATATTACTAAAATTTTATAGGTATAAATTAATGAAATGAATGAATAATAAAAAAGTTACTTTAACCAGTATTTCCTATATTATATAGTGTCAAAGTAGGTTTAGGTGTTAGTCTAAATACCATATGCCAAAATATTTTATGGTTATTTTTTTTATGCAAATGGATAGTGAATCCATACTTAAACACAAATATGTATCTGGCCCTCATAATACAATTCATAGGTATAAAATAGGTGCAAGAAGTAGGTACTCCATTATACGGAATTTAAACTATATTTACTTTTATTTAACAAACTTCTCAATCTTCTCATAGTATATATTCTAGATGCTTCTAGCTAAGAGCTTTGTATGTACTACAGTATAGCAGTTATAAAAAAATCACTTTAAAATTTGTGTGACTAATAATTACATCACAAAATGCATCTATTTCCCACACAAGTTCTATGCTTGTAACCTTTGTCATTATAATGAAAGCGTGAAGGAATATAAATAAAGCTTACCAATAGGGACAAAAGGATTATCACTAAATTTTCTAACAAACTTTTGGTTCACAGTCTCCGGTTGCGGTATGAGCACCCATTTCCTTACGGAGCTGTACCCAGTCAGATCTGATGGTTCGTCGTTCGACATCATGATAATTTAAATAAATTATCAGGTATGAATCGTAGAGGTTTGGGTCTACTATTCAGTAGACAGACATAATAAAATAAATATTTTTGTCTCCTTGGTTGGTTGATTTTGACTTACGACCATAGTGTATCTGTAATGTACTCTGATTCTAGGTTCACATCTTTCGGACATGCCATGAACTATAGTGACTGTGTGCCAGGCTAACGACAATGACTGACGTTACTAAAGCCCTCCATATACGGGACGATTCATCGTTACGATCCATCGCTTTAGACCGATCGAAACGACGGATCTGTAATCGGATCGGCACGCGTTGTTCGGGATCGGAAGGAAGAGGGTGGGATCAGATTGAAGAGCTCTTCAGAACAGGTTACGTCACCCGCAGTGGAGTTCACTAAGGGGCGCTGCACACAGCTAAGATACTATAATATTTTAACTACAATTTCGCTCGCCATACAATTCAATAGACGCACGACGTTGATAATAAATAATATTTCATATTTAGAGAATATAATAGAAGATATAATAGAGAAACTGGTGTAGGGGGGCTTTATGAACGCAATAAAACCCAAAACAATGGTTTTTAGAAGTTTTGTCTGTTTGTCTGAATGTTTGAACACGCTAATCTCAGAAACGATTTGATATTTTGATTTGAATTTGCGGTTTGGTTTTCAATCGCTTCACAAATAAAAAAGTTATGTAGTTCGTTTTCCATTTTACAGGACACGTATTGAATTTTTGAGCACGTCTTTATCGTTGCATTTCAAATGTATAAATGATTGATCGTAACGACCAATCGTTTCGTGTATGAGCGGCAACACTACAGATCAATCGTTTCGATCCATCGCTACGATTGATCGCTTTAGACCGATCGAAACGACGGATCTGTAATGTATGTTACGATAGTTAACGATTTACTTCATCGTAGACGACATCGGAGATCGCAACAAAAACCCATGCAATCATGAATATCGTAACGATGAATCGACAGTGTATTGGCTCTTGCGATCAACGATTCGATTTTTGTTCCTTAATTTATTAATCTATACTTATAATAAATCTGTAGAAGTGAAAATTCTGTACATTGAAAATATCAAAAAAATAATGGGCAGGGGGTGTTACTAGACCGACACCGAACCCAAAAATGAGATTAAAATTTGTTTTGTCTGTCTGTCTGTCTGTTCAGGCATCACGCATAAACTACCGGTTCGATTACGATGAAACTCGGTATAATTATTCATTAATATCCTGGGCACCACACTGGGTACTTTTTATCCCGGAAAAGTATATACAATAAAAAACAAACTTAATTTTGCGGTTCAACCCCTAAACCCGATTACTGTACCAACCGCAAATAATAAGTTTGTCGTAGGTTTTTTTTTTGTATATTGGGTTCGTCAAATTGACGCCGCCCGCCTGGTGGTAAGTCGTGATGACTACGTCAAGCAATTGTGGACCACTCTCACAGCACACAATACTATAGAGAGTGGCCCTCAACTTGACGTCCTACTGATGTGCCTCTTCACGCTCCGCGTAAAGGACCCAGGATTATATCCGGGGGGGAACAAGTGCACAGGCAGGGCGTTCCAGGCCAATATCGTTCGGCAACGTTCTCGCGAACATGCTATCCACTGTGTGGGAGTGGCATGTCTGCCCGGCACGCGTTGTTCGGGATCGGAAGGAAGAGGGTTGGATTAGATTGAAGAGCTCTTCAGAACAGGTTACGTCACCCGCAGTGGAGTTCACTAAGGGGCGCTGCACACAGCTAAGATACTATAATATTTTAACTACAATATCGCTCGCCATACAATTCAATGGACGCACGACGTAGATAATAAATAATATTTCATATTTTCGTATCTTAAGATGAATTTGTATGGTATTATAGAGAATATAATAGAAGATATAATAGAGAAACTGGTGTAGGGGGGCTTTATGAACGCAATAAAACTCAAAACAATGATTTTAGAACTTTTGTCGGTTTGTCTAAATGTTTGAACACGCTAATCTCAGAAACGATTTGATTGTTTGGAATGAATTTGTGGTTTGGTTTTCAATCGCTTCATAAATAAAAAAGTTATGTAGTTCGTTTTCCATTTTACAGGACACGTATTGAATTTTTGAGCACGTCTTTATCGTTCCATTTCAAATGTATAAATGATAGATCGTAACGACCAATCGTTTCGTGTATGAGCGGCAACACCGTATATGGGGGGCTTAAAGTGCGACATAAAATATATTGCGTCATACTCATGGTTATTTTGAGCAGAATAGTAAATATGCTAATTAAGTAGCATGTGCATCAGTACTATAAACACCTTATCCACAAGCATGACCAAAATAGCTAAAAATAGAGACAGCACTCTGAATACAGACTTGAAGCATACTAAGGTAGTGTCATCTTGCTCCTTGGTAGGGTAATACTGGGCACTGCTGACGATGAAACCATTTGGTTTTCGCAACCATCATTTGTTAGAAATTATGGTTGCACCCCAACCGAATTGTAGCAAGCCAGCGCTACCAACTCTAAAGCATGAAAGAGAAGTCGGCTGACATCTCATCATTTTACTACTACCACCACACCGCCGCCTTAGCAGGCGTTCCCCTCGCTCACATGATTATGACCTATAGGTCATAAGTTAGAAATAAAACAAATTGGCGTCTTGACAACTTACTAGACTAGATCTAGTTGGGCGGCTATTGTCATCCCCAAAAATGCCAACCTGCTCAGTTTTTTGGTGCAAAAAAAGGTCAGGCACATCTAGTTTATAAAAAGATGGTATTACCTTCCATAGGTGAGTATTTTTAATCAAATAATAATACAAATTTCTTTGTTTATAATAATCAGTCTCATTATTTCGGATTTTTCTATCAACACGAAGTCGGTCGTTTCATACAATTCGCAAATCAGTCAAACATGTCAAACGACTGACATGGGTGTTGCCATGGCAACAAATACACAGTTATAGTGTCTGTACCGGAGTGATGTACCAAGTTAGGTATCGATAAAATACCTTGAAAATGCAAAGAGGTGCAATATAAATTACTGGTTTGAATATTATTTAAATTACGTAGGTCTGTATATTATGATCTTGATTTTAATAAAGGTTTTGATAAGTTTAATAGGTATAATATTGAGTCTTGTTGTATAATTTTTTTTATTATACTTAAAAATTACATTACCTAATAAATACTTCGACGATATTTTTGTTCATTTATCTATTGCTATTAAGTTTTTATATTGTGGTGATATGTCAACAATATAACACTTGATTAAAGCACAGCAATAAGTAGAGTTTCATATTTAGAGGTAAAAATACAATGAATCTAAGATCGAATATTATATCATGACAAGACGTAACAGAATTAGGTTGCCAAGGGTTACCACTACCATAGATATATCAATACAAAGAGATGATATAAGTAGGTACGAGTATATAGCCTCTTTACACCCTCAGAATTTTTAGAATTTTGAAATTCTCTTCAAACCAATCTTGGCGCTCATTTCATCCAATTTTGGTCCAAAAAGCGGCTTGGTGAACATATCAGCCAGCTGCCGCGCGGATGGTACTTGTTTTACTTCAAGTTCTGCATTGGCAACACATTCACGCACAAACAGATGCTTTAATTTTATATGTTTCGTCCGCTTGTGGTGCTCATATTTAGGGTTGTGCGAAAGCTTTATAGCCGATTCGTTGTCCAAGTAGAGCACAGGTTTATCTAACTCAGTCAAATCTTTCAAAAGACTGTTCAGCCATCTAATTTCTTGTGCTGTTTCGCTGGCTGCTATTATCTCCGCTTCAGTCGACGAGAGAGATACGAGAGATTGTCGTTGACTTCTCCAGCTGATGGCTGCACCCGAGAGTAGGCATGCCATACTAGTTGTCGATCTCCCTGTTGTTTGATCTCCTGCTAGGTCGGAGTCAGAAAAACATACCAAGTTTTTCGGTGTCTCTATTGTATGCCTATAAACTAATTTTTTGTCAACTGTTCCTTTTAAGTAGCGAAAAATCCGTTTCACTAGCAAGACATCACTTGTAGTGGGTATCTCTAGGGTTCTGGATGCTTTGCTAACAGCATACGTTATATCAGGCCTTGTGCCCACTGCTAGATAAGTAAGAGCTCCAACAGCCTGTCTATATGGAAAATCGAGCCCGTTTCCTTTGTTGAGTTCTATATCCGTATCATTGGTGCTCTCTTTTATTATAGGAGTTGGTGTTGGTTTGCTGTTCATCATACCAAACTTTTCAAGAACCTTCTTTGTATAAGCTTGCTGACAAACTGATATTCTTCCTTTTTCTGCTTTTATTTCCATGCCCAGGAAGTAGGAACACGGTCTGGTCGTAATCTTGAATCTAGCCATCAGTTCATTGATAAACTCGACTCCTGCAGCAGTTGTGTTACTCGCTACGAGTCCATCATCAACATAAAGCCCGATCAAGACCTTGGATTGTCCTCTGATTCTGGTATACAAACAAGGGTCTGCTTCACTTTGTTGAAAGCCAGTTTTTATTAGAAAGTCAGCAATGCATGTGTTCCAGCATCGCGGAGCTTGTTTGAGACCGTAGAGGCTGCGATTCAGCTTGCATACCCGTTTAGTTCCGTCTTGGAAGCCTTCGGGCTGTTTGACGTAAATCTCTTCTTCAACAGAGCCATTAAGAAAAGCTGTTGTCACGTCGAATTGTCGTAGGTTGAGATTTTCTTTAGCAGCGATCGCTATGATTGTCCTTATGGTGGTGAGACGAACCACAGGACTAAACGTCTTATCGTAGTCGACGCCTTGCCGTTGTGAATAGCCTTTAACTACAACCCTAGCTTTAAATTTATCTATTGAGCCGTCCGGGTTGGTTTTCACTTTATATATCCATTTGCATGGTAGTGCTTTACGTTTTTTAGGTAATTCAACAATATCCCAGGTTCTGTTTTCTTTTAGAGAGTTTATCTCGCTCAACATGGCCTCGAGCCATTTATTTTTATAAGGTGATTCCAGTGCTTGTTTATAAGACTCTGGTTCCTTTGGTAAATTTTCAACTTCAGCAACAGCTGCCAGTACAAAGTCATCATACCGATGTGGCGTTTGTATTCCTGATCTGTCTCTGAGATTATAGCGAACTTGTTCAGGTTCTGAAACAATTTCAGCTGCATCATCAAACTGTTCGTTATCAGTATCAGCTTCTTGATCATAAGTGGTTTCACGTTCGTGATCAACATGTTCGCTTTGATGAGTAGTATCTAGATTTACTGCGTTTTCATGAATGTCACTTTCTTCAGTGTCGTCATCAGTTTCATCTAAAAATACTTGCATTTTATGTGTTTCTGGAGTCAAATCACAGTTGATGTTGTCTGTAGAGTTTGAGTAGTAATTTGCTTTTGTGATTCTTACATCTTTGGAAATCAGACTTTTGCGTTTAGATGGAACATAAACCCTGTACGCTTTACTGGTATCCGAGTATCCAACAAACATTCCTGGTATTGCCTTAGAAGCAAATTTATGACCTCTGGGCCCTTTCTTCAGTATGAAGGCTTTGGATCCAAAAGCAAAAGCAAGATGATTAACGCAGGGCTTTCTTAGAACCCATTTCTCGAATGGTGTCTTGTTGTCTATAGCACTGTTTACACTTCTGTTGCATAGATAATTAGCAGTATTAACAGCTTCTACCCATAGCTGCATTGGTGCTTTTGCGTCAATAAGCATAGCTCTGGCTTTCTCCACCAGTGTCCGGTTCTTTCGTTCAGCGATACCGTTTTGTTGTGGGGTATAGGGTGCTGATAATCGTCGCGCAATCCCGTTTTCCTTCAAATAGGCTTGGAATTTGGCATTGATGTATTCCGTCCCGTTGTCTGTTTGCAAATGTTTAATTTTGTTCCCTGTGAAGTTTTCCATTTCTTCTTTATACTCTTTGAACTTGTCTAGTACTTCGGATTTGTTTTTCAAGAAGTAAACCCGTCCATACCTACTGTAATCGTCAATAAAGTTCACGAAATATCTGCTTTGAGCATCAGAAGGTGTACTGATTGGGCCACGTAAGTCGCTGTGGACAATCTCTAGACGTTCAGTAGTTCGAGGAGTAGTTCGTTGTGGAGGGCTTGGTACTCGAGTTATTTTCGATTGTATGCATGTTTCACAATCTAACAAAGTTTCATTTTTATTGAAATTCAATCCAACCAATGTCTCCTTTTTGAGAGCTAAGTGGAAATCTTTGTTGTTCATATGTCCAAGCTTCTTGTGCCAGTCTTGTATGGAACCGTGCTTTGTGTTCGCGGAGCATTTTGCAGGCGTTGCTGCAAAGCTTCTTTCAATGTTTGGCGATCTGACATAGTAAAGGCCATTTGACTTTTCTGCGTTCATTAAAAATTTCCCCATTTTATTGCGTATGACTGCTTTGTCTTTGTCAAATTTTACAGAAGCACCGTGATCTGTCATACTAGGCACTGATAGTAAATTTGTTGAAAGGGTTGGTACAAATAGCGTGTTTTCTAGATGCAATTTCACATTTTTATTGATCAGCGTAACTCTGCCTTCACCTTTAATTTCAGTGGAGTGATCTTCTGATGCAAAGTTGAGTGTTCTTGACACAGTATTCATGTCTTTGAAGTACTCATGGTGAAATGTCATATGTGAGGTACAGCCACTGTCAAGTACCCAATCGTCTTTAGTATTCCGGTTTGATGTTAGGAGGCATTCTTCTGCATAGTGAAAGTTGTCATTTTTGTATGACTTCTTCTCTTTATTTTTCTTCCAGCAGTTAGAGCATATCCTATGCGTCTTTTTCTGAAAGAGTTTACTTCCTGTCTTCTTACAAATTTTGCAAGATGCATAGAGTGCATTTTCGTCTTTTTGTAGTAGACGAAGTTCAGCGTTGTCATTATTGTGATGACGAGCGTCACATTCTTCGATTATTTTTATTTTAAGTTCATCTGGTTTTGGCAGGACGTCACGTGATTCTATCGCAACACGAAAGTTGTCATATTCAGAGGATAGGCTGTACAGCATCATTACTGTCAGTAGATCCTCATTGATTTTCACATCCATGTCTGCCAGTTAGTCAATTGTGTCCATGAACTTGCTTAGGTGTGCGCGTACATCGTTTCCTTACAATTTTGTCAGTATCAGGTTCTTAAGAAGGGATGCTTTGCGCGCAGGACCTTTACTCGCATGTATTTCTTTTAGTTTATCCCATAGAGCTTTCGCAGTTGTGCATTTCTTTATTTCTTTTAATTGTGAAGGAGCGATTATAAGGATTAATTCAGATTTCGCCAGTCTGTCTCCTTCAACATCGTCGGCACTTGCATCATTAGCTAAGGGACTAACCACGTACTTTCATAGCTTGCTTTTTATCAACACGGCTTCGGCCTGAATTGCCCAAGTGTCATAGTTGGTCGTATCAAGTGGATCTATGTGGTATGTTTTCGGCATTTTTGGCACACAATATCCTAACGCTCTGCTACCATATTAAATTTTTATATTGTGGTGATATGTCAACAATATAACACTTGATTAAAGCACAGCAATAAGTAGAGTTTTATATTTAGAGGTAAAAATACAATGAATCTAAGATCGAATATTATATCATGACAAGACGTAACAGAATTAGGTTGCCAAGGGTTGCACTACCATAGATATATCAATACAAAGAGATGATATAAGTAGGTACGAGTATATAGCCTCTTTACAATTACAGGTTTCCGAAAGATCCGAGAGTAAGGGAATTATGGATATTGTTTTGTAACAACAGACGTTTGACAATGTTAACATCAATCTTGGATGTTGTTTACCTGTTTTATACAAAATTATATGTATCTGCCTTAATGATAAAAAAATCAATTGGATACGTTGAATTTACCGTCCAAAACGTAAGATAGGTAGAAACTGACGTTCCACTTAATGGGCACATGTTGCAACTCATTGAATCTACGACGCGACGTTCCTAGGTCTGGTTATCGATGTCTAAACTACAGTAGAGCCTGACTGACTGAGTGACGTATTTGTAGCAAGTAATTTCAGTTCTGCTACAAATACGTCAGTCATTACATAAAATAAATAGCAAGTAAATAATTAGGCATTTGAGTAGCTGTATTAAATAATATATATAAATATATAGTAAAAAAATATTTTATTGTACCCGGCTTCCACAGTACAATTTGAATAACTTACAGAATTCTGCTGTGGGATAAATGTGCTGATATAAATGTCCCATTTTCGTTTTACAAAAGTGAGCCGTTAGATCAATAGTATAAACTTGGCCCAGCCACATTCTAACTGTTGTATAATATAGACCGTTTTCATTCAATTGTAAGGTACGGGTACTTGGAGACTATAGTGTTACTTAGACTTAGTTGAGTTAATTATTTCATTACTTTACTATTTTATTTTTATAAAGTCGATGTTGTACTCGTAGTGCCCTTGCCCTCATTTTATTCTCCATCGAGTTGATGCTACTATATCACTAGTGTTAACAAAAGTGACGAAAGTTCATTCAAATGTTTATTTTTATGGGGTAGTTATTTATTATACATACAACAGAGTGTAATATTTATATGGGCAGCATGGAAAAGTCTGAAACTATAAGACATACAAAGATCTGTTCTTAGTAACCATGTAATCGATTGTAGTAAAAGTAGAAAACTGAATTATGACATTAAGCATTATGATGAATGATGAATCAATGCAAGAGGAAGATGTCGATGGCCGGGATCAGTATCTTTCGATGATTTTGTTTCATATGCTTGATTTTTGTTTTTTGATTCTTTAGGCAAAACACAGTTATAGCAACATTTACCACTTTTCATGAGGGAGTCTTTAATGCAGAGGATTGAGTTCAGGGTTATCAAACTCATTCGGTTTGGTTGCTTAGTTTCAACTAAATTCATTTCAACCTCTGCTATTTGAATGTGGCAAGCTAAAGCAAGAGTACTTATGTATATCTTGGTATATGTTTTCACCGGAAGAATTTTTAAACTCGTATTTTTGGTGTTCGTCAGAATGGCGGGTGGGAATGTCATGAAATCGACTGAAACGTGCTCTATTATTTTATAGTGTTTTAGTAGTATTTAGTAGCTAAGCAAAAATATTTTGAAGTAGGTTTTACCAATACGATATGAAACGAAAAACAAATTCCGCCGCTAAACTGAAGTCTGGTTGGCGGGCGGTAATTAAATGGCGTAAACTGCTTTAGATTTTTATATGTCAGATTTTAGTAGTCTATTGGTAGGTAAATAAAATAACATTAAATCTTAACTACGTGCTAACAGTTTATAAATCAAAGGCATCACTTTGCATCGAGTACACAATTACAACAAGAGAGTAACGACTTCTACGCGGTCGAAGCCGCGGGGAACAACTAGTATAAAATAAATAAATAAAATAATAATAATATTAATAAAACAATGTTAATTAATTTGAAGGAATGTTTATTGTGTACATATTTAGAAGAAGTCGTTATCGCGTAAAATCATAACCCTCCTTTTGCGCAGTCGGTTAAAAAGTAGCCTATGTCCTTCCCAGGGCCTCGAACTATCTCTATACCAAATTTCATCTCAATCGCTCCAGCCGTTTAGACGTGAAATCGTAACAGACAGACAGAGTTATTTTCACATTTATAGGTAATATTAATAGGGATCTTCTTTGATTTGTAAACTGTTAACACGTAGATAAGATTTAATGTTATAGTGCAGTTCAGCAGTAAACGGGGAATGTCCGGCCAACGCTGACCCAATCTTTAAAATCTATGAGATTTGCGTTTAGTTTTCTTACAAGACTCGCCGCGCCATCTTACCACAGTTTATAAATTTTGATAACCACACATCTCATGATGAAATGAAAAATAGCTAGAAAAAGTAGCTTAAAACTAAGGCTACAAGTTTTATTAAATTGTAGCTGTCTGTCCTAAAATAATAGCTAGATCTAGCTACAAAGTTGCTAAGTTGGCATCACTGCTCTGTAGACATTTGTTTCACTCACTCACTACTCCTTTTTTTTGACAATTTTTGGCATGGCTTCTAGGGCCTTTGTGACTGCTGACACCGACTATAGTAGCGTTGCCCGGGTTGATTTTCAAGAGTATGAGCATTTTGAGCAATTTTAATCCTTTTACGTGCGTTTTATGCTCAAAAAACGTAGCGAGTCAATCCGTTTCTTAAGGTTCCGGGCACTTCCGGGTCGCTTCGCTTGTTGTGGTCTTGTCAAATAATTGTCATGTCAATCCGTCAAATTAAGTTTCCTTCCTTCCATAATTTTATCGTGTTGAGTTGTTGAGTTAATTTTGCAACCATATCGAATTCGAAATGCGGTTTTTAATCAAATCTTCAAATATTTCCCTTGAAACTGTAAGTTTTGTATCCTTCTATACGACATTGATTTTGTTAGCATTCTACAATGTAGGAATTAAATTTTGTTTGCGTGTAGATATACCCTAAATTACATTTATCAAGGTACTTTTGTTCAGTCTCACTTCACAGTCACATAATGTCATGATTAGAAATGTAAAGTTCAGAATCGGAGAAACACAATTTGGGCGAATCGTATATAAATACCTCGTGACCCATATCACTCGCTCACCCATATTAAAGTTTGTAGCTGAATTTGGATAGGTAGGTGCCTACTGATCGTTGTGCTTATTGTGTTTTTAATGTATCTTTCAGAATCGATACATGTAGAAGCATCTTGTGGTTTTCCCATTATTAGGTTTAAATTACATGCGAAAATACATTATACAGACTGAGAATAATTTTGTTTATGTACATAGGTTTAACCTTGAACATATTGCGCATACATAGGTTACTCATATAAAGATATGTGGCATCTGCCAATGCAGTACTTTTCAATACATGGAATTAACATAGTTCACAATAGCTTCAACTCAATGTTTGAGATGGAAAATTTATAATAAGTGTCTACCTACCTAGTTATAATAAATTTAAAATAATGATGTGATGTGAATTACTTACACGTACAGAAGAAACTAGATAATTTGCTCCTCATGTATACAGATTCATGACTATCCAGACTACCAACTGCATTGTTCAACCATGCTCTTACAACCATGCTTGATTCAGATTTCTATAACTGATAGTGGAAATCCAAATCTAGAAGTTGAGAGAAAAGAGCCAGAATTGATTAATATAAAGGGTGTTGTCCTGATCATAATAATGCACACACATATATATGACTGCTTCGGTGGCGTGGTCGGTAGTGCATCGGCTTTCGACTCCGGAGTCTCGGGTTCGATCCCCGGGTCAAATCAAATATTTGTGTGATCCACAAATGTTTATTTCGGAGTTTGGGTGTTTTCTATGTATATTATGTATGTATTTAGAAATATATAAGTATGTTTATCAGTTGTCTAGATCCCATAGCACAAGCTTATAGCTTAGTTTGGGCTAGATGACGTTGTGTGAGAATGTCCAACAATATTTATTTATTTATTTATATTTAAACACTCAGCAAAAATTTAGAGAGTTTGGCTGGGAGGTGTTATTGAATTTTCTTAATTCTTTAGGTTCTTACATCTATTTTTTTATTCTCCAGTATGAAAGTCTATACTTCTAGCTCATTAGTGGCATAATTATTTATCCTGTCTATTGTATCAGTTACTGGGCTCGTGGTCTAGTGGGAGGGGCTCGTGATCTAGTGGTAACCGACAATGTTAACATATTGCAAAGGTTAAGCAACATCGACTCAGGCCGGTCTTGGGATGGGTGTCCATTTCATACATTGAGACCTCTCCGTGCGTCGGAGAGCACATTAAGCCGTCAGTCCCGGTTGTCATACAAACAACTATAGCAGTCGTTAGGGGTAGTTGGAGTCCTATATCAAAAATCCAACCGGTCTAACTACAGAACTTCGATATCGCCCATGGGTTGTGAAGGTCAGATGGCAGTCGCTTCATGGAAAATGTTGAAGTTCAGCCGAATTGTAGTTAAACTGGAAAGCGACCCCAACTGAGTTGGGAAAAGGCTCGGTGAATGATGAATGATGATTGTATCAGTTACTGGAAATGTCTGAAACTTAAGCATTATTATTAATAGGTATTGCATATAAGCGTTGATTCTACAAGTAGCACTGATTGGCTGATGCAATACCATCCTCCTGCTCCCTTCGCATACCCGCTGTACTTATTGATATCCTGAATATAATTCCGTTTCATTTTAAGAATTAAAAGTAGAGTAAAAACTCTTTATGTAGCTGTGTGTACAACACATGTGTGTGTAGAAGAGGTCGCATATGTTCACATACACTGCACTCACACAAATGCAAAGCTCCGCTTATCCCTCGCGAACTGTACCAATAGTTACTTATAAACTTATGTTATTTGTTTCAGATGGCTTCAACTTCTTTGTTTTTGAATTCTATTGAATCCCAAACAGTGTCTTGAACACTACTAGAGTTGTTAATTCCTTAGGCTTATTTTTATTGTTATTTAAATTCTACTTACATTTTTTTTCTTTCAATGTTGTCAGTCTGTATTGCCAACTGACACAATCTTATCATTTCTGCTCAAGATAAACCTGACATTCAGTGTTTTATGAACATTGATTGCATTAGTTTGTATAGTGTAAGAAAAGTTACTACTGAATAAGAATAATATTTTCAATAATTGTTTAAACACTTGTAAGAATTCAAAATGGCAAGTGACCCTGAACTTAAAGATGGATTTACAGTAGCTGCTTGGATGAAGAAACCTGCAAAGTAAGTGTCTGAAATCTTTTCTGTCTTTAGTTTCTAATAATTTATATGTTTGTCAACCTTAGCAGGAACAATCATTAAAATTTGTTTAACATTTTATTTCGGAGTTTGGGTGTTTTATGTATAATATGTATGTATTTAAAAATATATAAGTATGTTTATCAGTCGTCTAGATCCCATAACACAAGCTTATATTAGCTTAATTTGGGCTAGATGACGTTGTGTGAGAATGTCCAAAAATATTTATTTTATTTTTATTTATTTCAGCTGACAACAGAGTAATATATTTAAATATAACTTATGATGCAAAATAATTAAATTACATAAACTGGAAAATTAAATTACACAAACTTACTAATTGATTAAGGTGAACCTGCACCTACTTGTCTCAAGTAAGAGTGCTAAGCAGCCTTATCAACATCTCCACAGTTGGGCTGTTCATCCTCACCTTCACCTGCACAAAATGCCCGAAAACAGCAATAGGCTCAACCCTTATTACGTGGGACCCACAAAGTGACTTACAAAATATGGACGTATCTAACGACTGTCGAATCCTTTCTGGGATAAACACGTGATGTTGTCTTTAATATATTCTATTGCTATAGTTATATTATGATAATAGAACAGGATAAACAATTTCACCTTTTTTTTTAATTCCGTGGCCCAAGGCCGCGTCCCCTCCTACGTCCGTTGCCGGGCGTCTCTGGTGGTCGTCTCTGGATGAATCTTGCGTCGTTGGGTTAGGGTTTTATCCCGCCTGCTTCTGTAAGGATAGCCACCCGCCGTCCTCAAGCCCCGATCATGGAGGTCGATGGTCTTGGGCGTAGATGAGTCTGCGGCGCTCTCGCCGCTGACTTCGGAACTCAAGGGGAGGGAACTCTCCGTCACCCTCTCGGCCGCCTCCTTCGCGAGCATGACTTGCTCGCAAGTTGACCTTGGCAAGTTTCGCTTATTCAACTTTCGTGTCTTCATGTATTCTCGCGGGTTCTTTTGACGTGGCGTTGTTTTAAGACACTGCTGGTCGACGCTTACCAGCTTGTCCATTCACACTCGCTTTATAAATATCTTTTATGTCAATCTCCTTTCATTTTCTCTGGTGTCTAAAAACAATTCATTTTGAAGTCTGTTAAAATATACCATAACTCTATAGTCTATCCGGGAATAGCCGGTCGAATTCTTCGTCGCTTGCAACAGTTTCGGCTGCACACATCTGCAGTTTTCTATACCTAATAGTTTAGAGGTCATAAAGTTTTCTTTACCTTGCATTAGCATAAGCCACAGCTGCAAATTAAATCAGCTATGAAACTTGCCACTTATATAAAGCGATATTATCTTTGTTCAGTGATTTAATGAAAGTAGATAAGCTGATTTAATAATTTCACTCTGTTTCAACAATCATATTTTTTTATTATAACCTTATCGGTTTCCAAGTGAAGAAACAGTTCAACGCGATAATAAAAAATTGACGTCATACTATTTATTTTTATTCGTTTCTACCTGGTCAATCCTTATTACCAATTTAAAATAAGCACGGTTCCATTGGCTTGCGTGTTGTAGGAACATACTTGATAGTTGGTCGCCTTCTATGACCTAGACCGGTATTCTTATGGATTAGTGTATTTTTGTTCTAAATATATTCAAACTTTGTACTCAGTGCCGAGTCTCTAAATGTATATTTTAGGAACAATTACCGCTTTGGGCAACCTGCCAGAGTTGAAACTTACGCATCGGTTTGTATTGTGTGGAAATTTGCTACGAATTCAATAAAAACATTAAAAAGATACATCAATTATTATAGTACATATTTCGCCCTGATTGTAATGAAACTCGACAATAATGTAGTTCATTCATCAGAATAACACATAGGCTATAATTTATGAAGCCACTGTGTAAATTGACTATCTATACTTATTATATATCTATATATATACTTCTATACTATGATATATCTATACTTATAATAAATCTGTAGAAGTGAAAATTCATGCAATCATTCAACACCCCTTGCCATTTATTTTTTTTTAAATATATTTTAATCACATTTTTGTGAAAATGTGATTAATTTTTTTTTCTGTCTGTTTGTTTGTTCAGGCATCACGCAATAACTACCGGTTCGATTACGATGAAACTTGGTATAATTATTCTTTAATATCCTGGGCACCTACTGGCTTACTTTTTACCTCGGAAAAGTATATACAATAAAAAATAAACTTAATTTTGCGGTTCAAAAGTTTGTCGTAGGTTACGTCACCCGCAGTGGAGTTCACTAAGGGGCGCTGCAGGCTGCACACGGCTAAGATACTATAATATTTTATCTTAGATACAATATCGATTGCCATACAATTCAATGGACACACGACGAAGATAATAAATAATATTTCATATTTTAGTATCTTAAGATGAATTTTTATGGTATAATAGAGAATATAATAGAAGATATAATAGAGAAAGTGTTGTAGGGGGGCTTTATGAACGCAATAAAACCCAAAACAATGGCGTTTAGAACTTTTGTCTGTTTGTCTGAATGTTTGAACACGCTAATCTCAGAAACGGCTTAACCGATTTGAATTTGCGCTTTTCAGTTATGCGTTTTGCTTTATTCAGCTTAACATTTAAGGTTTGGTTTTCAATCGGTTCATAAATAAAAAAGTTATGTAGATCTAAAGTTACACGCAGGCGGAGCTGCGGGCTACAGCTAGTAGAATGATAATAAATATCTCATAAGGGCATATCGGCAAAAATCGGCTGTTTGCGAGTCTTTGGAAATTAAACAAATAAAAAAAAAAAACCAAGTCTTTTTAGGTTGTTTTTTTTTATATAAAGGTACATTAAGTATAAAACCTCACAAAACTCCTGCCAGTAGGATTCATTCCTTTCGAAACATTTTCTTTTAACTAAAGTACGAGTACCTAGCTAAACCATGTTCGTTACACTAGAATAATATACCTATCTTTTATCTTGTAAGTTTTTTGTTTTATCTTTTATGTTTTTTGTGTTTTTTCATTTGACTTTTGGTTTTTGACTCCTAATTTTTAACTTTGAACTTTCAACTTTAATATGTAATCTGTTATCCCCTTCCTCTTTCTGCTATCCCCTAAACGATAAGCCTTCACGCCTAAATCTCAGAACAGGTGAATTTTATTTTAAGCATAAGCAGGACTACTAGAAGAAGTACAACTAGTAACATTGCGCGGACGAAGTCACGGGGGTCCACTAGTTATTTATAATTCGCGATTTAGGCAAGGGCGTAGCCAGGATTCCATCAATTTGGGGCAGACCTAATCCTAAAATAAATCGGGGGAGGGGTGAGCACCCCCATAAAGGGGTAAAACCTGGAGTCCCCCCTCCCCTTAAAAAGGGGGGATATTAAAAATATTAAACCTAATGTCAAGACCTTTTTCTTTTTTAAATCCGCGCCGCTAGGCCACGACCGCACTACGTCCATTGCCGAGCGCCTCTGGTACGCACTAAAAGAATTTCCAGTGGCGCCCGGCGGACCATGGCCACCTGTGTGGCCCCTGCGTGGTGGTCGGGTTTTACCCCGCATCCTTGGGGTCGGGTTTTATCCCGCATCGGTGAGTGCATAACGCACTACACATCTTGGCGAGCTGGCCCGAGCCAGCTAGGGGAAGTTATGGCCCTCTCGGATAAATATGCCCCGACAATACGACGGAGGTAGAGAGGCACTCTGTGGTAGATCAGTGCCTCTCTAACGCAGCTTAAGGGTAAGGTGTTAAAAGCGTTGGCGATGTCAAGAGACACCACCAACACCCCCTGCTTCCTCCGTCAGGGTCTTTGAGTAACACGATCGGCCGGCAGCCGGACGGTGAGTCCGCTGGCCGCCCCGGTTTACGAATCAGGACCAGTTTCCCCGTCCTTCACACCTTGGGAAACTGGCCCCTTTCGAGGCATTCGCTGAAGAGCCCGCCGAGCAGTCGAGGCCTGAGTTCATTGAGGGCCACGACCCATGCACAGCCCGGAATGCCGTCGGGTCCAGGGGTGGTGATTTTCCGGCGACTGAGCCGAAGTACCACTGCTCCTAACTCTCTGACTTCGGGTACAACGTCTTCGCCGCTGCTATCAGCGTTGGGCGTCTAAGACCGAGCCATGCCCGGAGGGATGTGCTCCTCCGCGCTCGTCGGAAACAGAGAGCCCAAGACCCCCTCCAGCTGATCCGGCTGGAGAATCTGGGTCAGTGGGAGCGACTTCGTTCGGAGTTTACCTCTGACCTCAAGGAACGGGCGCCCCCATGGGTTCAGTGGCGCTCCAGGGTCTCCAGGAGCTCCTCGCAGGCTGATGATGGCATGACTAAATTGAAAGCATACATTTGAAAAACTTCCATATACCTATCCAATTTTTAATTAATACTGCTCTTCAGAAATTGCACAATGATGCAGGTACGCAACGGGCGACACTTGCACCACAGAATCCACAGATGAGAATGAGAAAGAATTTGATTATTTCTTCAGTTAAATGTGCTTGCACTTTTGCACTACCCTTGCCGGCCTCGCCTGTCGTGTTCGGCACAAGTGCTATACCAGGTGGTGACCCCTACAGAAAGCGCAGTATAGTCATCCCATCCCGCGTAAAAATTCCAGGAAGTGAATACATTTTGAGATGCGATACTGCCGCGTTGCTTCTATTATTGATTTTTGCTTTTGTCGTTTCTTATCCTTTCTTATTAGATTTATTTCAAAATATTAACAAACGGGTTTATGAGTATTCTAGCTAACTCTATGCTATACTATAACATAGAGAAGAGAACAGGCAGGGGGGGGGGGGGCTGGTCCCCCCCCCCCCCCCCTGCCTGTACCTGGCTACGCCCATGGATTTAGGTACTTAAAACTATGATGCGTAATTTTATTAGAAGAACTTTATCATCTTTATGCAAAGAGAATACATGGCCACAGGCAGTAGCGTATGATAAAGTCAAAAGAGTTTTAAATGACCATGTAATTGTATTTCCAACGAAGTTCGAAACGACATTCCATCATCATCCGTGCTTCATCCATTACCTCTAAGTTTTGCGAAAGTCATACGAAGTGAAAATTTACTAGGTTCGCTTGTCGAATTGTAGAATTGCTCAAGAATCTCTCTTCCAGATCTTTAGCATAGCAGCAATGTTCTATGCTGCTCCTGAGCCACATCAGAAGTACTAATTGTACGTATAAATCGTATCCGAACTTACTACTAACTCCTGCATTAATTTGCACTAAAGAATTGGTTATAGAATGACGTTGGCATTCCCCTATACTTAAATGGCAAGTTTGTAATGTCTACAACCAGCGAGGTCAACTGGTTTGATTTGCGGAATTAAGAGGTTTAGGTAGGTACTACGTAAGCATGGAGGTGGAGCTCTTACGCGTCATAAGATAGTTTGCGAAAAGGTTTCCTGAACTATACCAATTCCTTGAATAATGTTATGAGGTAATTTTTATTTACATACTCGTATATGGCTACTTACCAAAAATATTATCTTTGCCTTAGTCTTTACACGTGACATTATGTCAGAGAGAAACCTATGACGTAGGCGATTATAATCAATCTTTGATAACGTCAATTCTTTGAATAAACATTAGGCTCCATGCAGCTGGAGAAGGTACCTACCTATGTAAAAGTAACACGAAACAGATAAAATATTACTTGTTTTGGATTGGAAAGAAATTATAAATAGATCACAAAAACTGATGTCATCGGCGGGATTCGAACCCACGGCCTTTCCCTAACAGGGGGACTTGTTTTGGATTGTCTGTTACGTATAGTCATGGGCCTCAAGGTTCTTGAAATGCTATAGGCCACGGCCGCTCTAACGTCCGTTGCCGGACGTCTCTGGTTACAAGCAGAACGTATTTCCAGTGGCGCCCGAAACTTCATTTTACCTGAGTTCTAGATGATTTTTTTTTTCGAGTACAACAGTTACTTCAAATTCTGAAATGAAGTACGGAAGTCTAGTCCATCGTTAATTATTTCCTTTGCACTTTTTATTTTAGGGATTTTTTCGGTGCTTGGCCTTGAATGTGGCTCTTACGTCTTGTTGACATTTGGTTAAGTTAGATTGTATTACCACGTGAGTTGGTATCATATTCACAGGAATGGACACTCACCATTTTAATACTAAATCAATTAATATTATTGCATGTCATAGTATTGTTTTGCACAATTGTGTAGGAATTCATTATAAATTCAATTTATGTACGAGTATGACGTCCGTTTGAGTTTTCCTCTTATCATTTATGTCGACAGCGGTTGTTAGATTTGTTTTTTTTTTAATGTTTTGATTGATTAGTATATCATTGTTGTATCTTTAATATGTTTTAAAACATGATGGTCAATATTCTATTCACATACACAATCCCGCCTGTTTCCCCGAAGGGGTATGCAGAGATATTTTATAGTTAAGCCCCCATCTCGGCAGTAACTTGTTGGTCTTATATGGAACTTTTATATTTGCCAAAGCCTCGTACGTTAATCGACAGGTGCAACAGTTGGTGAGGTTCTCCGCTCCAATTGGCCGTATCGTTATTTTATATACCTTTAGCTTATTTTTAGCTTTTTTATGTGCATCTAATCTAAGGTAGGTAGTTAGTTTGTATCTTCTTGACGAGTCTATTGCGTTCCAATCAATACGCATATTCAATTCAAAATACGTTAATTTTATGCAGCCGATACAATGTAATCTATTCTCAAACGCAGATACGCATAAAACCAGCAGTGTGTACATTTGTATAGCAAATATAAAGCAAATATCTGACTAAACGATTTCACGAGGGAGAAGATCCAATATTATGTTAAGAACCGCATGGCTGAAGCGTAGGAAGCTTAATCTAAAACCCTTCTACGTATAAAGGGTTTTAGCAGGTTTTAGCTCCATAACTGTGTCTACCACAAGTACGACAATATTTTTATGCATCGGGAAATATATTTATACAGCAGGTTTTCCGTCCGATCATGTAGTCTTGTCTGATCTTAGCAATCTGGAGTGGTTTTGAGCTCTCCTACAAGTTGCAATAAATTGGGTTCCTTCTAAAATAAATTAAAACTGGGGTAACACATTTTGCCAGTCATTTGACGGTTCTTTGCAATAGAGGACGAGTTTATGCTCACTTCTAGGTCCTTCCAGAACCTCTATCGTCTCTCAACACGTGCACTCTGAACCACGTGCAGGTAAGAATGGCTCGAATCTTCTAGTTCTTTTTGGGGATACTTAGGCACCCGTAATAGTCGGATAGTTTCTGATGATGCTAACGTGTGTACACTTAAAAATAATGTACTATTCTTTACTCGTCAGCAAGGGCATTGTAATTGTAACGTTTTGTTTATTGGAAACATTGGCATTGTTCACGCAAATCTTATCACCTACATCAATCAAGGTTGATCAAAACAAGCAGAACCAACAGTGTAATCTCAGAATTCCTTCATTTTGTTTTCAATAAGCATCAATAAATTAATTGAAAACTGTTTGTTTATGGTAAATATTTAAACCACGACGGGACAAGAAGTGTTGTTATAAGTTTCATTAATCTTTGTATCTGATGTCCGCCTCTGGCCGGAAAACCGAACGCATGTATATATTTTTTACGCGGATTTTATTTTTTGATCGTGATGCTATAAATTTATAAAAACATTAGCTCACTTCATAAGTGACGAAGTGATCTCTCTCAGATGTCGGGGAATTTTATTTTTAAATTAATGTGCTTTTTTCCGTCATTACCCTGCCCACTTCTCTAAAAATCACACATCACATTTCGACTATGTTTTTGTGGAAATTGGCCGCAACTTTATTTACGATTGCCAAGATCAAGTATCTACATATAATAAAAACGTAAAAAAGAAAAATCGGTACATTTAAGATAACTAAAAAAAAAGTTAATATGGGAGAGATCGAGTCCGAAACCATGATTTTTTTATGTCTTTTTCATTGTTTGCTCAGGCAACACGTAAAGCCCCCCATATACGGTACAATTCATCGTTGCGATCAATCGTAGCGATGGATCGAAACGATTGATCTGTAGTGTTGCCGCTCGTACACGAAACGATTGGTCGTTACGGTCGATCATTTATACATTTGAAATGGAACGATAAAGACGTGCTCAAAAATTCAATACGTGTCCTGTAAAATGGAAAACGAACTACATAACTTTTTTATTTATGAAGCGATTGAAAACCAAACCGCAAATTCAAATAAAAATATCAAATCGTTTCTGAGATTAGCGTGTTCAAACATTCAGACAAACAGACAACACTTCTAAAAACCATTGTTTTGGGTTTTATTGCGTTCATAAAGCCCCCCTACACCAGTTTATCTATTATATCTTCTATTATATTCTCTATTATACCATACAAATTCATCTTAAGATACGAAAATATGAAATATTATTTATTATCTACGTCGTGCGTCCATTGAATTGTATGGCAAGCGATATTGTAGTTAAAATATTATAGTATCTTAGCTGTGTGCAGCGCCCCTTAGTGAACTCCACTGCGGGTGACGTAACCTGTTCTGAAGAGCTCTTCAATCTGATCCAACCCTCTTCCTTCCGATCCCGAACAGCGCAGACATGCCACTCCCACACAGTGGATAGCATGTTCGCGAGAACCGAACGTTTTAAACGTTCGTTTCTCTGTCGAACGATAGTGGCCTGGAACGCCCTGCCTGTGCACGTGTTCCGCCCCGGATATAATCCTGGGTTCTTTACGCGGAGCGTGAAGAGACACATCAGTAGGTCGTCAAGTTGAGGGCCACTCTCTATAGTATTGTGTGCTGTGAGAGTGGTCCACAATTGCTTGACGTCGTCATCACGACTTACCACCAGGCGGGCGGCGTCAATTTGACGAACCCAATATACAAAAAAAAAAACCTACGACAAACTTATTATTTGCGGTTGTTACAGTAATGGGGTCTAGGGATTGAACCGCAAAATTAAGTTTTTTATTGTATATACTTTTCCGGGATAAAAAGTACCCAGTGTGGTGCCCAGGATATTAAAGAATAATTATACCAAGTTTCATCGTAATCGAACCGGTAGTTTATGCGTGATGCCTGAACAGACAGACAGACAGACAAAAAATTTTTAATCTCATTTTTGGGTTCGGTGTCGGTCTAGTAACACCCGGGGTGCCATTTATTTTTTTGATATTTTCAATGTACAGAATTTTCACTTCTACGGATTTATTATAAGTATAGATGAATAAATTAAGGAACAAAAATCGAATCGTTGATCGTAAGAGCCAATAACACTGTCGATTCATCGTTACGATATTCATGATTGCATGGGTTTTTGTTGCGATCTCCGATGTCGTCTGCGATGAAGTAAATCGTTAACGATCGTAACATACATTGCAGATCCGTCATTTCGATCGGTCTAAAGCGATGGATCGTAACGATGAATCGTCCCGTATGGGGGGCTTAAAACCGCTGAATTGATTGTCATGAGATTTGGTAGAAGAACGCTGGGCGAGATTGGGAGGGGTGTGTTTGCGCATCGGTACCATGGTACTGTTGCTCTTAATCGCTGTTACCGCCGTATAGATGGTTAAATCGTCTACTGCGCAGCTTGAAGGTCAGGGTTCATTTTATGTGACGCGAGGTAGAGAGAAAATTATAATACACAAAGTAGACCCATATTTGGCCGATATGTATGAAACTATCTCCCGTATCTTTCTTGAAAATCTCTCCACCTGTTTTAATTTAATAGGTAACAGTTGTTTCCTGAGACTGCACTTTGGTGTTATTACATTTTTTACGGTAGTAAATAACCCATCTAACTTCCAAGACCTCTGAAGCCGAAGTATGTAATGGATGTTTGTTCAAAATAACCACGCAAGCGGAGCTGCGGGCAACGTTGGTTTAGTATAATGTTGTGCTATTTTAGCTACAGTCTTTGACCTCTGCTACACAAATATTCAAAACTTGTGATGTGTTACGTATCTGTTTAAAGAGGGAGTATGCTAATCGCTTGCTGCCATTGGTCGATATAACGTGACGTCATATCAGTATGTTAGAATAAACATGTTTTTCAAAGTGACGTAGATGGTTGTTTATGTACCTACTGTACATAACTCTTGTTATCACTTGGTGATACCGGCAAGCTTAAGAGTGTAGTAGGACTATATTTAAACAAAAATATAACCTTACTCCGTATCAGTGCTAATGATATTTTGCGTAGCAAGACTTCATCTATTATATTTATTATTAGATTACGCTTTTACATTTTGCAATACATAGGCAATTATAGTTTTCGACATCAGTCTTTTAAAAACTGTAGTCGGCACTGTAGCTCCCAGATTGATTCCAATATAATATTAAAAAATCGACAAAAAATGTTTAAGAAAAGGACTATGGTGTCTCAGTTCAATCACATTTTATCGTAAGTGCTGCGAATTGTCATCAGGGTTAAGAAGATAATTGCTTTGTTAATATTTGTTGTAGCAATAATAAGTGCTTTGTTTTCCATTATTTGGAATTGGAACTTATATCATTGTTATTACTATAACACAACGATGAACGATCTTTATGACATAAGATTTGTTTTGTGTTTTCAAGATTGCTTGTTGTTTATTTACAGAGAATTCGAATCATTTGCGGCATCGCCTCCGGCCCTCGAAGACGCATTTTTCATCCGCTATCCTAAAACCGACCGTCTCTTTGGAAATCCGGTGGGAGATAAAGATGTTCCGAAATTGCTTAGCGAACAAGTCAAAGACCTCACGGCTTCCTCGGCATATAAGATAGTTAAGGAGAAAGACTGGTCTAAACACACGAAACCATGTCAAGATGTGATGCACGGGATAGCACCCATCAACACATCTGGTGAGATTTGAAGCTATTATTTTTTATGACTAATTCGGAATTTTTTCACCTATATCAGTTAGTTATCATTCTATTCGATCGGTTAGATTAAACTGAGGTTGTAAGTTGTCACAGTCGAGGTCTTGGAAGTTTTTTTATAGGTACAAGGATACGTGGAATTATACCGCATCAATCTTAACTACAAAGATATTGACGATTTTTATGACGCACATTTTTTTTCAATGAACACACATATGCAACATCTACTGTACTAGCCGTAGTTCATGCTTAGCTGCAACACTCGTATTTATTGCAACATAGCAAATTCTGATATATCTATATTTACTTTCAGTTAACTCTGTGACGTCGAAGGCAAAGCCGGCAGGCACCGACGACGGCTTCGTCGGTGAGGGCGCGGCTTGCGGTAACTCGATTGTCAAGGTGAGCTATTGGGAAACTGAACAATGACTGCAATATGTTTATTTTTTTAAATTTTATTTATACAAATGGCAAAATCTCAATCGAAGAAACAGGTATTTATAATTATTCGCTTCGAGTGATTCTCAATGTGTTCCGCATTTCTGAATCTAAAAAGCTTAATTTATATTACTTCGTTCTTTGTTGTTTTGAAAGGATTATATTTCAATATGCGTTGACTGTTTCGGGCAATATATAATAAAAATATAATAATGCAGATCCGTGGAAGCCCATATTTGCTCATGCTTGACACTGGCATTCATTTAAATTACCTAAGTATTGAGCCTCTTCACAACTTTTGATTCTTTTTATCATTTATTCATATAACCTCTTAATTGTTATAACTTCCAAGACTCTCAGTAATCTGTTGTTTTTATCAGTATGTTTACCACCCGTAGTGTCTTACTATACCTATTATTGTAAAGAATGTCGGTACATTAATGACAATTAAAAAAAAATAGCGACTAAATTAAATTTTCCGATATAGTTTTTATTTCTCTCACATCTTTTTGTTTAGTTATTTTTGATAATATTTGGTACGGTAATTGTGTTTATTTTATTGTACGGAATTGAGTGGCCACGTGCTTCCTCTATTACCAATGAATCAGTTTAAAAAGTCGCCTAATATCTGCACGGGGTCTCAAATTACCTAATTTCACCAATATAAGTGAATCCATTTTTATATTTATTCGCTATATTCTCATATGTATCCTATATAATAGGTACTATATACTCATATGTATACTATATAGTTTTACATTGGTGATATAATAATCGCCATATTTTTTGTTGACTATGATAAAGTGTTTATTCCGTTGTTAGGTCACATTATCTCGCAGATAACTACGCAGATACCTAACCGTGGGGTCTACGTACCTACTTTATTTAAATAACTACCTTCATTATAAACTTTATTATTACGTTATGATGAGCTCTTATCTACAAGCCTTGTGTAGAGACATATAGGTTAATATTTCATCATTCTTAAGATACATTAATCTGTAATACTACCCAAGCTAATTAAGCCATCAAACAGACACATCTTGAAATGTGACTGTTTGATGGCTTGGTTAGTTTTTAGTGCATTCTCTTGCGGCACTTTGACTTTGTGTGTTTTCTTTTCACTATAATGCCTACAAAAAAGTCACAACTTCTATGAACGAGTTCAAGGTTACTAAACGTCCATATTTGTTTGTTCAGATATTACTATCGCACGCTCGTGACGTCGTCCTCGTGATTTAGTTTACTCGACGTTCCCATGAACTCTATTCCGTCATGTTGAAAACATATGCGTAGCTTAATCGTAGATCCATATCCTCCCATTCCAGCCCCCTTACTGATACTGTTGAGTTTGTCAATAACCAACGATATCGCAGAATAATTCATAGAAATTCTCTTAATAATCTTGATTGGGCCAAGTCACCGACATTATATTGGTTCTGCAATATTATATTGGTTATCGGCTGAAGTCGACATTTCCATACTCATAAGGCAGATAATAAGCTACCTTCAGCGAAATTCTTCAAACGAACAAACATACAATCTTTCACATTTGTTTTTTAGTAATATTTATGTAAGTAGTTTCTTCTACAGTATAAATATTTTTTTAATTATCTCCTTTTCCACGTTCAGGTAGCTCACAATCTGATATCAAACAAACCGTCCCGCGGTTTCACGGTCGCATCACCGGACGACGACATCGATGCCCCGGACATGGGTCATTACAACTTGATGCATCGTCGCGGGAGCAAGTCCTTGCCGGCCTCTCCCATGCACTCGCCGCCCGGCAGTCCCAACTCCAGAAGGAGATTCCACGCCAATCGGTAAGAACAGATTACGAACACAATACCTTCCACACACAGAACAACAATCGAGGGAGTCGTCATATTAGGTGTTTGCGTTTCCCTCTGCCAAAGAATACTTTCAACTGGTCATACAACAAACACTTCAATAATTGACAACAAAACCGACATCAAATTACTCGAATGGAACCAAATTGAAATGGGACCACTCAGAAAGCAGTAGATATCAATTTAAAAAATCCAAATCGGTTAATATAGAAATAAGGTAACAAACAAAAAAAAATAACCCCCACATATTCTTATTGTAATGTTCTAGTGACATCCGATTGGGCCGGGGGCAAGTCGCGTATTGCAATTGTAGCAAAGTAGCATCGTATTTGCACGTCGAAGACAAATTTTTACAGTTTTCGTAGTCTACTAACACAAACGCAGTCCAGTAGCGAACGTGCGTCTGCCTGCTAGCTTGTGACGCACTAGTAGCTGTTTGCGTGCGTAGAGGGTACTATGGGGCCGGAAAAATGGGTGCTTAGTTTTCGAGATATGGGGTACTGGGAATCTTGGGTATTTTTGCGGGATGAGAATTCCCGGGATTGTTTTTTGCCGGTGAATGGAACTTGTGATGGGAGGGGTTGCAGGGGGAACAAGAATTTGCCCAGAATTAAGGTGGGAAGCTCGGTTCCCGGGATATAGGGGCTGGGAAGTTGGTAATGTCGGGAGTAACTAAATCCAAGTTAACCTAATGATGATTGTTCTGTGCAGTCATTCGGTTTGGTGCCTTTCTGGCGCGTTGCTTGTGTGTTTAGCAGACTACCGATTTTACCGATAGCAGTAGCTTGGCGTTTTACGTTCATTTACGCGACTTAGGCCCCTGGAAGTCTGAAATGTTGTGTCGAATATTCCCCCCCTGTATAAAATGGCAGACTTGTGTATTAGGAAAATGCATAATAACCTCCCCTGTCCTGGGCGGGCGCTCGTGTTTTTTTTAATTATATTTACATATCCTTATATAAACAACATTAAAATGCTCCAATGCATATGGGTTACAATTCAAAGTAGGTATCTATGAGTTCTAGGTACGAGTATATTGAGGTAACTGAATATTTAATGTTGTAAGTATTTATCATCGTGGCTGTTGGAATTTAAGTTCGGATTACAGAGGTGTTATTGATTTTCATTAGACTTGCTATTACGTAGGATTGACATAACTATTAGAAAAATGTTGTGTAATGGCTTATCCTCTCGGAGATGTAGGTGTAATTATATTATTATGATTAAATTATAAACCCATAATATGAAAAATGACGGTCATCGTAGCTTAGTGGCAGAGCTTTCTCTTGTTAGGGAACGGTCTCAGGTTTATTTATAATTTCTATCTAAATAATTATAACATATTTGTCTAACCAAACACTATTTCCCACTTTTGCTGTCGAAAAACGTGACGTACTTACCACAGGTGTCGTGTTTTACTTACCTTCCAATACCAGTTTTGGTCTCGATCTGTATAAATTAATGTCTCAAGTTTATATAAATGTCATTACAAACAAAACAAAAAAGGCCGTCGCCTCGCGCCGCGTCGTTAAAAAACAAAGCAAATCAAATAAAACAATTATATATGTTTAACGTCTAGTCCATTGAAATGTTACATGCATTTTTTAGAGGACGCAATTCTATTTTTGGGACATGTGTGTGTGTGGGGGGGCGGGGGTCAATAGAAGCTTAACCTCAACTTTGTGGGGTCGCCACCCTTGTCCCACGGTCGCCATCTTGGAAAAATGGGTGAAAACACTTTTTAAGCACTCACACCTAGTAACATTCATGCTGTATTATTTATGCTTTCGATTGTCGGCACTTGGTGTCCACCACATAATAATAATTTCTGAATAAACTCACTAATACATTCCACAACTTTCATTTTTATTTAAAATCCTGACCGGTTTCGCCCAATATATGGCATCATCAAAGGTATTCACTTTCACACTACACGCTACATATCACTTTCTAATTTATATTCCTGAGATGACTCATATAGAGATTCCTTTGAGGTTAAGCTTCTATTGACCCCCCCACACATGTCCCAAAAATAAATTGGTCCTTAAATAGTACTTGACTTTATTTACAATAAGAATTACAATATACAAAATAAACATAATTATAGACTAAAAATATTTACATTACAAATATCGTTTAAAAAATCCTCCGCGTCATTGCCGACTGGGAAGGTTCCCAGAATGCTGGCTGTGTTGCCACGTTGGATGGCGATACTTATTCTTTGGGCCAGAAAATAGCCAGCCTTCTGGTCCTGAGAAGCATCGATTAGGCGTTTAGCAATGTTTCTATAAAGGCGGCGAGCACTCGGACCCCATGACCCCAGTGTCTCAACCCCAAACGGCTCAAATATGTAATCACCTGCTAGGTTAGCATATTTACGCCGTTTAAGGCCTTCAGCCGATGCAGCAGCAGCGCCGGCACATCCGGATGTGCTTGGAAGGTGTGAAGGTGCTAAGGTGCATTTAGCGTCCCACACCAAAGGCCTTCCCATCTTCCACGGTAGCAACGACATACCGTCCGGTCTCTTTCCATCGCTTCGTGCTAAACCATTTGGTTCACGTACGGCCGGAAGACCTGCGGTGGAAAGAGCCCTACGAATTATGTCGTTTAGAATAGCGTGCCGAGGTATACGACCTGCGCTTCTGCTACAAGAAAGGCCATGGTGTCCCAGATTATCGACGGCTACTCCACAGGTGCAATGATGCGGGTATACACAAGGTGTCCCAGCCGAAGGCAAGTGGCAATGCGGAAGGTTGTGTCGTCCAACATTGTACCGATGTTGGGCGATGGGAGCGCCTGGATCCATAACCATGACTCCCATTCTCCAACAGCTAGTAGGCGTGCACGCTCTGAAATATTGACAAAAGTGTCAATTAGTGTATTAATTCTCAATTTACAGAGCGGTGAATCCCACAGTCGCTTAAATTGTAACATTTCAATGCACTAGTCGTAATTCTATGCAATTGTAAAAAGAACAAGGCGTAAAATAAAAATAAAATATCAATCATTTTTGGGCCATAATAAAAGAATAATAAGAGTCTAATGAATGACTTCACTTCAAAATTGGTCAAAAGATTCAAGCGTCCGGAAGTTCTAGGAAACACATCCAAAGTTGGGTTATTAGAACGAAGTTCCCTCACGCGGCTTACGAGTAGTGCAATTTAGTAGAAATCGTGAAATCCAATACCTAGGTTGGGTTGCGTTGCAGTGGCGTAAAGAACTTCGTTCCTGACGCGGGTCCCCCGATCGCACAATATTTTTTAAGGTTCCCACGTTTTACTCATATGAAAAGCTTATACCTACTTATGAAAAGATTTTCTTTAAGATTTGTCCAGTTACCTTACTATCAATTTTCAGCCTAATCCGACCTAGTTCGAACGTCATAACATAGTATAAAAACCAAAGTCGCCCGTTCCTTATGCGAGTTTAGATCTTTAAAACTATTGTTATCACCAATGGATAGAAGTGGTTCTCGAGAGCTGGTAATAAAATAAAAAAAATACAATTCGTATTAAGATACTCGTATTTTCTATTCCAGTTTCTTCACATCGCCATTTGAAGCAACAGAGGGTTCTCATGGCCGTTCCTGGTTAACTATGGCTCTGCTCGGTTTTAAGAAAGACCTCACCACTTCTACATCCACTTTAGCTGAAGAAGATGCCTTCGATATTAAACGAGGTACATGTTAGATTATACTATTAGATGAAGTTTATGCCATCGGGAAACATCGGAAACGATTTGTTTACATTGTCTATTGACGGCAAGAGTGTAGACTCTTAACTATAGAACCTAGATATCGTCCATGGGTTGTGGAGGTCAGTTGTCAGTCGCTTCATGGACAATATCGAAGTTCAGCCGAATCGCAGTTAGACTGGAAAGCGACCCCAACAGAGTTGGGAAAACGCTCGATGGACGATGAGGATTGATGGTATTTTTTTGAACTTTTTATTGAATAGCTAGTACCTACTTATAATATTAGTAATATCTGACGATGCTGTAAGGCAAAACCGGTCAAGTGTAGTTATATTAAAGCTAAAAGGTAGATAGAGCAGTGAAGTATATTTATGTGTTTTGTTCCATCAGATACAACCCTTATTCGTAGTGGAATATAATATATCTCTGCCTACACCTTTAGGGATATAGGCGTGATTTGTGATTAGTTGCCTAAAGTTATATGTATTTTAGTAGCTCTGTATCTTACATATACGTAGGTCACACTATAAGTTTTGCGTAACTTAAAAAAACAACATGTTAAAACCAAAATATTATGTTTATTGCTTTTCAAAATACTCTCCTTTACATTTTAAACATTTTTTCATGCGATCGAACTATTTTTTAAAACAGGAGGACCACAGATCTGAAGGCTTGTTTTCTACGTGCTGATTGAACGCTATCACTGCCTCTTCGGAGTTGGTAAAAGTGAAATCTCTCATCAAATCTTTGATTTTGGGGAAAATACAGAAATCACAGGGTGCTAGGTTGGGGCTATGCGCAGGATGGGTGCCGAGTTGTACTTTTTCGGAAGCTAAAAATGACTTTTTTTTGTTGGCCGTGTGTGAAGAAGCGTTGTCATGATGTAGGAGAACGCGGCTTTTGGGTCGTCTTTCGCGAACTTTTTCTAACACCCTGGATAAACAAATGGTAGAATACCACTCGGCATTAACACTCTTTTGATCTTCAAGTGGAATTGTACAGATGGGACCCGTAGCTGAGAAAAAAAACGCGATGATTTTTTTACCAACGTTTCTCGCCTGCCTCACTTTTGTTGGCTTGTTCTCATATTCAAACACCCATTCACAACATTGCTGTTTTTTCATCAATCATCAATCATCAATCAATCTACGTTTCGTCTCCTGTGACAATGTCATAAACAGCATTAGAATGTCCGTGATCGTACTTCATTAGCATCTGTGAGCACCATTCCACGCGAGCCCGCTTCTGCTCCGCTGTCAGTTCATGAGGGATCCAACGACAACAAAGTTTCCGAACTTTCAATTCTTCATGTAAAATTTTCTGGATTTGAAGCATACCAATAGTCCTCGAATTGTCTCATAGGTAATCCGCGGGTTTTCTTCAATTAACCGCTTAACAGTAGCCACATTATTTTCGTTGACGGCAGTTGAAGGCCGCCCTTCACGAAATTCGTCATGTAAAGAAACTCGACCTCTCTCAAATTCAGCAAACCATCGCCTCACGGTGCTCAAACAAGGTGCTTCTCTCCCAAAAGCATTTTGAAGTCGAGCGGTACAGTCTTACGGAGAGAGAGAACTTTTAAAATCATAAAAAATCATCGCTCTAAAATCTTTTCGACTTAATTCCATTTTCGTTGCATACGTAGAACTTTGATGTGTGATAAAAAACAATTGACAAATGCTTTCCCGTCAATTGTTTTTTTTTATAACTGAGAAGGTTGCAACATTAAAAAAAATATAACATTCGAAATTCAAATAGTTTCGATTTAGTAGTTAGAAGTGCAAAACTTTTAGTGTGCCCCATGTAATAGCTTTAACGAGACATTTTAGTTGATAATTTTTGGCAGTGTTTAATTAAATGCAACGAGTTCGCTTAAACTTTGTTTTTAAATATAATCACAAAAAAATTATGTCATCGCCGGGCTCAAACCGGGACGTCTTTCTCGTCCAAGGAGAACACTATATCCTGCCTTTAATGTTATATTTGACTAGCTAATTAATATACATTGATCCAACTGTTTCATCATTAACAATAACTTCTTGACAGTCCAAGGTCATTAGTAAGGTTATAGAAAACGTTTTTATTTAACATAGTAGGTTAAAGTAGTTAAAGATACATACGTACATACAGATAGAATTATTATGTGTGAGCATTGAGTTGTCTCACTGTTATCTGGTAAAATAAAAAAGAATGTTCAAAAAAAAAAAGTATCGTCTAAATAGAGACTAATCCACTGCATTTCATTTACATCAAGCTATAATATAATGATTTCAATTTTTTCGGACCTAATAGCTTACTAGGTTTAAAATAATAAATATTTAATAAAAGTTTTCGGATATCCTCACACGGGGTCAACTAGCCTAAACTAAGCTATAAGCTTGAGCTATGGGATCTAGACAACTGATAAACATACTTATATATTTCTAAATAATTACATAATATACAAAGAAAACACCCTAACTCCGAAACAAACATATGTGGATCACACAAATATTGGATTCGACCCGGGAATCGAACCCGAGACTCCGGAATCGAAAGCCTCATGTAGAAGTTCTTGAAAACTATTATTAAATCGAATTATTGTTCTCTACAGGTCACCTAGCAGAGTCGGTAGAAAACTTAGGCCCTGCGCCCTTCAAGAAGGAACCAATAACAATAACCAACGAAACCGTCGCACAAACGCCTAAACCTGCCAAGACGTCACAGACCTTCCGACCTAAACCTTCAGAACTACGTGAGTTGAACTTCTGGTCACCAACTTCCATGTGAAAACATATAAAAAAAACATTAGATTACGTTTAATTTTATCGAATCATTCGTAATTTAATAAAGGAATTTAATTATCGTAATTTTTTTACGTTTTGAATATTTTTTCAGATACGATTTAGTTTTCTGATAACCGACTTCAGAAAGAGATGGTTTTGTGACGATTTTTTTTTCGCAGAGCTCTTGAGACATGTTTATTATTATGATTACTAGTAGACATGTTCTCTTGACGTTATCTACGCAATTTTGTATGGAAAGTAATTTTTTTGTAGATGACATTATTTCGGTTTTAAAACTTATAGGAGTTTAATGTTCTACTCTAAAGTTCCATTAATATTAAGCGATGTTATTAGGTTATTTTTCTTGTATAATACAAATTGTGGTAAATTGACCACTATTTGTGCAAAAGGTCTAAAAATGTGTCGAAGGTTTGATGTCGGCGTAAAATAAGGTCAAATACTTTACTTTTCCAATTTTATATATCAATACCTTGTAATTATAGTTGCATTGTTCTATTTTAAGTAACTCCATTGAATTTATATCACTTATAATAAATGTAATAACATTCTAGCAAGATAGTAAATATGTGACTTAATGCATGAAATGTATGTAATTAAAGTTTTTTTTGGATGAACGAAGTACTGTATGACTTTGTAATGCGTTCTAGTTATGATTTACATGTGATATTATTTGTTTTGTCCCCTACTTATTATAAAAAGTATTATAATTGTAGCAGAGACTATTTTTTGTAAGTAAACTGAAGTATGTAGTAATTCTTATATTTATTACATTTGAGCAGAACTAGTAAGTTTGTGTGACGTTGCAATACTATTCTATGTCTTGCAAATACTAATCAGATACCCGGAAATAACTATCTACGCACAGAATAAACATTATTAATATAAAAAATAAATATTCTTGATCAACCTTCTACATGTTGTTTTAATTAAAAGTCATGAACGTAAGTACCTAACTCTAATGTTATAAAGAGGAAAGATTTGATTGTTTGTACTGAACTAGTACGGTGTCTTGCGCTCCGCACCACGCCATAGGTTTTGGCCTATAACTTTTGACCCCTTAGGGCTAGGTCAAATTTTCGATTTTTTGGCTTGCCTCCAGATCGAGGGCTATCCATAGAGGGGTCAACCATCATTGGAGCATAAGCAGTTCTCGAGAGCCAAGGGGGGACAATAATTACATTCCCCATTTGTATATATAGATAGATAGATAGGCTTCAAAACTACTGAACCGATTTTGAAAACTAACTAATATGTTACATTACCACCAAGTGACATAGGGTCCTTTTATCCCGGTAATGGGTTCCCGTGGGAATTGGGAACGAGAACTCGACTTTTGTTAGCCTCACTCGTAACTTTACGTAACGCTCTCGTCACGCGTTCACCAGCTCCCCAAGTCAAGCGTTCGTAAAGATTCGGAAAGAAAGCAGTTAGTATACACTAATTGCACTTTTTATTTAATTCCGCGGCCCAAGTCGTGTGCGTTCGCGCAGCGGAATGTTGTTGAATTTAGATTAGATTAGCCGCTTTTTTGTAGCCATCCGAACTTGGTCGGGTTATGTAGGTTTTCGGTGCTTTGACAGTATTCTAATTGTTTCTCTTAAATTACTGAATTTAATGAGATGAAATTTTGCACGTAAGTAGTTGAATTAATAAACTAATTATTGGAATACATTTTACTATGCAATTCCTTTAGAACGTCGTGATATTTGACTGCTTTGTAAACAGTGGTCTATTCATGGTAAATTATCCTATAACTCCTAAATTACTAACGGAACATCATTGATACTTGGCATAATGTTGCAGACAAGGTTTGTATAAGCGCTTAACTAGCAAATGGCCAAACGTTCGCGGAAACTTGAATTTCTCCGAAGTTTATGCATGCACTAATTTTATTCATACATACACAATTACAAACAAATACACACAAATTTTTGGACACATTTTTTTTCTTCTAAGTCCATAGATTAAAAAAAGTTACGCCAGGACAACGTTCGCCCAGCGGAATCAGTTTTTGGCGAATTTCTCCACAATGGCTGCATGCACAATTTTTTTTTACCATACACAATTACACGACGTCATACACTAAATATCTGCATAATTAAAATCTTTAAATTCAACAACATTCCGCTGCGCGAACGCACACGCTCAAGTCAGCGTCCGCTCTCACGTCTGTTGCAGTCGTCTCTGGTACGCACGCAGGAGTATTTTCAGTGGCGCCCGGCGGACTTTGACCACCTGTGTGGCCTCTTCGGAGGTTTGGTCGGGATGAGAATCCCGAGGCGTTGAGGTAGTGTTTTATCCCGCGTCGGTGAACGTATCGCGGACTTCGAAATTCAGCGGGGAGATTACGCTCCCTCTCCCTCTCCTTCGCGAGCATGACCTGCTCGCAGAAGGAAAACTAATTGCACTAAAACGGTTATTAATGTAAACCAAATGACCTTCTACTTACCACCTACACTTAAAAAAGTACATTTCATAGTCACCAAAGTACCTTCTAACCAAATATAACTATTACCACGTCCAATTTTTAAATGTAGGTACAGTGTTACAGACTCATGATTCCTGCTGTTTTATTATGGCATGTGCCTTCCTATAATATAATTATGCGTGCGGCTAATAACTAGTCAAAAATTTTCCATAATAAATCACCGACAGTTAATAATGTGCCTAAATGCTTATTATGGCTTGCGTGACAGAAATTCGTGTGCATTACGGCAATTACCGATAACGTTCCATTTTTTAAATGTTTACCGACTTATTTTTTGTAAGATTAGGTGATCGTAATGATAAAATGTTTCGTGAGTTTTATAATGACTCAAATATCTAACTAATATAAACGAAATATGTATTAGTTTAAACGATTGGCATGCACGAACTTGGCATGCGAATAGGTAATTAGGTACTAATACTTTGTTTAAATTAGTTCCACATTTCACGGCCTAAAAAGGGCTTAATGACTGCGTGATCAGTTTGATGGTTCGGTAGGGAGGTAGTGACTTTTTGGTCGCTACCGAAACTGTTGTTTTTTTTTTAGTTTCCGTTCCTACGTCCATTGCCGAGCGCCTCTGGTGAGCTCCCAGGGAATTTCCAGTAGCGCCCGGCGGACCTTGGCCACTTGTGTGGCCTCTTCGGGGGTTGATCGAGTTTTTGGCACCTTTTTCTACTAAATAAACGGTACTTAATATTCTTTTGATTGTAACGATTCGAATCGATTTTAACGTTAAGTTAAAAAGCTTTTTTTCGTAAAAATTACCAATTGATTGATTCTTTCAAATCCTCTTAGAGGGTACTTCGTACTCCCGTGTCCCCCTATTAAAAAAGCCCTGCTGATATACATTGTAATATCAAAAAATATCTATCCATAAAACTGTCAGACTATAAACTGCCGATGGTTATTACAGTTTACCATCCCTATTTTTAAGATGGACGATTGTAAGGTATGAGGGTAGAAAGTTATATGATGGGTATAAAAGTAGGTGATCACAGTACATACGGTTATAGTCGACAGTCCCCTAAACCCTGGCTGGCACGCGATTTGACTCACGAACTTTCTTGTGAAAACTTTAAAACTTAGTTTATGAGTTATTATGATTTATGAGTTTATGGCTCGTGTTACATCTATAAAGTTTGCACGAACGTACACCAACATACATAGTTAATATCTTATATATATAATCGTTGTGTAAAGAAACATATTATGGTTTAATTGTTTCTTTGCCTTATATGTTTAGACATACGTAACTTGGAAGGCTAAATATTCAGACAGATCTTATACCGAGTTATGATTATGTTAATGTTAAAATACGTAGGTAAGTATGGGTTTGTATTTGGTAATTTTAAAATGTCTGGGGCACGCTTTACTAAACTTATGTGTAAATCATGCTTATGTATAAGTTTGTCAGTGTCTTTTATTACGCGTTTGTCCTATAATGAATAAGAGGCTTTTGCCCTTTTGCCTATTCATAAATAGATGTCTTGTGTTCGTCAGAATGGCGGGTGGGAAGTCATGAAATCGAATGAAACGTGCTCTATTATTTAGTAGTATTTATTTTATTTACCTACCAATATAATACTAAAATCTGACATATAAAAATCTAAAGCAATTTACGCCATTAGCACCCGCCAACCAGACATCAGTTTGGCGGCAGAATTTGTTTTTCGTTTCATATCGTATTGGTAATACTACTAAATATTTTTGCTTAGCTAATAAATACTACTAAAACACTATTAAATAATAGAGCACGTTTCATTCGATTTCATGACTTCCCACCCGCCAATCTGACGAACACGATATCTTGTAGGTGAATAAACTGAATGAAACTTGAAATGAAACTCTAATAGTAGGTACTTAACCTACTATTAGTTTCATTTCAAAACTACCCATGGAAATGTATATTCTATGTCTCACATAACATACAAAGCTTTATACTAAGTAGCCAGGAAGCCAGACATACATCACGACTATATCCCAAAAGGGTAGGCAGAGGTGTACCTCACACCCACACTTGTCTTAGTACCTAATCTTGGTGAATGGTGAACTACCACCAACATAATAATTAATATACTTACATTATGTAACTACGTTAACGTTACATAAATCCCTAAGCAGGTCCCAGGTACACCACCATCATAATAACTAATATACTCACACTATGTATTATGTAACTATGTTACATAACTCCCTAAGAGTCCAGGTACATACATCAAAAAATAAAAAAAGGTACATCAATAGGATACTGAAAGCTATTCTCCAAAGATAGCTTTGTGATCGTATAATCGTATGAATCATGATGAGTATTGTTCCGATATCAACTGGCAGAGGAATACTATTAGGTACCTATACCCCTAAGCAATGAAACACTAATTTCAAGATTTGATTGTAATTATTCGTAATCCGCCCATTCGATTACCACATATCCCGAGAAGGGCAAGAAACTCCGTAGGGTCATATTATCTATATATTTAATACGACAATTTGTCTGTCTGTCCGTCTGTCGCGTTTTTCAATTTACATACATTTGCATGAAATATTAAAATATTTTTTTTTTTATTTTTTTTTTATTTGAGGCGATACGAAGTTCGCTGGGATAACTAGTAATATCTTACAAGTATTTAAACATAGTAACAATACACTTATCTTGGTATAGAAGCAATCCTCACGGATTGACAACAATAATACTAACAACGATACGTAACATCAAGTACCCAAACTGTCTTATATAGGTACACATTTTCTGAACTAGGCATTAGTACCTACATAGGTACATACTTCTGTAATAATTTGTGAATAACATAAAACAATACACTTGTAAATTCGTAGACTAAACTGACTGAACAGCATCGTACTGCAACACTCCCTTTTATATAAATCCCAATGGTGGGAGTCAGCAGACATTGACAGTGGGTTTTAATATTGAACTACCCTCTTTAATAATCAATACATAGGTACAGAACCACTTTTACCCACAAGTATAATAATATTTCAAAGAATTATGATGAAGCATCATCTACATATTTTACGTAACTATATGAATCAGACACGTTCAGAGAATTTTTTTCTTCTAAAGTAGGTAGATTAGTAAGTCAAAGTGATACCAAAATTTCAGCTCATAACACTCACACAGAAGGCTTTAGAAGTTCACAAATAAATAGCATCCCGAATAAAGCCTTGTTTTCTCACAATTTTTCTTCTTACTTTTTAATTAGTCTCATTTCATTACTCAAATCGGATTTGCGTTCACGCCCGTGGCTTTTAAGGAAGCCTATATTTGTCGTTTTAAAAGAAAATACCTCGACGAGGAATTAAGGTTCTTTTTACAATCTCGGTATCTCGGTTGAATAATTTTCATTGTTTCTTGCGCAAGTAGGTATGTACCTATTTTTGTCTGGCAGATATGTACCAACTTATTGCTAATAAAGCATTAACAACGGGGTTAGCGACGTCGCCGCGTATGTACTCATGACGATTTATGTAGTATTAGGTACCCACCTACTTAATTATTTTAACGACTTAAGTCGCATTAAGCCCTTTGTCATAATATTGTCATAACCACAGACCTCACATCCCTCTCGCTTCGCTCCTTTAAGTCATCTATATTACAGATTTTAACATAGAAGGGGTCCTAAGTCAATGGATAATATAGTCATATCTCAAATTGATAAAGTAGTATGTCGGTACTAAAACTGTAGGTATACTGTATATACTGTAAATATACTACATCGTATTTGCCAGTAACAGTAACAGTTGGTTTTGATGTAGCGTTTGTATATTTTGTATTTATAACGGCCAATAATAACAGTAAACCCTTTGTAGTAGGTAAGTATTCCTGTTTTCAAGACATCTAAGTACTTACTCTTCTTACCTCCTAGGACAGCAGGCACATACCTATACCTATGTAGGTACGTATACCGGTGATCGTAATAGGATTAAGGGAGGCCCTCAAATTATTTCAGATAAGTAAATATTCATTTTTGTTCTATTAAAGCTGAACTGCTACCTAGATGTATACAAGGATGTAACATTCATATGGGTCAGTATGGGAAAGTCTGTAACTACAAGACATACAAAGATCTGTTCTTAGGAACCATGTCACCGATTTAAGTAAAAATAAAACCTGTATACTCTGATTTAAAAAATATAACTTTGCTTTTACAATTTTACGTACAGAAACGAGTTTGTTTTATTGAAAAAAAATGTAGTACTGTCGAACACCTACTAAAATAAATAAAAGATATTAAAACAATGCATTTTATTAAATTTAAATATCATGTTTCATAGTAATATTTACTACTTTAGATCTACACAATTTCCGACGACGACACCGCACTCCACACGTTGGTGGAGTGCTCAGTGTGGGCGAGTCAGCGCCGGGACCTCGTAGTGGGTCTGGGCGTGGATACCGTATCGCTGGAGACTATGCTTCAAGCCATGGTCTCCAGCGGGAGTAGGTGGAACGCGGCCGTGTCCTTCTGCGAGCAAGTCATGCTCGCGAAGGAGGCGGCCGAGAGGGAGAGGGAGCGTACCCTCCCCGCCGAGTTCTGTAGTCAGCGGCGACGGCGCCGCAGACTCATCTACGCCCGAGACCATCGACCTCCATGATCGGGGCCTGAGGACGGCGGGATCGCCACCCGCCGTCCTTACAGAAGCAGGCTAGAAGGGTTGCGTGCGGCGGGGCCTTTGCCCCATAGCACACAACCAGATTCACTTACTGACGCGGGATAAAACCCTACCCCAACGACGCGGGATTGTCATCCCGACCAAACGCCCGCAGAGACCACAGTGGTGGTCAAAGTCTGCCGGGCGCCACTGGAAATACCTGCTTGTAACCAGAGACGCCCGGCAACGGACGTTGGAGCGGCCTAGAAAAAAAGTTGGGCTTAGAAAAAAAATAAATCCTTTTTTTATATCTTTACTAAATTCGATGACATGGTTCCTAAGATCAGAACTTCGTATGTAGTATAACTTCAGACTATCCTACCTACCCACCTGACTACCCATATGCATGTTACACACTGTATATTATGCCTAGTAATAACAATGTATTACAATGCAATCAATATAAGTATAGTTTAGGTATATCATCCTTAAAAATGAACGTCGGAAAGTTAAATGTACCGTCGATTTCATATTAAATTTAGATCTAATCTTAAATTGATTCTGTATTATGACACGGAGCGAGCTAGCAAGCAATCGAATTTCTATGCAGTCTAGTCACGTTTTACTTCGTAGGTTTTAGTTGCTCTGGGTAGAGCAGCTGGAGTACGCAGCTAGAGATATGACATTGTCTCTACCGAAGCAGTAACTATATATGAAATTTAATTGTTGATTGGGGGGCCGAATGGATCGGACAGTGATCGATATTAGACAATTTGTAGGGTTCCGAGACTTGGAACCCTTATAGTTTCGTCATCTCCGTCCGTCCGGTTGGTGCTAGAAACATGAAACTTTGTATGGATATGTGTTTCATGAAAAAATAAATTACGAAAAATATTCTCTTTTGGGGTACGTCCCGTAGACAAACAGTGCGGATGTTTTTTTTTGTTGCATCTACCTTATGGTGTGGGTTATCATCTACGAGTATAACATAAAAATGAATCGCAGAATGTGTTGCTATGCGCAAATCTCGAGAGCAGCTGAACCGATTTCACTATTTTTTTTGTTTGTGATCGTTACTATCAGAAGAGGAAAAAAATGTATAGCGGAACATTAAAAAAAAATATGCGGTACGAAGTTCGCCGGGACAGCTAGTTACAGGTCTTTTGAAACAATTGAGAGGTTGCTAAGACAATGTTTTGATTTAATTTAATTTTGTTACAACGGCATCCCTTCCTCTAAAAGCTAAACGGCTAGCTCTAAAAATCTGAAAAAAAACCATGATGGTAGTCCATGTAATGAATTTTGAATACAACAACAGATTAGATAACTCTGTTAATTCAGTAGTTTTAGAGGCTATCAAAGAATCAGGGAATCAAAGAATTAAAGAATCAATTTCGTTTATTCAGTTTAGGCCATTGAGGTATAATGTACCTACTACGTACTAGAGAAGACGCCTCAACTAAATTGATTGTAACACGAGTTAGAGTCCGCGCGCTCTAACTTACTTAGTCTGTCCCGAGCGCTTTCCGGAACGTGACACATTTGAGTATTTTGAGTGCGAAGTTTTTCTTTTAAATATGCCTACGTGTGCATTGAGATACTGTTCTAACAACTCTAGAAACATAAGTAAAAATCAAGGAGTGACCTTTCACCAGTAAGTACAATTAACATTGTCTTTAATGCATGCTTTATTTAATTTATTTTAAATTGTTACTTGTGACGACGCGTCACAGAGCGGCGACGACCATTTTTAGCAAAATGTCAAAGAGTAAAACATTTTGTGCGCGCAGAGATGACACTATCGACGTATATTTTTTTTACTAAGATTTTTTCGTTGCATCACTAATAATATTTTTAATAATGTTAATATTTTTTATTATTATTTGGATTTAAATGTGTTATAAATATAGGTGATAGTAAATAAATGTGCCTCGGAGAGCACGTTAAGCCGTCGGTCCCGGTTGTCATACTAACATCTATGGCAGTCGTTAGGGGTAGTTGGAGCCCTAAATCAAAAATCCGACCGGTCTAACTAGAGAACTTCGATATCGCCCATGGGTTGTGAAGGTCAGATGGCAGTCGCTTCACGGAAAATATCGAAGTTCAGCCGAATCGCAGTTAGACTGGAAAGCCGACCCCAAATGAGTTGAGAAAAGGCTCGGTGAATGATGAGTAAATAAATATTTTATTTGATTTCTTTTAATTATCATCTATATATTTAATACGACAATTTGTCTGTCCGTCCGTCGCGTTTTTCAATTATAATAAATAATACATACATTTGCATGAAATATTTTTTTTTTCTTTTTTTTTTATATTTGAGGCGATACAAAGTTCGCCGTGATAACTAGTATAAATAAATGCCACTCGACGATATCAACATTGTATAATGCTACCTAATAATAAAATTTCATTGATCATTTAGGTATAATACTTAATGTCTGTTCTGAGTTCGGCAGATTACTTATTCTATGTAAGCGTACGCTATTAATAGAACTTTGAACAACCAATAGACGCTTGGGAAAACTGTCGCAAAAAGCAACGCAGCGCTGCGTTGTGGCTGCGTGCACGCTGCGTGTTTATTATTTTATTAGTTTGTCAAAGTTAATCAGACGGTCAAATTATTGCTGAAGCGCTGTTTAGTTTTAACTTTTAACAAAACGGAGCACAGATTTTGTTCCCGATGGCTTCTCTAGTACGTAGTACATTATACCTCAATGGTTTAGGCACATAAAGAGCACATATGAATGTCAAAATTTTACAATTTCATGTCAAGCAATATTATAAAAATACTAAATTAAGTACATAAATAACCATTAGAAAATGATTCTTTCGCTGGTTCGGTAAGTTGGTTCTCCTGAGAAGATACCAGCAAGAAACTCAGGTACATTTTCCATTTTCTTTTTTAATATTGTTTCGTTTACATTGTGTTAGAATTTATATTGTATTGTACGAGTGGCTAACAACAGAAGATTAGGGTGACCATGCATTTTTATCATTAAGATATTCGTCTACATTATACTCGTAGTAGCCTTTCTTCATCAAACATTTTTTCACTTCTATTTTAAACTTATTAAGAGGCATGTCAACGAAATCCTGCGGAATTTTATTATAGGTAACTACAGAACCCTAGTTTAAACGTGGCCCGACACGCACTTGGCCGGTTATTTTTAATATTAGCATTCTGCAGTGTGCGAAATTTCATCATCATCATCGGGGGTAGGTAAGTACAAAATGTTTGCTTCACGTTTTAAAATACGTACTTATGTAGGTATATGTATATTTATATCAGTCTAACTCTTAGACAAATATACATATATGTTTGATCTAAGGTCTAACTCATATTATTTACTGTAAAGTTTGCTAATGGATGTTATAGTTGCTAGTATCTATTACTGTTCGGAACTTCGTAGTCATCATAAATCTATATGGAGCCATTGCCTAAAGTGGTATGTCCATTTTTAAGCCAACCCATTTAATAAATGTACATTCCTCAGTTTCGCAACAGAGCACATCAGTTAAACTGTCACTCGGTGCGACTTCTCGACTTGAAACCTTTCGAGAAATGAAATATTTTTAAACTCATTTATTAGAAACCCCTAAGTATTTCGTTGAGGTTATATTTTGTTAATTCGAATACGCGTAGGTAATATATATTGTAAAATATAATAAGTTCTTACAAATCATTCTAACAACTTAATAATTGTGTGTTATAGCAGAAGTTGGTACCTATTCATATTATAGGTAGGTACCTACTTAAATAAATAACATTAAATGTTTTTTACAAGCTTTTTATTAGCTTACAATGTTTGTATGTAAGTAAGTAAGTATGTTTGTTCAGGTGAAATCTTGCAACTCAATTTTGAAACAGATTTCCATTGCCGATTGAGCTGAAATTTTGTATACACATTGGTTTTGGATGACAATTTATGGTTCACACTGTGACGTCTTTCTAAATCCAAAATGGCGGCAGATACAAGATGGCGGACTAATTATATTCAATGCACTCCTGCAATATGGGTATCAAATGAAAGGGCTTACAGAGAATACGAATGCCAGGTATAAATGAGATGCTAAACATAAACTTCGTTTTTCAATTAGCATGCACAATTAGCATGCACCTACTATACGAGGAAATCATGTACCTATTTAAACAACCCTCTAGATTTGTTCCAGCAACACACCTATGGCGTTTTTTTCTCGTTAATTGAATTGAAAGAAAATATGAGACAACAAGGAAGCACAACTTTTAAAGATCTCTTAAATGCATTACGAGTTGGTGAACTTAAATCAGAACATTTTGCAATTTTAATGAATATGTCTACACAAAGAACAAACTGGTGTGTTTGCTATTGAAAATGATCTGCGAATTTATCCAACTTACCAACATCCTTGTTGGTAAGTTGGATACAATCACAGGTACAGTCACAGCAAAAATGTTCTCGAACATTTTCGAGCTTGCGTTGTAACTATTAACAAAATAACAGCACAGGATAGTCTAGTAGATTGTACAAGAAATAAAACCGGCCAAGTGCGTGTCGGGCCACTTATAGAATAGGGTTCCGTAGTCAAACATAATAACCTATATAACTCCTGAACTAACAGAGCTATCGGATCCGTTATAGTTTTGCTTAAAGTTCATTACCCATTTAATGAACTTTAAAGCAAAACTATAACTATTTGTGATGGTAGTCCATACTGCCATCACAAATATTATTAGATTTTTCGGGGTAGCCATTTAAATTTTAGAGAGGTGGGGCGCTCTGATTTACCAAAAACATGAGCTTTGTAGTTGAATATCACGCAAACGAATACTTAAATCCTTAAACCTCTCAATGTTTTTCTCATATTTTCTTTCAATTCAATTAACGAGAAAAAAATGCCATAGGTGTGTTGCTCAATTATTTTAAAAGACCTATCTAATGGTACCCCACAATTTGCCGCCGGGCGCCACTGGAAATACCTTCTGCTTGTAACCAGAGACGCCCGGCAGCGGACTTTAGAGCGGCCGCGGCCTTGGGCCGCGGAGTGTAAAAAAAACCCCACAATTCGGGGTGGACGCAAGAAAAAAAGGGACCCAACGCTTTCTGCAGGAGACTGTACCTGTGGAGTGTGCGGAGCATGGCCGTGGACAGCCAACAACGCTTCTATATTACACAGATCGTTGAGGACCTTGGCCGTCAGAACAATAAGAGGGTACCACATGATCTCCCTAGAGGCTTCATTTCTAGTTGCCGCGACCTCTCCATGAGACCTGGAAGTGAGAGCCCTTGTGTCATTGTTCCAATGGGACAAGGAGGCGTTGGAGTCGATTTCTGGAGACGCAGTCCTGCGTCAGGATCTTATGGAGACATGGAAGGTGCGACTTGAGCAACCGAAATGGGGAACCACCACCCACATTGCGGCGGTGATGAAGACCGATCATGAAGGAGTGGCTGCAGAGGCAGCACTGTGACCTGACGTATCGTTTGACACTGACCATCACCGGGTACGGAAACGTCGGTGAGTACCTGTTTCCCATGCATCGTGAGGTCATACTCGCGTCTCAACACTGCGAGGCTACCGGCGACGACACGGCACTCCATATGTTGGTGGAATGTTCATCGTGGGCAAGTCGGCGCCGGGACCTCGTTGCGGGCCTAGGCGTAGTCACCCTCTCGCTGGAGACCATGCTACGAGCCATGGTATCTAGCGGAAGCCAGTGGAACGCGGCCGTATCCTTCTGCGAGCAGGTTATCCTCGTGAAGGAGGCGGCCAGTAGGGTGAGGGAGCGCTCCCCGCGGACTTCCGAAGTGTGCGGCGAGGGCGCTGCAGACTGGCATAGGCGAAGGTCCAACGACCTCCATGATCGGTGCCTGAGGACGACGGACTAGCAACCCACCGTTCTTACAGAAATAGGCTAGAAGGGCTGCGTGCTTCACCCCACGCACGCCTTCACTCAAGGACGCGGGATAAAACCCGACCCCAAAGATGCGGGGTAAACCCGTGGCCACACGGGCCAAAGTCCGCCGGGCGCCACTGGAAATTATTTCAGTGCTTCCCAGAGGCGCTCGGCAATGGACGAAGGGTAGTACCGTCGACCATGCCGTTGTATACTTAGGCTCGAAGCTCTACGCTGCCGGTCAAGCATACGTGGCCTTAAGTAGGGTAAAATCATTGGAAGGTCTCCTTATTGAAGGGCTAAACTGTTCGAAATTAACCGGCATACGACATTGCAATAATGATACGTTGATTGAGATGACAAAACTGGAAAAGTGTCCAGCGATAACTAAAAAGTAAAAAATAAATTAAAAGTAAAAAAACTTTTAAAGAACTAGCTTTTATTTAAATGCCCTAATAAGACAAAAATAAACTTTAACTTTAAATTTTTAGTGTTGATACTAAAAATTTAAAGTTAAAGTTTATTTTGTCATAGCACAAATTGTGTAATGACGTTATAAGTTGATACTACAAGTTTTAAAGTTAAAGTTTATTTTTGTCTTTTTAGGGCATTTAAATAAAAGCTTGCTCTTTAAAAGTTTTTTTACTTTTAATTTATTAGTTAAAGTATTTCAATGAACAATAGAAGTATCTAGTACAAGATCTTAGTCGCAAGCCAACCTCATCTGTATACAGGATGTTGCGAAAGGGTTATATCAACCCGAAGCCAGCCCTATCAGCTGGTCGACCATAACCCGTTTCGATATATGGCGACCGCCAAAGCAGAAAAAAAAACTCATCAAAAAATTTAAAAAGATATTTCAAATCAAAACAAACGTGTCCCAACGCTATGGCTTGACGTAGCTACTACAGTACTACTACGTACGTACGTACGACAATGAGCGCGTGGTACGTATGTACAATGCCCTTGGCGGTGGCGTGGGCGTCGCGGCGGTGTGGGCGTCCTTAAAGGATTATTTTTGTTTATGTAAATAAAATTTTTACCAACACATAGTTATGTTTACCCAGATCCTCATCCGTGGTTCGACAGGTGCACCACGTGCAAGTGATAGTTATTAGAAAGCAGATTAGAAAAATCTTATCACACACAACTTGACACAACTCACAAATTAACACACTAAACAACTATTTAGCTACCTCACTGCACAAAGCAAAGAATGCAACTGAACTGACCTGTGACCTTGCTAAATGATTTTAAATAAAATTCTAGGAACCTTCAAACGGCGACCGACTGCCGACCGAGCTTCGTGCGGCATCGCTTGATGCGAAACAGAGACAAAATGTTCCTCCCAGGAGTGAGATGGAAGGCTTTTCACAGGGCGCGCATTATTTGTAACTATTTGATGTCGATGACCGAAGCAGCTGATTTTAGCTAGTGTTGTTTAAACAAGTGTGTATTTTATTCGGTAATAATGTTTTTTTTATGAACTTCTTTTTCTTCTCTGGCGGTCGCCACATATCGAAACGGGTTCTGGTCGACCAGCTGATGGAGCTGGCTTCGGGTTGATATAACCCTTACGTAACACCCGGTATAGTGCAGTTAACGATCCAAAGACCAGGTTTTTGTAGAGAAAGAAAACTCTGTACCTACCCAGTTAGCATTAATTCTGTCGCCACATACTCGTTTTACCTACCTACGCGGTGACTAACTATCTGGTACGCCAAATTGACGCCGCCCGCCTGATGGAAACTCGGTGCGAAGTCTTGCGATTGTAGGCGACTCTAACGGTACGCAATATGTACTATTGAGAGTGGCCTTCAACTTGGCAACCGAGTCATGTGCCTCTTCACGCTCCTCTTCGAACGATCTCTTGAGTCGTTCAGTTCTGGCGAAAATTCTATTCACTGTATACGGGTCGCATCTCTGCCCAGCGCGTGTTGTACGGGATCGAACAGAACAGGGTGGGATTTGGTTAAGAGTCCGTATGCAGAATCGAAACGGGCGGAATTAGGTATTTGACACATTTTGTGCGTGAGTCCGGAGTTACCGATGGTGGTCAGCCAGTAGGTACGGCGATTACATGGTTTTGATCTTTTTTTTTTCATTTTATAATAATAGTGTCTTGTGTGGGGGAGGTGAAAAGAGGGCTAGGAGGGGGGTGTTTTTTCTCTCTCCTTAAATTCAAGAAAAGACCCTCTATACTCGTATGATCCCGTAATCAAAACTCCTCTACCTTTCCTCTGTCGTTGCACTCTCAAAGGGGGGGCGAGGGCTAATTTTTTTTCCTAATCAAAATCATTTGACCTCCTCTATACAAAGGGGCTCTACCAACATATTTAGGGCCCCAGCGAACTCATCTGCTAGTGGCGCACCTGCTGATCAACGGACGAGGCTCGTTAATTTACGGTACCTATGAAGTGGCTTCGGTCCCTACGTGGGTACCGGGTGTTGGTCTGGGGGGTGTCACCGTGCAACTGTGCTAAAGCCCCACAAGTAACCCAGCCCAGGCTGGTTGCGTAAGGGGTTCAACAGCTGCACCGCCGGGCCCGGGGCCATGTATGGTGCAGCAGGCATGGAACCAGTGGGGGCAAAGCGGAGTCTAGTGTGGGTGGTGTGGGTCGATTCGCTGGCCAGGGAGACCCTTAGCAACGGCGTTGCCACGGCCGCCCGCAACACAGTCATGGGGCCCGCCTGGGACCAACCACACCAGGAGGCTGCCCCACATGTTCTCGCGCATAATCCTGATGTGGGATCGCCGCTCCGGGTGGTAACCGGTGTGGGATAGCGGCGGCCTTGCACCAGGGGGGTTTGGTAGCCCTTCCGTCCGGCGGGTCGGCTCCAACCTAACCACACGGTTCCAGACGAAGTTAGCCCCTGCGCTTTGTCACTTATTACTGCTACACCAAATGTCGCCCTGTCTTCACGCTTCTTCTTCAAATTTATAATGGCAGTGCAACAGAAATAAGTAAACGTTCCACAGCGGCCCCAGGAAACCCCACAGCTTCACTTTTCGAGGTGGAGTTCACCAACATCCGTGGACTCCATGCGAACCTCGATGCCGTCCACCATACCTTGAGACGGCTCGGCCCGCTGTGACGTTTCTCACGGAGACACAAATACGCCGCCCTGACAACACGCCTTACCTGTGTTGCCCCGGTTATGTATATATGTATCGAGGAACAATACCGGGGCGCCGCAGGGGTCCGTGCTGTCACCAACTCTTCCTTCTGCAAATCAATGATATGCTATCCCTCGGGAACATTCATTGTTATGCAGATGACAGCACATTGCAGGCGTGTGCATTTGCAGCGAAGAAATCCCCTTTCCTTCCCCTACCCTCTCTTCAGAATGCATTATTACCAATGAAGGGCAACCTTGAGATCCTTGACATAGACGTTCGTCAAGAGCTCAATAATAAAAACTACATCGAAAGATGTATAGGGCTAGCTTCGTGGAAACTAGGAATACTGAATAAGGTAAAGCGATTCTTTACACTGCATCAGAGGTGTCTGCTGTACAAGACGCAGATTGGACCCTGCGTCGAATACTGCTCTCACTTCCGGAACGGCTCCGCGAAGTATTTGCTGGACGCTCTCGACGCTATGCAGCGTCGAGCTATCCGTATTATAGATTGTCCGGAGGTAACGGGAAGCTTTGAGCCGCTAGTTCAGCGCCGAACAATAGCTTCCTTGGCCGCATTCTACCGTATTTACCACGGCGAGCATTCTGAAGAGCTCTTCAATCTGATCCCATCTTCCTTCCGATCCCGAACAACGCGTGCCGGGCAGAGATGCCACTCCCACACAGTAGGTACATGTTCGCGAGAACCGAACGTTTTAAACGTTCGTTTCTGTGCCGAACGATACTGGCCTGGAACGCCCTGCCTGTGCACGTGTTTCCTCCCACATATAATCCTGAGTTCAGTAGGTCGTCAAGTTGAGGGCCACTCTCTATAGTATAGTGTGCTGTGAGTGACCCACAATCGCTTGACGTCGTCACGACTTACTACCAGGCGGGTGGCGTCAAATTGGCGAACCCAATACAAAAAAATAAAATAAAAAACTACCTCTATAAAGCAATGGTAAGTAAATTGTTTTAAGAAAAAACTTTTTAAAATTTATAATAGCATAAATTTTTCGCAGAATTAAAAAGACAACAAAACGTCGACAATTGTTTCGCCTCTAAACGAGGCATTATCAAGACTGTCTCAGAGAGAACAGCAAAATTCGTGGTTGGAACGTGTTTGCTTATAAGTAAACGTGTGCAAACTTCATTATCGCGATGTAGAATTCTTTACAATAACTAACGTGGGTAGAAAACTCAGATCATGCTAACTAAGTTCCAAAAATAGGTATTCACCGATACAAGACCTTATCTGTTTGATTTATTTCCTGTCTTTTGATAAGTTGCGTAGAAAAGCCAAATGACACACACAAACCAACAACAATTAATGTGTCTGTCTGTTCGTAAACAGATTAAGTAAGGGAGATGTGTGAAAATCTATTTGTTCGGTGAGTAAGGTGTCCGCGTCTCTTCTAACTATTTCTAGCCTTTCCCAAACACTTAACTTGAACCCTTTCTCACATAAACGTAAAACTTTAAAAGTGTTACTATTGTTGAAGGAATGACCAGTGTCAAGAAGATGCTTCGCGAAGAGGGATTTCTCAGGACAACCATTGCGGGACGCCGCTCTATGTTCCTTATATCTAATCTCGAAGGACCTGCCAGTCTGTCCCACATACTTCAAACCACATTCATCACAACTCAACAAATAAACACCTGATCTGCGTGAGACCGACACCGAATCCCTGCCATTACATAGCTCCCTCAAGGTGTTCTGAGTTCTAAAAGCAACAAATATCCTACTTTCCCTCATAATCTTAGCTATACTCAACGAGACGGGACCCACGAACGGCAAACAGGCGGTGTACTTCCTAGGTGGATCTTGAGTCGGATGTAATAAATGAAAACTAGCCTTTCTGCGTTTTTTATTTAATAATGAGTGGACCATTCCTACGTCATAGCCATTACTTTGTGCTATGTAGCAGATGATGGACAATTCTTCACCAAATGCCTGTGGGCTCAACGGTACCGCCAGTAACCTGCTCAGTAAGCTGTGGAAAGCTGCCATTTTATGTTGCCATGGGTGATTGGATGAGTAAGGAATAACTGTGTCTGTAACTGTTGGTTTCCTATAGATACGAAACTCATGAATACCGTTCCTTCTAGTAATTGAAAGGTCTAAGAAATTGAGAGTGGAATCTGACTCCACCTCTAGTGAAAAAATCAATTCTAGGGTGTACTGAGTTTAACTTGGAGACCAGGACGCTGAGCTGACGCTTTGTTCCTGTCCAACAGATAATAATATCATCCACATATCTAAAATAGTACAAGACATGAACGTTCCCAACTATGTGGTTAGTCTCGAATGCATCCATAAATATTTCAGCTATTAAAGGACTGAGTGGCGATCCCATAGCCAAACCATTCCTCTGTAGAAAAAAACTGTAGTTGAACTGAAAGTAATTCTGAGTCATACACAATCTTGTTAGGTTATAAATTTCTTCTATTTAATAAAATTTAAAGTTAGGTTATAAATTTCTTCTATTTAATAAAATAGAAGAAATTAATAGAGGAATGGTTTGGCTATGGGATCGCCACTCAGTCCTTTAATAGCTGAAATATTTATGGATGCATTCGAGACTAACCACATAGTTGGGAACGTTCATGTCTTGTACTATTTTAGATATGTGGATGATATTATTATCTGTTGGACAGGAACAAAGCGTCAGCTCAGCGTCCTGGTCTCCAAGTTAAACTCAGTACACCCTAGAATTGATTTTTCACTAGAGGTGGAGTCAGATTCCACTCTCAATTTCTTACACCTTTCAATTACTAGAAGGAACGGTATTCATGAGTTTCGTATCTATAGGAAACCAACAGTTACAGACACAGTTATTCCTTACTCATCCAATCACCCATGGCAACATAAAATGGCAGCTTTCCACAGCTTACTGAGCAGGTTACTGGCGGTACCGTTGAGCCCACAGGCATTTGGTGAAAAATTGTCCATCATCTGCTACATAGCACAAAGTAATGGCTATGACGTAGGAATGGTCCACTCATTATTAAATAAAAAACGCAGAAAGGCTAGTTTTCATTTATTACATCCGACTCAAGATCCACCTTGGAAGTACACGGCCTGTTTGCCGTTCGTGGGTCCCGTCTCGTTGAGTATAGCTAAAATCATGAGGGAAAGTAGGATATTTGTTGCTTTTAGAACTCAGAACACCTTGAGGGAGCTATGTAATGGCAGGGATTCGGTATCGGTCTCACGCAGATCAGGTGTTTATTTGTTGAGTTGTGATGAATGTGGTTTGAAGTATGTGGGACAGACTGGCAGGTCCTTCGAGATTAGATATAAGGAACATAGAGCGGCGTCCCGCAATGGTTGTCCTGAGAAATCCCTCTTCGCGAAGCATCTTCTTGACACTGGTCATTCCTTGAACAATAGTAACACTTTTAAAGTTTTACGTTTATGTGAGAAAGGGTTCAAGTTAAGTGTTTGGGAAAGGCTAGAAATAGTTAGAAGAGACGCGGACACCTTACTCAACGAACAAATAGATTTTCACACATCTCCCTTACTTAATCTGTTTACGAACAGACAGACACATTAATTGTTGTTGGTTTGTGTGTGTCATTTGGCTTTTCTACGCAACTTATCAAAAGACAGGAAATAAATCAAACAGATAAGGTCTTGTATTGGTGAATACCTATTTTTGGAACTTAGTTAGCATGATCTGAGTTTTCTACCCACGTTAGTTATTGTAAAGAATCCTACATCGCGATAATGAAGTTTGCACACGTTTACTTATAAGCAAACACGTTCCAACCACGAATTTTGCTGTTCTCTCTGAGACAGTCTTGATAATGCCTCGTTTAGAGGCGAAACAATTGTCGACGTTTTGTTGTCTTTTTAATTCTGCGAAAAATTAATGCTATTATAAATTTTAAAAAGTTTTTTCTTAAAACAATTTACTTACCATTGCTTTGTCATGGATTTTCGCCAAGTAACGCCTGTTTCTATCCAATATTTACATCTATAAAATTACTACTCATTTTGACTCTACTCGGGAGCCCCCCTTGGGGGACTGGAGGGCAAATCTCAAAAACTCGGAATTTTCCCTAGGTCCCCGAACCCCCTTTACATTTCTGCAAAAAAAACATAGGTACCTTCCCCTCCACCATCAAGGAGAACAATAAAATTGTGTCAGTGAGTGAGTGAGTAATCCAGCTTTATAAAATATAACAGCTTTTTTTAACAAAAACAATGATAAATACATTCTACATAATCACTTGTTGTATTTAAAAAGAAGTCTAATCATCACAAAATAATAACTAATATTACCAAAGTATCAAAATCTCACGCCACGCTATATTCGTCTGTAGACGGCGTCGAATTTTGGCGCGCAGAGCGACACGTCCTCTCCCTGTAAGCGCTTGGCGCGGACTGTTTACTTGAGGCATGCGTCGAGTATTATAAAGCGAAATTTAGGTGTTTTTAAAAGATTATTTACAGCCTATTTTTTATTATTTAGCTTTCTTTTTTTTTGGAAATGGATTGATTTTGAACCAAGGTTTATTTATGTTGTTTTAATTTTATGAACGAGAGTTTTATGTAGCCGAAATAAGAACCAATTCATTGCCCATTTTCTCTAAAATTTGACTAACTTAAATATTTGTTTACTCAATTTTTTTTTATGAAAGTGATAAAAAGTAATCCATACATTTGATAGATGACTTTTACAAGAATGCACTGTATTTTTGTAATACTTTTTAGACGTCAAAACGATTAGTGAATTTGTGATATTCTAGACCTCTTCCAGCAAAAGATACGAAAAACTACCGATTGTTTTAGGTCGATTAATCAAAATTTAATGACAAAAATAAGAAAGTAGCTCACTTATTAGATCATTATTGAAATGATATTTCATGTTGTGCATTAAAACTTATAAAAATACAGTATTTTCAGTGTAAAAACACGTCTGTAAAATCAGCGAAAACGGTAAAATTTAATAGGAGGACTCTTAAAGAGCTCTTCAGAATACTCGCCTTGGAAAATGCGGTAGAATGCGGCCAAGGAAGCTATTGATCGGCGCTGCGCAAGCGGTTCAAGACTTGTTACCTCAGGACAATCTATAATCCGAATAGCTCGTTTTCTTAAATTCTATTCTTTCTACCTTTCCATTCAAAGGATCCCTGTAAGAAATCACTGTTTAGGGATAGGGCCGTCATTTGTACATATTTAAATATGGATTGTGTGTTGTGTGGCTATGTATTTTGTGTTGGTGTACAGTAAAGTTTATTCTATTTTATTCTTAAACTCAAAAATAGAATGATTCGTAGATGTGTAAGATATTATTATCCACGATAAGATAGACAAGTCGTATGACACATGGGTATTATTGGTTGTCAGAAGTGCAAGTCATGCAATCCATCGTAAAGATGAAACTTTCGTGGCCTATAAGTGGCTGGTGGTACCCAATATAAACTTACTCTCATCCAAGATTATTTAGTTCGTCAAATGTTGCCAAGGAATTTAAACTAAGTATAATATACCCAAAAATATTTATTTATTTAGCGGATGACCTTTAGACATTTAAAATGATAATATTTTTCTAATAAAATACACGTCAAAATTGACACAGCAACCGACTTCAAATTACCGAAACGGGACCAAAAAATTGTCGGAATGGGACCAAATTGACATGAGAAGTAGTAGCTTTTATAAAAAAAATTTCAACGTCGTTTCACCCAGTCCCAGAGATACAGGTAACAAACATAAAAAAATATACATGCAGTCGAATTAAAAACCTCCTCCTTTTTTGAAAGTCGGTTGAAAAGTGATTTTTATTTTAATAGAATATAAGTTCATATTTTTTTTTTGGACATTCTCACACAACGTCATCTAGCCCAAACTAAGCTATAAGCTTGTGTTATGGGATCTAGACAACTGATAAACATACTAACTAATATACATAGAAAACACCCAAACTCCGAAACAAACATTTGTGGATCACACAAATATTTCATTCGACCCGGGAATCGAACCCGAGACTCGACCACGCCACCGAAGCAGTCGAACCAAAATTGTTAGAACCACGAATCCTATATTTCTTGACAATTGAATGTTAACTCTTTAGATATCAGAAAGGCACAAACTGTTTAACAAAACAAGCTTTAATAACGGCTAACCAGACCCTTTGAATGTCCAATTAAATGTCATTATCGTTATTGAATAGCAAATAAGGGCGAGTATACCTACACGGAGGGCTGCGTCGATGCCACAGAACCGGTCAATACGGCCGGATTAACTGGCTTTGTTCTACTGATGAATAATTGTGTCCAGTTTCCGACCGAGATTAAAGCGCTTTCTACTGATTTAATTGACGAGACTACTATGATTGCTAGCTATTAATTGTACAAACTTGAGGTTTGCGTGACCTGTCAGCTGGAACGATGTTGAGCTAAGAGAAGTTATGTATTATTTATTATATAATTGTAATAACATCCAAAGCCCTCCCCTCCCCTATATTATGTAATTAGTTGTATGAGTTGCCGGTGTAGGTACGTCTTCAATAACTGTGAACTCTGGAGCTAAATAGAGAATATATACGAATATCAGTTTTTGAATAGATAGAATCTGAAATTATTTAAAAGAAGAATGGAACGTATTTCTCCGTGAATAAGATGAAGAAGGATTTATTAGTGTGGCAATACTACGTTCCAATACATTTATGTAGGACCATAACTATTTGGATTTGCCATGGTAGGTTGTAATGTTACAGCAATTAAATAAGTAAGATATTGTTCCTACATTTGATAATAATAAATACTTGTATACCTACTAAAGATATTTGTATACCTACTAAAGATATTTACAATACCTCACTGTGTAGTCTACAAAATATTAGGTATATTAGGTAAAAGAAAAAGTTAAAGAAAACGCCGTGACCGCTCGGAGCCCATGTCTCAACCCCAAACTTTTTTCAACATCTACCGACAGTACTCCAGTTCTACCGCGATCATGGCGCTTGCAACAGCGCTGAAATATCGGAAACTCAAACCTACGTTACAATGTAAATATCCCGATAGTTCCAATAATAATGTAAACGACCATGATAGTTTAAATACATATATTTTTAGTACATAATTATGTATAATGTAATTCTTATTGTAAATAATCAAACTCACTCTTATATTAAGATAAGTACCTATACCTACCTTACAGGTCAAATAGGGTGGAAAATATGATCTTAAATAGCTTCTGAGATTGTCGATACAGATTCAGATGAGGGTAAATGGGACAAGGCAAGGGTCAAACTAAGCACACACAAATGTCCATCACTCCGTAAATGTTTTGATGTAAAAGCATTTGTGAATCTGATCCTTATCAATATCCGGCAATTGAATTATGTAATTATCTTTCTAAATTACCTAATATTTAATAACCGAAGAGTTTGTTTGATCGTATACCCTAATGTTCAAAATTTAAAAAAACCTTTTATTGTTGAATAGCCCATTTGTCAATAAATAATAGGCTATAATATAGCATCAAGCTACGATCAATAAGAGCGTAGTACCAATGTCTAAAAAAACCGGGCAAGTGCGTTTCGAGCCACGTATAAGATAGGGTTCCTTAGTTACCCATAAAAGCCTCTATAACTCCTGAACTAACAGATTTATACTACTATCTATCTAATGATACCTCACACGAAGTAGACATCCTCACTTTACGTGTAGGGGATGATATTTTTTCTTTTTTTTTTGGGGTAGACCCCAGAAATATAGGTATGCATTCAAATTTTCATGTTTCTAGTATTACCCATTTCGGAGGAACGCCGAGGACGGACGTGACGAAACTATAAGGGTGCCGAGACTTATACTACGGAACCCTAAAAAGCTATAAGAGTTTCCGTTGTGTGTGCTACGTTAACGTTGAAAGTTATGCTAGAACTCTCTATAAAGCAACAATACATAACTTCATAAGAACAACGTCGAGGGCATCCGCCAATCTTGACAAGTTTGACTGTATTAAGTCCTTAATAGTAGTTGCAAATCAAAGTAAAGCGGTTGTCAGAGAGTTACTCAGGAATCTGTTAGGGTCATGTGGTCACATGGGTCACAGTGACAAGGCTGGGATTGCGTGATAGCAATGTCGTAACTTTACCGTCCTAATGACCCTTAATATAGTCAAATACTTGTTTAAAATTAGCTTTATAACCGAGATTGAGATAATAGAGCTCAACTTGGGTCTACAAATAAATACAACACAGAAATTTGGCTGACAGGAAAAAAATATCGTTATGTAAGCTATTCGCACGCAGAAGGAGTTGCGGGTCCTTGAATAAAAAGAAAAAACCTAGTCATGAATAAAAATGTGTATCTTAAAATATTATATTCAACAGAAAGCCATAGGTATAATTTTTACTAATTTTTGTATACTACTTTTAGTATAGTCCAAGACGCCCAGAACTTTAATTGGCTGTGCCATAGCGGCTGGCACGTAAGATTTTGTTGTCTTTCATCAACATTTCATCGCAAGGCAATGGGTTCATTTTTTTTTTCAAATTTACAATACAGCTGCTACTATTTATTTAATTAATTCGGCCATTTTGGATATAACCCTTTATAAATGGCAATAGGCTTGCCCCCTATTATGTGGGACAAAAAATACTGGCAAATTGTGGGTGTGTGATGCACCTCTGCCTACCCCTTCGGGGATATAGGCGTGATATATGTGTGTGTGTGTGTGTTTTCTTTGATTATCCTCTTTCGCCTCATGCTATCATCAGCAGGAATACAGGAACAGTAGATACTTTTTCTTCCACCAAAAACCATCAATCGTTTATACAAATAGTCTTAAAAATAATACACATTGTATTAACTAATTCACAATAAAGGTAGTAAGTAAATATCTATTTTTCGTTGTCAGTTGTGGCATAGAACACCGCGAACTCACCTTATACCCAGAACAATAACTTTAAAAGCATCGGAAACTTAATACTCTGTCTTAACATTATTGTTGGAGTTTATTTGTTCATTTTGAACTAAAATTGTTGTATTATTTAACCATTATAAAAGCAAAAATTCACTTTCTGTTTACTGTCACAAAATTACTAGATAAATGGAATTTTTGAGGTTTTTTATATCTTTTATCGCTATAATAATTTAAAACGTGTTTTTTTTTTGTTTTTTTAGTTCCGTGGCCCAAGGCCGCGTCCGTTGCCGGGCGTCTCTGGTTACAAGCAGAACGTATTTCCAGTGGCGCCCGGCGGCTTCCAGTGGCGCCACGCGGGTTTAAAAAAAAATCGTGGTCAAATTTTATTGCAAATGATCCCATGCAGAACATAAATTGATATTCATAACTTACAACTTTAAATATCACACTGCAAACTTCTACAAATATAAATAAAAACACTGTAAATCAGTAGGTCAGTAGAAATAAAATTGTAAGTGGAAAAGTAGGTACCTACGAGTATATGTATTTATGTGCAATATGTGTTGCAGGTTCCACCAAGTGCCGTCAATCGACAGTATAAATAGTCTAAATAAAACCCTAGTAGCTTATTGCCTCTTCATTAATGTGGATGTGGTGTTAAAACGAAATGAAATGAATCCCCAGTATATGATAATGTTATTGCAACCAGAAAACACATTAATTTTTAATTAAATTGAGTGCAGCTAGTGGTACAACTCGGAGGAATTGACAGGCCCTGAGGGAAATCAGGGCGAAGCGACATGCGAGCCAAGCCTAATTCAACTTTGTACCTACGTATACCTAAATGATTCTAACATCACCTAGTTTTAATTGCTTTAAATTCACAATGTGTTGCTTATAATGTAAAGGTTATAAACTGTGTGACCTAAACTAACTCAGACTGTAACAGTCCCGTTCACATGGTAATTTATGGATAAACAGGTTAAAGCCCGACTGCTCAACTAGGATACTCTTGAGATGAGAGGATATTAGATAATAGATTTGTGATACTGGAATACTAGTTGTTTGTGTGAATTTTAATATTCTGTAGTAAGATACCTCAAAGGAATCAGAAAGTTTTGCAGTAGGTACACGTTTTGGAGGTCTTCTTGATATTTTGTGTGTACCTGATACTAGATACAGATTAAAAACATCATAAAATATACACTACAAATTAATGTGTAAATGTTTTAGTACCCTGTTAAATAAATATGGTTCTAAATCTCTTCGCCATGAAGGTTTTTCAATAAATAATAAAAGCAACTACTAACAACTACTAATAAAAGCATCAGTCTTGGTGTTCACATTGTTTCAAGAGTTTTCAGCAAGTTTTCTTCAAAAATCAATGCCTGACATTATGGTGATAAAATTATTCTTAAGGTAGTTCTGTGAATACAGTATACAATAGCTTAGGTATTAGAAATTTCATAAACTATTTTTTTAATTATGCATTATCATATTCAACACATTTAAGTATTATATATTCAATTTTAGATTTATTTAAAAAGTGAAGCCTTACTTACATAAATTTGGCTCAAATATATAAAAATCGTTCATATCTTCGTTTATACTTGATACCCTTAAGCACCCAGAGGGTAACAAAGATTGTATAGGTGCGGTAGAGGTACCTATCCAGTTAATTTCGTCACGACGTAGATAGGGCACGTAGCCATTTGCCGCTGGCTCGTTTCCTCCTACTACCTTTTAATTTCTATTTAAATATGTTCACTGAATAAATATGACAACGTTTCTTCCAGAGGACGAAAGTTCATTTCTCATAATTATCTTTTTGTAACTTATAAGTAAAACGAGGGGCGTCAGCAAATTTAATTTAATGAAAGTGGCTCTCTTTGTAAACACGGTTGTAGTCCAACTTTACACTTTATTAGGATTTTTTTAAAGATAAGTTTGTTTTCTTAATGAAATATTACATACAATAGGTACATATCTTACTTGTTACTAAGTACCTATACATATTTTACCAATGATTTTTTTTTTAAATCCGCGAGTTCGCGGCCGATCCCATGTCTATTGCTGCGGGCGTCTCTGGTGAAACCAGAAGTTATTTCCAGTGGCGCCCGGCGGACTTTGGCCACCTGTGTGACCTCTTCGGGGGTTTGGTTGGAATGAAAATCCCGCGTCGTTGGGGTTGGGTTTTATCCCGCGTCGATGAGTGAATCTTCGGGCCTTTGCCCCACAACACGCAACCCTTCTAGCCTATTTTACCAATGCTGGATTATCTAAATTTAATAGGATTATCGGACAGTTTGTCTACGAGGCTCCAGGGCTTTATAATAGAGGAGACCACTGGTTTATGGAACTATAATTAATTACCTAAGTTCACAGTGCCCAAGCAAACCTACGAGTATATCAGATGCCTCCAGCGCATGGACAATGGATTTAGGCTAGTTAATTGATTAATAGTAGTTTACTTAGTGAATTTTACCCAAAGTTAAGTTATAGATGAAAACTTAATAGGGTAGTGCTAACCACGGGTTAACCGACGCTGTATACTAGTCAATAAACGTAATCTTTTGTAGATAACTTTGTAAAACTTATAGTAGGTAATCTTAGTACCTACCAAATAATGCCTGCTGCCCAAGGTTGCGGCCGCCCCCTATATCCATTGCCAGATTGCCCCAGATGCGAAGTGTTCCCTATAGCACCTACCTACAAAAATCCCGGTTGAAATACTAAAACAACACAAAAATTACTTAACTTAACAAAATACCTACCCATTGATATAAAAAAGTGTGTGGGTCAACTGACACCAGTAGGTACATGAGTTACCTAACTACAATAAATTGTGTGGTTTCAATGTTAGAGCTCGACGAAGTTTCGAAAAGCGTACCAGTTTAAGTGAATGGCAACAAGCTAATGAAAACTAGACTTGATAGTAGTAAGATCGTCCGCGCTACTGAAACATTCAACGATTCCGGATTACTCTACCACCACACAACATCTAAACCACAGATACAGATAGAATACTAAACTAGAGACAGGGTTCAATTTTAAACAGGAGCCAAATTTTTCTTGGTACTCGTATATAAGTAGGTAGGTATAACATAATCGCTTAAACCGACTTCCAAAAAAGGAGTTGGTTCTCAATTCGACTGAAGGTTTTTTTATGTTTCTAACGTCGTGTCTTCAGACTGGGTGAAAAGATTTTGAATTTTTGAAACTTTTTGAATTTAACGTCATGTTTAAACATCCTAATCATAAAGTCAGTCTTTATATTTACCACAAGATCTTATTTCTATAATTTGGTTCCTATTTAAGATTGTACCCTGAAACAATTGTATATAAGTACCTATATATACCTAGAATTTGTTATATATTGGCAGAATGGCAGTGCTAACAAAGTGACAAAACCATGTTGAACTCAAATTAACAAATCACTTTAAAACGTGTTAGCTAATTAAATCCTCAAATTAATTTATATAATTGTAATAACTTTGCTTAAACTCAAGAAATCGTTACTGCTATTTCAATACATTTAATTACTTGTCTACAAAGATATTTGGTGTTACAGAAGCAGGATCATTAAATAAATATTGTAACAGGAAACTTTGTAAAAGTTTCCACAGAGTTTTTTCCTTAAACAAAGAAGTTGGAAGGTTTCGCTCGCCTTTAGATACGATTATTTATTACAAGCAGAATTGTATCTTTGATTGGAGGAAAATTTGGAAAAGTAATATCGTCTGTCAATCAAAAATATTTATCTAATGCTATGATAGACATTTAGTTTGATTTGAATTAAGCCCTCTTTAGGAAAATTGAGAACAAGATACTGACATGTTATACAATTTGTAGGCCAGGTAGAAGTGAAATCCGAAATAAAGAAATTTCTCCGAGGGTTCGGTATAAATTAGTTTTTGGGACGCTTTTGTCCCATGGACGGCTGAGTGGGTAGGTAATTAATAGACCGACCAAATAATTTTGCTTTCGTCCGTCATACGATGGTCTTTCTGTCTAATCTGTACGTGTGTTCTATGATAGCGGACACAGTTTTTATCAGATCTCCACAAACGTGGCACAAGTGTTCCTAGATTTAAACAATTTTTAAGTTCGTGTGGCATAGTCACGGTCTTTTTAGTACTAGAATCGTGCCGGTTGGAGAGTCCCCAAAGTTGGGGAGTAGAATAACTCGTATTTTAAGTTGCTAGTATTTTTTAATAACAAAGTATCAATAAATGCTTTTGTTGTGCCTATGTGGTTTTGATACCTGGCTCGGATCAGAAATATATTTTTATGCGCTAATGGAAAAGCAATATTTCAATTGTCATATTTGCTACCACAGAGGTAAATGCCAGAAATAACTTTTATAATACAGATGGTTCTGTGGGTATCAAAATCATGTTTCACATTTGCAGAACACTATTCTCAGTTCAAGTTTTCGTTCGGACTGCAGAGATGTATGTTCTGGCTGTGAGAATTTTGTTTTGAATTACAGAATGGTTTTGATTATGCTATAGTGCTCGGTAACGGCAATAGTGTGGGTGTGTAATACACCTCTGCCTACCTTCAGGGATATAGGCGACGTATATGTCTGTCTGTGTCTATCTAATTATAAATAGATCACAAAAACTGATGTCATCGGCGGGATTCGAACCCACGGCCTTTCCCTAACAGGGGGACTGCTCTGCCAACTGAGCTACGATGACCACTACCAACGCTAACCTTAATAGCGCGATGTAGAAATTATGAATATGATATGAAGCAAAAATTCGATGTTGTCGGTAGTGGTCATCGTAGCTCAGTTGGCAGAGCAGTCCCCCTGTTAGGGAAAGGCCGTGGGTTCGAATCCCGCCGATGACATCAGTTTTTGTGATCTATTTATAATTTCTTTCTTAATATTTTAAGAATAGTTTAAGCAAACTCATTGCTTTGAAATACATAAATATGTGTCTATCTATTTTCAGTTTAGTCCGTATTCTGAGCGTTTTAGATTATTGACGATACTGTCTGTCAAACTTCATACAATATTAACGCCGAAAGTGAATTAATTCCGAAAACACTCTGGGAGTCAATTTTTTTACTATTTAGCTTTAATATTTTATAAAGCTAGCTATAATATAAATATTATTTTTCAACTTAAGTGTACAATTTCGGCTATATTGCGAATCTGCTATTTTGAGAATCTCATATTTTGAGAATCTCATATTTTGCGAATCTGATATTATGCGAATAAGGGATTTAAAGGTGTTATGAAATATTTTGTGTTATTTTATTTTCATATGACGTATCCTAAAAAGTAACATTAATTTTAGATTCACGTTCATGTTCGAGTTCATTCAGGTTTTAGATTCCTAAACCTCTTTCACTGGAAATATATGACAATGACAGGACGTAGCTCCAGGACTACAGGTCTATTTCAGGAGCAGACAGAGGTATGTATGCATGGTTCCAACCTGTCCAACTGCGACCTGCTAAGTGCAGTTGACTGCAACAACATCAATATGCACTTTGGCGATTTGAATTTTTAAAATGCTGTGTCAGTGCAACTTCCCTAATTAAATTAAGCAGTGTCGTTCGAAAAATTTAAAAATGCATATGAGCTGTTATAGTTATTGCCAGTGGGATTTCAGGGTTTGTATTTAAATAAGGAAAAGAGGCGGTGGAGGACGCTAAGGATGGATTTAATATTTTTGGAGCCTCAACTATTTACAAATAAAAAAATCATTTAGTATTTACATAATTTATATTTCTTCTGGCTCCGGCCGAAAAACCTACTGCTAATGCACTGCAATGCTTGTTACATTAGAGCTGGTTTTTTAAATTAAGGTCTTACGACGCAAATGTTTACTCTTAACAGTATATCCATAAGGATATACTGTTAAGAGTAAACATTTGCGTACTCGCTAATAATAGCGAGTTAGTAGTAAGATGCATAAATCTACAAGCAAACTGCTAATTTCGCATTAAGCACAGTTGCCTGCAAAGCTTGATTCATCGAGCAAACCAAATAATACTTCACTATTCCTACAGCAATCAAATTTTAAGGTGTATTTATTTACGAGAGCCCTTGTGTCATTGTTTCAATGGCACAAGGAGGCGCTGGAGAGGGACCACAGGCCTGCGACTCGAGAAATCAAGGACCAGCGGTCCCAACTCCGCCAGGATCTCATGGAGACTTGGAGGCTGCGACTTGAGCAACCAAAGTGGGGAACTGCCGTCATCGCGGCGGTGAGACCGATCATGGACGAGTGGCTGCAGAGGCGGCATTGTGACCTCACGTATCGTGCGACGCAGATCGTTACTGGGCATGGATGCTTCGGTAGCTATCTGTTTCGCATCCAACGTGAGGTCACACCCCGGTGTCAATACTGCGAGGTTTTGCAGCGCTCAGCGTGGGCGAGTCAGCGCCGGGACCTCGTATTGGGTCTGGACGTGGATATCCTCTCGCTGGAGACCATGCTCCAAGCCATGGTCTCCAGCGTGAGTAGGTGGAACGCGGCCGTGTCCTCCTGTGAGCAAGTCATGCTCGCGAAGGAGGCGGCCGAGAGGGAGAGGGAGCGTACCTTCACCGCTGAGTTCCGCAGTCAGCGGCCAGGGCGCCGCAGACTCATCTACGTCCAGGACAAGCAAACTGCTAATTTCGCATTAAGCACAGTTGCCTGCAAAGCTTGATTCATCGAGCAAACCAAATAATACTTCACTATTCCTACAGCAATCAAATTTTAAGGTGTATTTATTTACGAGAGCCCTTGTGTCATTGTTTCAATGGCACAAGGAGGCGCTGGAGAGGGACCACAGGCCTGCGACTCGAGAAATCAAGGACCAGCGGTCCCAACTCCGCCAGGATCTCATGAAGACTTGGAGGCTGCGACTTGAGCAACCAAAGTGGGGAACTGCCGTCATCGCGGCGGTGAGACCGATCATGGACGAGTGGCTGCAGAGGCGGCATTGTGACCTCACGTATCGTGCGACGCAGATCGTTACTGGGCATGGATGCTTCGGTAGCTATCTGTTTCGCATCCAACGTGAGGTCACACCCCGGTGTCAATACTGCGAGGTTTTGCAGCGCTCAGCGTGGGCGAGTCAGCGCTGGGACCTCGTATTGGATCTGGACGTGGATATCCTCTCGCTGGAGACCATGCTCCAAGCCATGGTCTCCAGCGTGAGTAGGTGGAACGCGGCCGTGTCCTCCTGTGAGCAAGTCATGCTCGCGAAGGAGGCGGCCGAGAGGGAGAGGGAGCGTACCTTCCCCGCTGAGTTCCGCAGTCAGCGGCCAGGGCGCCGCAGACTCATCTACGTCCAGGACCATCGACCTCCATGATTGGGGCCTGAGGACGGCGGGATAGCTACCCGCCGTCGTTACAGAAGCAGGCAGAAGCAGGGATACAACCCAACCCCAACGACGCGGGATTTTCATTCCAACCAAACATCTGAAGTGGCCACGGGTGGCCAAAGTTCGCCGGGTGCCACTGGAAATACCTTCTAGTGTCACCAGAGACGCCCGCAGCAATGGACATGGGAGTGGCCGCGGCGGAATTAAAAAAAAACAAGAACAAGTTAGTATTTGAAACTCTTTTGCAGTATTGCGATATGCTGTTTTAAAGTGCTTTAGCAACAAGAAAAAATTTTATCTAAGTTCTAAGGAAATTAATCTTAAATTGTTGGAAAAGTCGTGAGACAGTTACATCAATCTTTTCAGTCGCAGAAACAACTAATTTAAATTGGCCTTTCTCGCATTCAAACCTGGATGGAAGGCAGGAAATTAACGAACTCTTCAACTTCTACTTGCGGTGGATTAATTTAATGTATTCGTTGAGGCTGTTCTAAAAGAGTTTTGTGAGTAGGTCATTATTAACTAGTCTGTTCACATACAAAGGCGCCGTTTTTGTCTGTCAGTCTAAACCACGCTGATATCGAAAGGTATTCTTTCTCTGCAGTGTCAAAGTACTTAGAAAAAGTTTTTTATAAAGCGCCGTGTACCTAACACAACATTATCGTTAAAATATAAAATTGCATTACAAATTGTTACTCTCGTAAAAAGTTTTTTCGTATGTACTTTCGCATTATTCCAGCACCCGTTAATATTTAATTTTATAGAGAGCGCACTTTGTAAGTAGGTATAGTCTGGAAAAAATAAGTGGTCTTCTTTTCTGTAGTTACACTTTAACAGAGTGGACGAGGTCATTATGACTGGTAGGGGAGAATATGAATACATGCTTATAAGCCGCGCCCGATGTGAGTGGGATAGAACCTAGTCACAGTAATCACTCCGTGCCATGAATCGCTGAAAAGTACGGGTAACAAAACAGTATTCTAGGTTAATCTACGTCACAAGACAGTGTGTATTTTAGCTGGACACGCAATCAAAAAGCCGAACCATGTCATGTTTAGCCGGACGCCTGACAACCCTATAGTAATAGGTACCCCTTTACACATTAAGTAACTAGAATAAAAACGTGTGTGAACAAGATGCCTAAGGGTTCATTCTTTACAATATAATGTTATAACCTGCAGTTTATATTTCGTTTATTTCATAACAATACATTATTTAAACGACTTTCACACTCTTATATACTACGTCAGTTTAATGAAATCCGTTTATTATTTATAGAAAAGTGTTTCGTGTAACGTCTGTAGTCGTAAATTTTATTACACTTCGTTGTAGGAATTTTCAGATGAGAGGTTTACAATTTCCCTGTAGCTTATACTTTTGTGTACCTATTATTTATTATTTATACATCATTAGAATTTATATTTGGATAATACAAATACATTACAATACATTTCCTTTATTTTATCATAATTCCGTAGGTGTATAATAAAATATTGATAATTATTTCATTACCTACATAAATTTTAATTTAGCTATAGTGTATACACATACTATAGCAAAATTTAAATTATGTGTATACACAATGCATCACTAGTGCAGTGATGCATTTTGTATACACATAAATTAAATTAAAATTTTGATTGTTTGAGTCGATTCAGTGGTTTCAAGGTAAACCCCCGACATACTTTAAGTACCTACTTACAAATAATTTTGGTAATAGATTTGCTCTTAGTTTGTGTGGTATGTGTGTGTGAGACAGTTTTATCTAGGTACACTAATTTGAATACACTTGATTAATAGCCATTCAAAGTTGAAAAAAAAATCTCAAAGAATAGACAATTACAAAGAAAAAGACTGTATAAATAATTTAGCAATCATTAAATAGTTACTCACATTGAAATGCTCGTTATAAATCAATACTAATTTAAGTCGACTTTTCTTACTTATTGGAGCTCTGTGAGAGGGTTGCAAGGTATGGGGGCAGGGGGGAGGAACGATTTATGGTGGCATTAGAGACACATTATTCGGACAATACTACACCACCTATGGCTTAATCCCCCTATTTTTATGAAATCGGTTAAAGAGGAAATGACATTTTTTAATTAAATACAAATAGTATAAATGAGTACTAGGTATCTTATGGGTCATTCCACGATCTACTTACTTACTTTTAAAATTTAGTCAAGATTCAGTTCAGTAATTATGGAAATAGGTTGGTACGTGGTTACTAACATTCACACACATAAAACGACTTCGCATTAAAATTTTAGGTTTGTTAATTTTAGGATAAGATGAATTTTATAGCCAAGTTTTAGAAATTATTTTAAATTAAAAAATAAATAAATTAAATAACTTTAATAGTCAAGCGATCTTTAAAAACCCTTCGACCCACGACACAGATGACTATGGTTATCATCATTCACCGAGCCTTTTCCCAACTCAGTTGGGGTCGGCTTTCCAGTCTAACTGCGATTCGGCTGAACTTCGATATTTTCCGCTAAGCGACTGCCATCTGACCTCCACAACCCATGGGCGATATCGAAGTTCGGTAGTTAGACCGGTCGGATTTTTGATTTAGGGCCCCAAACTACCCCAAACGACTGCCATGGATGTTCGTATGACAACCGGGACCGACGGCTTAACGTGCTCTCCTAGGCACGGAGGAGTCCCTGTGTCTTAAGAAATTATTATCCATCCTAAGACCGGCCTGAGTCGACGTTGCTTAACCTTTGCATTGTGTTAACATTGTCGGTTACCACTAGACCACGAGACCCTTTTGATTAACCTTTTGGTTAACCCCAACGACTTTGGTTATATATGGTTATAATTCAAAACGTATTAAGTACAAAGATTCGATAAGGTATTGTCCGGATTTTGTCTACGAGGCTCCAGGGCGCTATAATGGAGGCAACCATGGCTTTACGGTACTATAATTAATTACCTAAGTTCACAGTCCCCAAGTAAACACACATTGATCGTTTCAAGCCTATAAGGGCAGCAATGTTGCACGATTAATTGATTAAAATACTTCGGTTATTTATTAAAGGTATTACTAACTGATCCGCGACAAATTATATACTAAAACCTTCCTCGAGAACCACTCTTCGATTAGTGACAGTCATAATTTATCAATTTCGAGGCAATATTAAATTATGAGGATCGTGAAAAAGTAGGTATAACAAACCAAAACTTACAGATAAAACTGTATTAACTAAAAAAAAACAAATATCTGTTGAAACTACATACCTACTGACTAAACATTAATGGTTATGATTTATTGTAATGATAGATTCATTCAACCAACGGCAAAACACATAGCTTTGAAACGTCACCCCACTCCATGAAGAGACCAACGGGTCTCTTCATAGTGGACGAACCAGTACGGAGGGTGACTACACGAGTTAGATTATCGACACCCGGATGTTTTTCAACCACTCTACCAAGTAACCACTTACAAGGAGGTAAATTGTCCTCCTTCACTAAGACAATGTCTCCGATATTAGGTTCCGGAATTTGTTTTGCCCACTTATACCTATGAAGATAGGTTGTTAAATATTCAGCTGACCAATGTCGCCAAAATTCTTGAGTCATTCTTTGAACTAAGTGCCATCGTTTAAGAGTAGAGATATTACCCGTTTCATAATTGTGATCTGGTACGTTGATAAGAGGTTCACCAACAAGGAAATGCCCAGGTGTTAAAGCATCAACTACATCTACGTCTGAAAGTTTACAAAGAGGACGAGAATTCATACAAGCTTCTACCTGACTTAATAGTGTTGACATCTCTTCGTAAGTCAGCGTAGAGCTTCTATCACCTTACGTAAGTGCCCCTTGCACGCTTTAATCTCGGCCTCCGTTAGTCCATTGAAATTTGGACTATGGGGTGGGATGAAATGCCACGTAGTGCCTTCGTTCGCTAATACTTCTGCACGCTCTCTAGCTATTCCCGATTTTTCAGATTGGAGTAAAATTTGCAGTTCGTTGGAGGCTTCCTGGAAATTCGCTCCAAAAATCTTTACAGGGTCCACGTCTAGCCACAAATCTTCTAAAAGCCGCCAAAAACCCTTCTGTTGTAAGGTCGCTGACAACCTCAAGGTACAAATGTACCCCTTGTATGCATGGTGGCCTCTACCCTTGGACGTTCTTAAACTAATGGGACCGGCGAAATCGACTCCGCTACTTCTGAACGGCCTACTTGGTGTGGTCCGCGCAGGTGGTAATTGCCCCATTAATTGAGTTTTAGACGTGTTGTTGTAACGAAGGCAAGTCACACACCTACGCACATAAGCCCTAACTCGTTCTTTTGCTCCTACTATATAATATTTAGTGTTCAAATAATTGAGCATTAGTTGTGGTCCACCATGAAGAGTTAAATGATGTGCCTCAGAGATTAAAAGATCTGTCAATGATGATTTGCGGGGATCAAAACCGGATGCTTGCGATTAAAACTCAAATTAGAACGCTCCAGTCGACCGCCCACCCTCAAGGTATTAGAAGAATCCAGGTAAGGATTCAGTGAATTTAAACTCTTTTCTTTTATGTTTTTACCCATTTTCAGGTCCCAAATTTCTTCTTTAAAACCTTGTCCTTGGCACACTCTAATACAAGTATCCATAGCTAATTTCAACTCTTCAGCCTTCATGTAAGATCCGTGTCTTTCATTTTTTGGTAATTTCCATTCCAGTACACGGCGACAATATGCTACAATTCTGACTAATTTGGTAAGTGAAGAATATTTATCCCAAATCCATTTATTTTGCTCTTCAGATACTACATGGCTTTTAATTTGTTCAACTGAAATCGTTATCGTTTTGCCTTTGCCAAACTGGATAGTTTCTTGTTTCAAAAAACTAGGACCAACTAGGAATCAACCATAAGTGGGACGTCAGCAGTTCCGACGGGGTGAGGACCCCATGACGCACAATCAGCTGGGTTTTCTTTTGATTGAACGTGATTCCAACGCTGCGGTTCACTCTTGGATAGAACTTCGGAAACTCGGTTTGCTACAAACGTTTTCCATTTGTTGGGGTGGTTATTTAACCAAGCCAACACGATTTCCGAATCGGTCCAAGCGTATATGTTAGCTTTTTCAATGTTTAGAACATTGGACATCTCGACTAATAACTTACTGAACAGAACCGCTCCACAAAGCTCTAACCTGGGAATAGATACGGTTTTAATTGGAGCTACGTTGGTTCTCGCAGAGAGCAAAGTGACATGTATCTGACCTTCAGCGTCGATCACACCGATGTATACAACAGCCGAATACGCCGCTTTCGACGCATCACAGAAGCCATGTAAATCGACCTGTTTGTCACTGCTCTTAGTACTCACCCATCGAGGGATTGACAGCCCTGCCAAAAGGGGTAACTCCTTGCGGTAATCCATAATTTTTGTATCCACATTTTTGCTACAATAATGACGGGGGCAACCCAACCTAGAGGATCAAAGAGTCTCGAAATATCCGACAGTAATTTACGCTTTGTTACAGGTTCCTGTAAAGGTTGAAGGTGAAGAATAAGTGAAGTATATAATATTCGAAGATAGACATCTTCGAATATTATATACTTCGGTTCCAGGTAAGTCCCAATGTTTTTATTACTTATTCCTTTTTCTTCGTAGTTAACTTCTTTTTTGTTTCTATCTATTAATTTTTTTAATAATTCGTTACTATTACTTGACCATTTCTATAATTCAAATCCTGCTTTATTTAATAATTGATTCATTTGATTGTAAATTTCTATACCTAATTCTATCGTATCGCTACCGGTCATTAAATCGTCCATATAGTAATCTTCCAGGACTCTATCAGCCACTAACGGGTAGTTCGCGCGTTCCTAGTGCGCGATCTGATGCATCGATCTAACAGCCAAGAACTTGTAATCTTGAATCTCATCCTCGCTGTTGTCTCTCCACACGATTCGCTGAAAATCGGTATGATTTTCATGTACGCGTACCTGACGGTACATTTTGATAATGTCCGCGATGAGGCATATAGGATGGGTCCTCCAACGAAGAAGCAAATGTCGCAAGTCAGCTTGTAAGGTGGGTCCGATTAAGAGATCGTCATTCAGCGAAGATCCACTAGTACCCTTACTGGACGCATCATAGACGACTCGAACTTTTGTCGTATCTTTATCATCTCTCACAACGGCGTGATGCGGTAAGTATACTGCGTACTCAGATACTGGTCGCATATGGCCTAACGACAAATATTCATGAATCACTTCAGAACATCCTTCAAATCAGTATTTCGTTCTAATTTGTTCTCGAGTCATTTAAAGCGCTTAACCGCTAGATCTCGAGATCTACCATATTTACAGGCAGGATCGTCAGTACGAAAAGGTAAGTTCACTACATATCTCCCATTTTCGTCTCTAATTGTAGTAGTTTCAAATATCTCCACGCATCTTCTTCTGTAAATAAGCTCTTAGTTTTGCTTGGCTCTTTTTCTAATTCCCAAAACTTTTTTAACATATCATCTAGGTGAACGTGCATAACCGAAATTTTAGAAGGACCGTTAGCCGCAGACCTTACCTTACCCGATAAAATCCACCCTAAGGTAGTGCACTGTGCCACAGCTAGACCATAAGCCGATTTTTTCAATCCACTTTGTATTATCTTGGGAAATATTTCAGCGCCTAATAAAATATCTACCTTATCCGGAGTGTGATATCTAGGATCAGCCAAAGGAATGTCCCCAATAAGCAACTCTTCTATACAAGTCGTTTCTCTAACAGTTAAGAGAGAAGTTATAGATTTTAGGACATACGCCTTGACCACCAACTCAACAGCTGGATCAACCCTAGATTGAATTCTCACCTCTACGTAAGAGTTTGACACTACTGTCTTACCTCCACCTACTCCGGATATGAGCCCCTTTGCAGATTGCTTTTTAAGGCCCAGACTTTGAACAATACTTTCAGTGACAAAGGACGCCTGAGAGCCATGGTCCAACAAGGCCCGTATTGTATACCGCACACCGCTCCTCGAAACAGCTCGCACTAGAGCTGTGGATAACAACACTTGATTGTTAACTAAACCCTAAACCTTTCGAAAAGCAGGTGACGACCTTTGTTTGTTCTTCTGCTTGAACTGAATCTGACAGTTCCTGTGTTGGTGAATCTCTTACCCCAGATGAAACTGGGTTAACATTCCTTCTAACAGACTCTTGTTCACTCTTAGGATGCAACAAAGAGTGATGTTTACGCTTGCATATTCGACAAGTGGTTGTATACTTACATAACTTAACAGAGTGATTGAAGCCCAAACAATTAAAACATAAATTATTATTTTGAACGAACTCTCTACGCGAGTCAACATCCGTACTGCTGAAACGTCTGCAATTACCTAATCTATGAGAGTCCTTACAATATGGACAGGAAGTTGTCGTGGTTATATGAAATGTCTTGGTTTTATTCGGCTGTGTATTATGGTTTCTAACTGGCTTAGTTTCTAAAAATTCAAATGCTCTGAATCTACTCGTTAAAAACTCCCTGAACTGATCGAAAGTAGGCAACTTAACGCAATCAACGTTACTAGTGACCTTTAACTCCCATTCTTTTCTACTATCTGTATCTAGTTTTAAGCAAATAATGTGTAAAATTAAAATGTCCCAGGAGTTTACATCTATACCTAAGTTACTCAAAGCATTCAAACAATCTGAAGTAGTGTCCATTAAGTCCTTTAAACCGCTAGCTGATTCACCTACAATATTCCTTTGACTTAACAAACGTCTAAGTATACAATGGGAAAGGTATTTTTTGTTATTATAGCGTGATTCCAGCAGCGTCCAACATCTATCGTAGTTTGATTCACAAATGGGAATATGCCTTAATAATTGTTCTGCTTCACCCGATAGGTAACTTTTCAAATAGTGAAGCTTTTGCACTTTGTCTACACTCTCGTTATTATGAATGGCAGAAATAAATAAATCCCGGAATGTGGGCCATTCAGTATATTTACCAGTAAATACAGGAAGGGTTATACGTGGTAAAGTACTTTTATTCCCAGTTGATGGCAAACTCGAACTCTGTGGTAACATCTTTAAATTTAGATAATGCCGATTTTAATTCACATTTTAACTCAATATACAACTCCTCCATTTGGTTATAAATATCATTAGTAGTATACGGCGAAGCTGATAATTCATCCAGTACATTCAATGTCACCGATTATCTGCATATCATTAACTGTAAACAGAGACCACAACTCCTCAACATCCTCTAACCTGCTGATCTCTAAAATGCTGTTTTGTACGCCTGTCCTTAGGCGACTTATGATAATTAATTTTTGATTTCGATAATCTAGTATGAAGATCAACCTGTACTTGAAGTAAAGATGTTATAGACGACATGTTGTAAACTAGCTAGATAATGTCCACTAAACAAAACACACACTAATTATTAACTTTGTTTTATAAGTATGTAAAAGTTCACGAAATTTTAAGTTTTATACGATGGACCCGAACTATTGCAAGTCCATGTTTACAAACACAAAATAAGTACAAGAGTTAGTGTTCACAAAACTTCAAAGTTAATACGATGGACAAGAATTTTTTATAAGTCTATGTAAACAAAGGCGAAATTATTACAAGTCAATGTAAACAAATACGAAATTATTCTAAGTGTTTAACACTTGTAACTTTTCCAAAATCGGGCATAGGTTTCCCGTCTGAACAATATTTCGCTTAAATCTAACTGTCTCTAAAGCACACACTAAATTATTCTAAGTTCTAATTTTCAATAAATCTTCTAAGTTTCAAAGTTCTTTACTTTAAGGTTGATTCTTGCACTAATAAATTGTCTAATCTTGAATTTGGTTAAGTAATTTTTACTATTGAAATAAGGTTCATTTTCGCTTGATAAATAACAATGACAGTACTCACAGTTAGTCTTCACAATCACTCACTTCCACATGTACTTGTATGGTATCCTTACGACCGCTAGTCGTATGTGTCCTAAGCAGAAACGTCCTGCCTCCGCTTTTAGGAACACTGGTAATATGGTTGTATTCCTTCCTTCGTATCGCCCACTACGTGCTTGAGTACCAATTGTCGTCAATGGGATTAAATGGGATACGAGGTTGATGTTCCTCCTTTTTTATGCTTGAGTAACACCTGAAAATACGTGTACAACACTTGCCAAATATCCGATTCAAAGGACCATGTCTAACCGCCGCCCGGGAAACCAGGATGGTTAAGGGGTCATATTTCAAAAATAAACAGGGTTTCCCACTAGGAGGGCTCGCTCCTAGTCTGTTTAATAGGTGACTAAAACATTACAATAAATAAAACAATGGTAAGTAAAATGTTTTTAAGAAAAAACCTTTTAAATTTATATAATAGCATTAATTTTTCGCAGAATTAAAAGGACAACAAAACGAACAGAACAGCCTGTTCTCTCTGAGACAGTCTTGATAATGCCTCGTTTAGAGGCGAAACAATTGTCGACGTTTTGTTGTCCTTTTAATTCTGCGAAAAATTAATGCTATTATATAAATTTAAAAGGTTTTTTCTTAAAAACATTTTACTTACCATTGTTTTGTCATGGATTTTCGCCAAGTAACGCCTGTTTCTATCCAATATTACAATAAATGGTTTATATATAAATTTTATGACATGATGATAAGGTTTAGTACATTATGCATAACATAGCTACAGCGCCATCTGTTGTACTAAAACACTTACATGATTTAGATAGTTGGTGGACAATATTTCTGCTATAGTTTAACTTACACACTTAACAAGTACAAATAAAACAAAAACATAGATACTTATATTTGGGGCGGGGCCTCAAGAGAGGGGCGGGGCCCCAAGAGATTCGACTACGTCCTCGCCGTCCGCCCTGGACCCCAACTTGACCACGGTAACGCAGTGGCAAGTTGGGTGACCGAACGTCGATATCGAACCTGTGTGGCCAACATTGCGATTAATTGTGCTATCATGGATATGCCTGACGAGACCCCCGGTACTGACACTGCCCTTTCCCGGGCAGTCTCAGCCGACGACCTACCGCATGAAACACGAAATTCGATGCGTCTTGATTTGGGGGCTCGCGTCGCGCCGCCTAGTCGCAGCGCGACGTCGACGCCCCAAGGAAATGTTGCTGCTGGGACTGACGGTGGGTCAGCTCCCAGTAGTGTGAAGGGTAAGGGCCGTTCTGCTTCGCAGAAGAGGACCCTCGAGAAGGGGGGGCTGCCGCGCGACCGGAGCACTAGTTGCTCTGGGTGGGGGCCTACAGAGTGCGCCCGCCGACGCCACCCCCGTCATCTGTACCGTCCCTACGCAGTCGCAGGGATATCGGTGTGCCGCCCGCGCGGGAGATCATGAGTATTCTCTCCCGCATGAACGCGGCCATGCGGGGGAGTAAGAACATGTCGGGGAGGAAGAAGATTGTGGCTTCACTGGTGGATGAAGCCCAATCCTCCCTTGACAAGCTCCTCGCGCGGAGCGCCAAAAAGGAGGAGGCGAAGCTCCGCAAGCAGGTTGCGAGCCTGGAGGTGGAGCTCACTGCCTCCCGAAAGGAGATGGAAGATCTGCGTCGGGAAGTCGCTGAGTTGACCACAGTGGTCAAGGCACCTCCAGGTCCCCGCCTCCTCCTCTGACGGCTGGACCAGCGCCGAAGACGGCGCCTAGGACCGCGCCCACCACGGCGCCCGCCTCGCCGCCACAGCCTGTGCCGACTACGGTGCAGGCCCTGACGGCGATCGAGAGGCGCCTCGCGGTCCTGGAGGACCGCGTACCGCCCTCCGCTAGCGCGCCCCGCGTTTTCATACGCGGCGGCTGTTGGCGGTGCTCCCGCTCCCGGTCCTAGCGGTACACCTGCTGTTCGCCACCCCGCTCCGCCCCCGTCCGCTTCGGTGAGCCGGATACCGGCCGAGATCGCGGCCCAGGTGCGGAAGGCCAAGGGGCGCGGCAAGAAGAGTGGCACCCCTGCCGCCTCCTCTTCCTCTATCGTCGCTCCCGCTGCTTCCTTACATCCCTCCAGACGGGAGGGATGGGAAGTAGTGGGAGCCAAGAAGAGGAAGACGAAGGCCGCAAAGAAAGCGGCCAAAGCCGCCGCGGCGAAGGCGCCGAAGAGGCCCCGCCCTCCTCGCTCCACCGCCGTCGTCCTGACGGTGACGACGGTAGGTGTGGAGAAGGGGGTGGGGTACGCCGACGTACTGAGGACTGTGAAGTCCTCAGTCAACCTCTCGGCCCTTGATATACGGGGGGGGGGCTCCGGTGCAAGACGACACGCACCGGGGCTCGCCTCCTCGAGGTCTCCGGCGCCTCCAGCGACCCTAAAGATGACGCCCTAGCGGCTCAGCTTAGGGACGCGCTGGACCAAGAAGCCGTCCGCGTCACCAGACCCACCAAATGCGCCGCATTGCGCATCACGGGTCTGGATGACGCGGCCACGACGGAGGAAGTTGTCTCTGCCGTCGTGGAGGCGGGCGGCTGCCCCCGTGACCAGGTGAAGGCTGCAGATGTCTCCTTCGGCTCCACTGGTCACGGGATGACAGTCGTCCAGTGCCCCGTCGCGGCGGCACTGAAAGTGGCGGACGGACGAAGCCTCCTCGTAGGGGGCTTCCTAAAGGCGCAGGTGCACCTCCTTCGTGCCCGGGAAACCAGATGTTTCCGGTGCATGGTGGTGGGGCACTTAGGAGAGCAGTGTACAGCGGAAGTCACCTTGGGCGATCGGTGCTTCCGCTGCAGCCGGCCCGGTCACAAGTCAAGTGCCTGTGACGCCCCGCCTCGCTGCTTTAGATGCGAGGCAGAGAGCGCTGAGAGCGGTGGGGGTGCCGCCCTTGCGCGGCCAGTTATTTCGCGGCGGGATGCGGTTATGGACGTCAATTAATGTCTGACGTCCGTATCCGTATCCTGCAAGTGAATTTGAACCACGGCCGTGCTGCTCAGGATCTTCTGTACCAGAGCATCCGGTAGTGGTCCATAAACTTGGCCGTGGTCGCCGAGCCGTACTACGTCCACCCGGGAAGCCCGGTGGACGAGGACGGCTCGGCCTGTTGTATCTTTGGGGGGTCCGCCGCAGACAACTCGCGCCTTGCGATCATTGCAAGGGGCCGCGGGTGTGTTGCGGCGGATTATGATGGGTTGGCAGTAGTGGCCACCTACATCTCGCCGAACATTGACGAGTCTCAGTTTGAGCTATGGCTCACTGAGCTCGACGTCGTCTTCGCTGCGAGCCGTCCTCGCCCTGTCCTGCTCCTGGGAGACTTCAACGCCTGGAGTGAGGCGTGGGGCTCGTGGGGACAAGGGGAGGCTTCTTGAGGACTGGACCAGAACACGTGGTCTGGAGGTCCTCAACCGGGGGAATGTCGCCACCTATTGGCGGCGGGGGGGGGGGGGGGGAATCGATCGTGGACGTAACGTTCGCATCCCCTGACCTCGCCCGCCGTATTACAGGCTGGCGCGTGGAGGAGGGTGAGGAGACGCACTCGGATCATCGGTACATCCGGTTCGATGTCGTCCCCCCACCTGACCTCCCACAGCCGGTGACGGTGGAGGCATCCATCGTGCAGGCCTGGATTCAGGCGCCGGACCGGCCTGCCGATGTGGATCCCGAGGCGGAGTGGTTCAGGAGAGCCATGTCGCAAATCTGTGATGCGGCGATGCCTAGGGTTACACCCAGACCGGCCAGGAAGCAGGTGTACTGGTGGTCGCCGGAGATTGCAGAGCTGCGCGCAGCATGCATCTCCGCCCGCCGCCGGTACACCAGGTTTCACCGGAGGCGTCGCCGCCCAGACGACGCGGCAGCCCGAGAGGCGGAGCTTTTTCAGGCATACAGGGAGGCTAAAGGTAATCTCCAGGAGACGATAAAGCGGGCCAAGACGGCGGCCCGCGAGGAGCTCCTGGAGACCCTGCAGCAGAACCCATGGGGGCGCCCGTACCTACAGGTCAGGGAGAAACTCCGACCTAGGGCGCCCCCACTGACCCAGAGTCTCCAGCCGCAGCAGCTGGAGCGGGTCATGGGCTCCCTGTTTCCGACGAGCGCGGAGGAGCACGTCCCTCCGCGCATCCGAGCTGGGTGCGGCAGTACTCCGGCTTAAACGCCGGAAAATCACTGCCCCCGGACCCGACGGCATTCCTGGCCGTGCATGGGTCCTGGCCCTGGCCCTCGAAGAACTCGGGCCTCGACTGATGGGGCTCTTTAGCGCATGTCTCGAAAGGGGCCAGTTTCCCAAGGTGTGGAGGACGGGGAAACTGGTCCTGATCCGTAAGGCGGGGCGGCCGGTGGACTAACCGTCCAGATACCGGCCGATCGTGTTGCTCGACGAGGTGTGTAAGCTCTTTGAGCGAATTATCGCGGAACGCCTCGTCGAGCATCTCACGAGTGTGGGGCCACACCTGGCGGATAACCAGTTCGGTTTCCGTCGGGGACGCTCCACCGTGAGCGCGATCATGCGCGTGAAGAGCCTGACGGAGGAAGCAGTCTCGCAGGGCAAGGTGGTGGTGGCGGTGTCTCTTGACATCGCCAACGCGTTCAACACCTTGCCATGGAGCTGCGTTAGGGAGGCGCTCGTGTATCACGAAACGCCTCTCTACCTCCGTCGTATTGTCGGGGCCTATCTCTCGGAGAGGGCCATAGCTTTCCCCAGCTGGCTCGGGCCAGCTCGGCGAGATGTGTCGTGCGGTGTTCCGCAGGGGTCGGTCCTGGGGCCGCTTCTGTGGAACATCGGCTACGACTGGGTGCTGCGGGGTGCGTTGCCTAGGGGTGTCGGCGTAACGTGCTACGCTGACGATACCCTCGTCACGGCGCGGGGTGCAACGTACCAGGAGGCAGCACTCAAGGTCACGACGGGTGTTGCTCGAGTCGTAGGTCGGATACGGCAGCTGGGACTGGAGGTGGCCTTGCACAAGTCCGAGGTTCTGTGTTTTCACAGACCTCGGAACGGTCCACCAGAAGGTTCCAGCATAAATGTGGTAGGCGTTAGCATCGGCATCAAGCCCTCGATGCAGTACCTAGGGATCGTACGTGATAGCCGATGGAACTTCGGACCACATTTCCGAAGTTTGGTCCTCAAGGTGACGCAGGCATCGGTCGCGCTTTCGCGACTGATGCCCAACCTAAAGGGATCCAACGCCTCCTGCAGGAGACTGTACCTGGGGATCGTGCGGAGTATGGCCCTATACGGGGCTCCCGTATGGGCGGATAGGTTGGCGGTCAAGGGGAACGTGACTCTGTTAAACAGACCACTTCGAACCTTGGCCGTCAGAACCGTACGGGGGTACCGCACGTTCTCCGGAGAGGCTGCATGTCTCCTAGCCGGGACCCCTCCATGGAACCTGGAAGCGAGAGCCCTTGCGTCATTGTTCCAATGGCGCAAGGAGGCGCTGGAGCGGGACCACAGGCCTGCGTCTCGAGAAATCGAGGACCAGCGGTCCCAACTCCGCCAGGATCTCATGGAGTCATGGAGGGTGTGACTTGAGCAACCCAAGGGGGGTGCCATCTTCATCGCGGCGGTGAGACCGATCATGGACGATTGGCTGCAGAGGCAGCATGGTGACCTCACGTACCGTGCGACGCAGATCGTTGCCGGGCATGGATGCTTCGGTAGCTATCTGTTTCGCATGCATCGTGAGGTCACATCCCGGTGTCAACACTGCGAGGTTTCCGACGACGACACCGCACTCCACACGATGGTGGAGTGCTCAGCGTGGGGGAGTCAGCGCCGGGACCTCGTAGTGGGTCTGGGCGTGGATACCCTCTCGCTGGGGACCATGCTTCAAGCCATGGTATCCAGCGGGAGTAGGTGGAACGCGGCCGTGTCCTTCTGCGAGCAAGTCATGCTTGCGAAGGAGGCGGCCGTACCGGTGCGGGAGAGGGAGCGTACCCTCCCCGCCGAGTTCCGTAGTCGGCGGCCAGGCCGCCCCAGACTACGCGACTACGCCCAAGACTATCGTCCTCCATGATCGGGGCCTGAGGACGGCGGGATCGCCACCCACCGTCCTTACAGAAGCAGGCTAGAAGGGTTGCGTGCTGCGGAGCCTTTGCCCCATAGCACGCAACCAGGTTCACTCACTGACTACAAAATAAACATAATTATAGACTAAAAATATTTACATTACAAAATATCGTTTAAAAAATCCTCCGCGTCATTGCCGACTGGGAAGGTTCCCAGAATGCTGGCTGTGTTGCTACGTTGGATGCCGATACTTATTCTTTGGGCCAGAAAATAGCCAACCTTCTGGTCCTGAGAAGCATCGATTAGGTGTTTAGCAATGTCTCTATAAAGGCGGCGAGCACTCGGACCCCATGACCCCAGTGTCTCAACCCCAAACGGCTTAAATATGTAATCACCTGCTAGGTTAGCATATTTACGACGTTTACGGCCTTCAGCCGATGCAGCAGCAGCGCCGGCACATCCGGATGTGCTTGGAAGGTGTGAAGGTGCTAAGGTGTCAACGCATGTAGCGTCCCACACCAAAGGCCTTCCCATCTTCCACGGTAGCAACGACATACCGTCCGGTCTCTTTCCATCGCTTCGTGTTAAACCATTTGGTTCATGTACGGCCGGAAGACCTGCGGTGGAAAGAGCCCTACGAATTATGTCGTTTAGAATAGCGTGCCGAGGTATACGACCTGCGCTTCTGCTACAAGAAAGGCCATGGTGTCCCAGATTATCGACGGCTACTCCACAGGTGCAATGATGCGGGGATACACAAGGTGTACCCAGCCGAAGGCAAGTGGCAATGCGGAAGGTTGTGTCGTCCAACATTGTACCGATGTTGGGCGATGGGAGCGCCTGGATCCATAACCCTGACTCCCATTCTCCAACAGCTATTAGGCGTGCACGCTCTGAAATATTGACAGAAGTGTCAATTAGTGTATTAATTCTCAATTTACAGAGCGGTGAATCCCACAGTCGCTGTGAGCCTAGGCGTGAGGGCAGGTCAGTGTCGGGGCAAGACATCTTCCAAGCATTTATGGCATCGGTCTTGCATCGCACCTCGGAATCAATCAGTGTATTTGACAACAAATTTTCCTGACTAATTCTTCGGTGCTATAGACTGACGACAGAAATGCTGACATCTGTGACTCTACGAATATCTAGCCCGCCCAAGCAAACTGGAAGAGACGCTTGGACCCAGGCCCGGTCATTCATATTTACATTTAAAATTTTACACAAAGAATTTTGTATTAAGTTGTCTAGTCTGCCCAAATTTTCAAAATTTTTCCAAAATTGTCCTGAACGGAGGGCATGTGTAAATTTGGGTACGAAAAGACAAAAAAAAACAAAAACTACTATTCGTACACTAACTAAATGTACTTAGCTTAAAGACGGATAATGTACCTTTAAATCAACGTATCACTTTAGACATTACAACCAGTATGTAGTTCTGAATATACGATTTTTTAAAACTTTTGAACGCGATATCTCAAAACATAGTTTATAACATAACTTTTTGTAGTAAGACTGATAGTGTCGAGAACATACGTCACTCGACGGAGGGGAATACAAGTCGCGGAGGGTCCAAGCGCCCCGTTCATCGTGCTTCACCCCACTATAAACACTGACAAGACAATAATATAGACATAAGACTATTTTTTTTTCTTTTAATTCGGCGACCCGAGGCCGCGGCCGCTCTAACGTCCATTGCCGGGCGTCTCTGGTTACAAGCAGAACGTATTTCTAGTGGCGCCCGGCGGACTTTGACCACCTCTGTGGTCTCTGCGGGGGTTTGGTCGGGATGAGAATCCCGCTTCGTTGGGGTAGGGTTTTATCCCGCGTCAGTGAGTGAATCTCGCGGGGCCTTTGCCCCATAGCACGGAACCCTTTTAGCCTGCTTCTGTAAGGACGACGGGTGGCGATCCCGCCGTCCTTAGGCCCCGCTCATGGAGGTCGATGGTCTTGGGCGTAGATGAGTCTGCGGCGCCCTCGCCGCTGACTACGGAACTCGGCGGGCAGGGTACACTCCCTCTCCCTCTCGGCCACCTCCTTCGTGAGCATAACTTGCTCGCAGAAGGACACGGCCGCGTTCCACCTACTCCCGCTGGCGACCATGGCTTGAAGCATGGTCTCCAGCGAGAGGGTATCCACGCCCGAGATAAGACTATAATTAAGACTATGATAGACTATGAAGACTATGATAAGACAATTATAAAGACAATAAAACCCTATTGATTGTGACGTGCGAAATGTCGTCAAATGAAAATATTTTTTTTAATACTCGTACCATTACGAATAGCATAGAGACCATAGAGCAAAAGTTTAACATATTCTGTGTAGGTATCTAAATTCAATACAAATATCGTTGTACATTGTATTGAGTATCTTTACAGTAAGAGTACGAGGAAGTTTGGAAAGGCACGTCAGTCTGACAGAAGTACGACAAACCAATGAAAACCAAACTTGTTCGTTGCAAGATCGTCCGCGCTGCTAAACTTGTAGAACCAGGAAACATTGAATGATTCCCAACCGCGTCCGCCCCTTTGCCACCCGCCACGCCAAATATGTTGTCATAGCATCTTTGCAGAGAAACTTTCGCGACGGTATCTTTTATTTGAGCTGTGCATATCTGTATGTATATCTAGTGTACAAACATTTAAACTTACATGTTTACAATACTGCATGTTACATTACTTATGCTTCGAGAAAAGGCCTACTTGCTCTTGCATTTATTTAGTTATACAAATTTCATAGTATTGGTTTAAAAAAATAGGTAGAGACTTGTGTATTTCTATCGGTTATAAAGTTCACATTTTCTTAGAGCGTATAAATAGTTATAGAATAGAATAGAATAGAATATAATATAATATAATATATTTTATTGTACACCAATACAATACAAAAAATATGCAGAAATTTGTTATCAATTTAGTATGTACAAATGGCGGCCTTATCACAAAGAGTGATCTCCTACAGTCAACCTTAGGATGGACATAAATAGACAGAAGTGAAATAAAAAGTGGATAGTTATTGGCGTATGATTAAAAGCAAGATGCAGAGAGTTATAAAAGGAAAGGTACAGAAATGAACTGAGTATGGAGAAATATAGAGATATAGCTACATAAAATAAAAGAAATACTATTGAACAAATAGATAAATACATATTATTATAATAGGAATAAAAGTATGCACAAGACGTCTTCTTTTTTTTTTTTTTTTTATATTTAGGTCGACAAATTGACGCCACGCGCCTGATGGTAAGTTGTGGCGACGTCTGGTGATTGTGGGCAACTCTCACAGTTGTGTACTACATACGGAATACTATAGAGAGTGACCCTCAACTTGACGACCAGTAATGTGCCTCTTCACGCTTCGCTTAAAGAACCCAGGGTTATATGTTGGAGGAAACACGTGCGCGGGCAGGGCGTTCCAAGCCACCATCGTTCGGCAGAGAAACGAACGTTTAAAACGCTCAGTTCTCGCGACGACGGTTTCCACGGTACGAGAGTGACATCTCTGCCCGGCACGCGTTGTTCGGGATCGGAAGGGAGAGGGTGGGATCAGATTGAAGAGCTCTTCAGAACACTCACCGTGGTAAATACGGTAGAACGCGGCCAAGGAAGCAATTGTTCGGCGCTGGGCTAGCGGCTCAAGGCTTCCCGTTACCTCCGGACAATCTATAATGCGAACAGCGCGTCGCTGCATAGCGTCGAGTGCGTCCAGCAAATACTTCGCGGAGCCGTCCCAGAGGTGAGAGCAGTATTCGACGCAGGGTCTAATCTGCGTTTTGTACAGCAGACACCTCTGGTGCGGTGTAAAGAATCGCTTAACCTTGTTCAGTATTCCTAGTTTACGCGAAGCTAGCCCAATACATCTCTCAATGTTGGATAGAAACAGGCGTTACTTGGCGAAAATCCATGACAAAACAATGGTAAGTAAAATGTTTTAAGAAAAAACTTTTTAAATTATATAATAGCATTAATTTTTCGCAGAATCAAAAAGACAACAAAACGTCGACAATGGTTTCACCTCTAAACGAGGCATTATCAAGACTGTCTCAGAGAGAACAGCAAAATTCGTGGTTGGAACGTGTTTGCTTATAAGTAAACGCGTGCAAATTTCATTATCGCGATGTAGGATTCTTTACAATAACTAATGTGGGTAGAAACCTCAGATCATGCTAACTAAGTTCCAAAAATAGGTATTCACCAATACTTGACCTTATCTGTTTGATTTAATTACTGTCTCTTGATAAGTTGCATAGAAAACCCAAATGACACACACAAACCAACAACAATTAATGTGTCTGTCTGTTCGCAAACAGATTAAGTAAGGGAGATGTGTGAAAATCTATTTGTTCGTTGAGTAAGGTGTCCGCATCTCTTCTAACTATTTGTAGCCTTTCCCAAACACTTAACTTGAACCCTTTCTCACATAAACGTAAAACTTTAAAATATATATTATTATATTATTATTATATTATTATTATTAACTATTGTTCAAGGAATGACCAGTGTCAAGAAGATGCTTCGCGAAGAGGGACTTTTCAGGACAACCATTGCGGGACGCCGCTCTATGTTCCTTATATCTAATATCGAAGGACCTGCCAGTCTGTCCCACATACTTCAAACCACATTCATCAAAACTCAACAAATAAACACCTGATCTGCGTGAGACCGACACCGAATCCTTGCCATTACATGTATTCTCAATGTATCTCTCAATGTATTTAGTGTTATTGAGCTCTCGACGTACGTCTATGAAGTGGATGTACGTCTATAGAATGTCTAGATTATCCTTCATTGGTATTGTTGCATTCTGAAGAGTGGGTAGGGGAAGGAAAGGGGATTTTTTCGCTGTAAATGCACACGCCTGTGTTTTGCGGGCATTGAACTCGACCAAGTTCTCGGCACCCCATTGGGAGATACTGTCGAGGTTACGGTCGAGATCAGCCACGAGTCGTCGTCTCTCCTCCTCAATCTTAGATCGCCCCGCCGTCGGACGAACCGAGTAACTCCCGTGCAGCGTGCTGTCATCTGCATAGCAATGAATGTTCCCGAGGGATAGCATATCATTGAAATGCAGAAGAAAGAGAGTTGGTGATAGTACGGACCCCTGCGGTACCCCGGCATTCACTTGCAAGAAGCGAGAAGCCTGGCCATCGCAGAGGACCCGCACTCGGCGCTCGTTTAAAAAGCTGGCAATCCAGCTGCACAGTTGAGGAGGTAGACCATATGCCGGAAGCTTGGAAAGGAGCGAAGCATGCCAGACCCTATCGAAAGCTTTGGCGACGTCCAGGCTAATAGCCAAGGACTCGCCGTACTTTTCCATAGCCTCACCCCATACATGCGTGACGAATGCCAGGAGGTCACCCGTTGATCGTTTTGGCCTGAAGCCATATTGCCGATCATTGATTAGCGAGTGATCCTCCAGGTATCGCATGAGCTGCTTATTGATAAGGAGCTCAAGCACCTTGCAAATGACTGAGGTGACAGCTATGGGTCGATAGTTGCCTGGATCGGAGCAATCCCCTTTCTTGGGGATCGGTTGTACGTTCGCCTCTTTCCAGACCTCCGGCACGAGCCCTGTAGAGTATGACAGGCGGTACAGACGCGTTAGTACTGGAGACAACTCAGCAGCACATTTTCGTAACACCACCGCCGGAATGCCGTCAGGGCCACTGGCTTTCCGCGTGTCGAGCGACCGCAGCACTGCCCGTACATCACATTGCCTGATAACAATATCAGGCATAGTGTGGCCACAGTTGGCGATGGTGGTGGGCTGCAGGCCACGGTCATCGACGCGGGAATTAGCCGCAAAGAGGTCTGCGAGCATGTCCGCCTTCTCTTGGGCTTTGTGAGCCAGTGATCCATCAGGAAAACGCAGTGGTGGCAGCGAGGGTTGGCAAAAATTTGACTGTACGGCTTTGGCCAGTTGCCAGTATCCACGGCTGCCCGTGGGGTGGGATGTGAGCTCCTGACCAAGCCGCGCGACGCGCTGGGCATCCGCTCTCTTGAAGGCCCTCTTGCTGAACCTAGTGGCCCTATTGTACGCTGCTTTGAGGCGGTTCACATTCGGGTCACGTGCCGCCCGAGCCCTGACCCAGGCGCGATACGCCGGCTGTTTTTTCTGGACAGCCTCGGCACATTCACGCCCGAACCAGGGGCGAGCTTTGCGGATGCTGGCGACATCAGTGAAAGGGATATAATATTCTATCCCTAGACTGATCTCGCCAGTAACGGCAGCGGCGCTATCCGAAGGAGCCTTCCCTACAAAGCAGCGTTGGCTCCACGGGACGGACGCAAAGTAATCGCGGAGACCGTCCCAGTCTGCCGACGAGTAGTGCCATAGTCGTCGAGTCATTTGCTCAGCACGAGCAGGCGGTGGCACTTGGAAGCTGGCGTGCACCACACAGTGGTCGGAAGTGCCCAGTGGGGCGCGTACCGACACACTGTACTCGGCTGGGCGACTCGTCAGCAGTAGATCCAGCAAGGCGGGCGTGTGGTCTGACCTGTCAGGTATCCGGGTGATCCCCTGTACCATCTGGGTCAGCCCGTGGGAGAGAGCGAATGCATGGGCGGTTCGTCCAGCATGATCTGTCCTAAGGGACCCCAGCCACTCAACGTGATGACCGTTAAAGTCCCCCAGGAAAACCAGGTCAGCGTTCGGGAACCGCACCTGCGCATCGTCAGCCATTTCGCTGAGGTATTCGAAAAGCCTTGTTGTCCCAGTGTCCCCTGTGTGGGAGCGGTAGACGCACACGTAGATCTGGCTCATAGAGCCATGATCCACGTGCAGCCAAAGGACGGAGTAGGAGGGGTTCTCTAGACAGCGCAACCGGCGGCAGCAGACATCCGCCCTAACGAACAAGCACACTCCGGCTTTGTCGCGGAATTGTTCCTCAATGACATAACCCGGGTAACTGAGGTAAGACGTGTCGTCAGGGCGGCGTATCTGTGTCTCCGTAAGGAACATCACAGAAGGCCGTGCCGTCTCTAGGTGATGGTGGACGGTATCGAGGTTCGCATGGAGTCCGCGGATATTCGCGAACTCCACCTCAAAAGGAATCGACTTTGTGGGGTTTCTAGAGGCCGCTGTGTACCGTTTATAACTTTGTTGCACTGTCATAATGAGATATAGGGAAGCGTGAAGACAGGGCGTCATTTGGTGCGGCAGTAAGTGACAAAGTGCAGAGGCTAGCTTCGTCTAGAACCGTGTGGCTAGGTCGGAGCCGACCCGCCGGACGGAAGGGCTCCTAAACCCCCCTGAAGCAAGGCCACCGCTAACCCACACCGGTTACCACCCGGAGCGGCGACCCCACATAAGGATTATGCGCAACATGTGGGGCAGCCTCCTGGGGTGGTTGGTCCCAGGCGGGCCCCATGACTATGTTGCGGGCGGCCGCGGCAACGCCGTTGCTAAGGGTCTCCCTGGCCGGCGAATCGACCCACACCACCCACACTAGACTCCGCTTCGCCCCCACTGGACCCCTGCTTGCCGCACCATACATCGCCCTGGGCCCGGCAGTGCAGCTGCTGAACCCCTAACGCAACCCAATCTTGGGGGGCTTTAGCACAGCTGCACGGTGGTACCCCCCCGGACCAACACTCTTGTACCACCTGGTATCCACGTAGGGGCCGAAGCCACCACATGGGTACCGTAATAAACGAACCTCGTTCGTTAATCAGCAGGTGCGCCACTAGCAGGTGAGGTCGCTGGGGCCCGATAGATGTAAGAAGGGCCCCTTTGCAGGAAAAACGAAAAAATACTTAATTAATAGGGTCACATAAACTCGAAATTTTAATCATGCCATTGCTACGGGCATTTCAATTTGTAATTACTTATTCAAGCCAAAACATTTTCTTTAGCGAAACGACGATCATTAAATAAATATTTTAATGGAAAACTTTTGAAAAGTTTCTGTGGAGTTCTATGCCAAATAAAGGAAACAGGCTTCACATGTCCACGATATTTTCACAAATCCCGGCATACATATACCTACCATAGATTTTTATTAATATATCTACCCATTAAGGTACTAATGTACTTATCTTATTATATTCATTTATCCAAATTATTCTCTTAACATTTTTTTTTACATTATTTATATAAAAATTATATATAATATTATAAAAAAATCCATGTCAGACCACCACCAGTAGCGGAGCAGGGCCCAAACTACCAGCGGTAGAGGTCATAGACTGAGAAACCTCCTAACGATGCGTGCCGTGTCGAGGACGACAGCCTTCTGTATCTGACCCTTGATCCAACAGTCTAGCGAGAGTCTCTTGAGATGTTGATCGAGACTCTTCGCTATTAGTCCATTTGCCGAAACGATTATCGGGACAATGATCATCGAGTCTACGTCCCACATGGCAACAATAGTCCTGTCCGTGATGATTGATCGGTCCCAGTAGAGCAATACACGACCATTCTCGAGAACTGGCTCTGGTGTGTACTTATAGTACGGTACCTCGGACTCAATAAGGCCGTTTGAAGAGCAAGTTGCTGGTGGATGATCCTGGTCACTTGATTGCCTATGCAAGTACTCGGTGATAGCAAGATACGAACGACCGGAAATAATGTGGCGAAGTGATTCACCAGGACGGTGGCATGCTCGACAAATGTCGACCGTACCGTCTTTAATGATATATTTCCTATAGTTGTTCGTCTTGATAACCTCATCTGCAATTGCACAGGCAAAACCTTCAGTTTCCGCAAAGAGGTCACCGAAACGCAGCCAGTTCACCGAAGCGAGCAGGTCTACGTCGGGTCCTGTTAAGACCCGGTAGAACCGCCCGTGTAGCTCCTTACTCTTCCATACGTTCCCACGGTCTTCAGTACCTAGCACCTTTGGTTTACGCCAGTTCTCGTTAGCCAAGGAGAGAGGTGTCAGGGCCTTGTCAACCATCACGACATCGCAATGAATGCCACAGCCATTCTGTAGGAAGTAATTCCTCAGACTGCACACTTCACGATTATGGAGGTTCTTGGCATTTAAAAATCCTCGACCCCTCAACTTCCGTGGAATGTACAGTCTCATGACAGAAGATCGTGGGTGTAACATTCGATGCAATGTCAGTTGTTGACGGACTCGCCTATCCCGGGCGTCTAGTTCCGTTTGAGTCCACCTAAGTATGCCAAAGGAGTACAACAATAAAGGCATTACCCAACCGTTGAAAGCCCGCATTTTGTTACCCTGGGGGTAACAAAAAAACTGTTAAGAACTTTTGTCAGGCGGCCAAAAAAACGGTCTTTCACCGATTTCTTAATATCCTCTACCGCTATACCCAATGACTGACATACCTAGGTATTTGTATTTTTCGGTCTCGGTGAGAGAGTTATTATCTCAGTTGTAAATTCGGTGAATTTACAACCTTCCCCCGCTGTACATGCATGACCGCACACTTTTCAACACCGAACTCCATCTTAATGGCATTACTAAAACCTTCCGTAGTTTTTAATAATGCCACCAAATCTTGGTGTTTCAGTGTAAATAGTTTGAGGTCATCTATATACATCAGGTGAGAAATAACCTCAACCCCTCTACAAAACCGATATCCTAGCCCTGAATCCTTCAACAATGTGCTAAGTGGATTCAGTGCTAAACAAAACCACAATGGACTCAAACTGTCGCCCTGTCATGCGGACCAGAAGCGCACTCACCACTACCTGGTTGATGAAGGACTGTGGTCTACTGCCCCATACACGAGACTAAAAAGGATTTAAGAGTCGGATTAATTTTATACAACTCTAAAATCCTCCCTAGCCATGAATGAGGCACCGAATCATAGGCCTTCTTGTAGTCAATCCAGGCAGTAGAGAGGGCGCCCCGACTCCGCTTAACCTGTTGGCTAATGGCCATGTCAATAAGCACTATTTAAGATGTTATTTGACATTATAATATGTGAATTTATTTTAGTTCTCAGAATAGATGTAAGGAGCTTGTAGATGGTAGGCAAGCAAGTGATAGGTCTGTAGTTCTTAGGTTCCGTGGTACTACCTGATTTATGGAGCAGGAAGGTGATGCCAGTAGTCATGAATGGGTAAGGAACCAAGCTTCTTGATACTGTGTTGCCAAGCGTTCGTTCGAACTACGAACCCACTTTATCCAAAAGTTGTGCAATCCGTCCGGCCCAGGACGTTTCCAGTTCGGTGCTGTACGCATTGCACAACTAACGTCTTCGGAGTCTATTGTAATAGACTCCATGGGCTTGATGTTATCGCATTCACGCTCGACAACACTGATCCAGTTACCCTCCGAATGTTCGACGGGCACCGACCATATGTCACGCCAAAATTGATTCACGGCGTGAGCATCTGGCAGTTGCCCGTCGTTCAAACGTTGCTTAGTTCCCTCCCACACTCAGTACACCTCCCTTTGATCGCTTTGGAAGATACGATTTTGCCAGTATCTATTCACACGCTCTCTATAACGACGAATACGACTTGCCCATGCATATACTTTCTGCTTCAGAAAGTCAATACGTTCCGTGACGTTGGCTAAGTATTGCCGGGAACTAATACCAGTCCCAGCAAATGCCTGAGCCACAAAACGCATGACCCGGGGACGATTATTTCACCGGCTGAAGCAGATTAGCTTTGCAATGAGAGCCCTAAATGTGCCGATACGTCCCTCGATTCTCGCCTGCCATGCAGGAACACCATCCGGTCGTGGTGCACGATTAACTTCAACACGACAAGCGGCAATAGCTCCACAGTAGAGGATCGAGTGAGTATCTAGCAAATCATTGCTAGTCTGTAGGTACGGAGCTAGCAATGCATTTAGGGCTCCCATCAACGCCAGATTTCGCCTATGAGTGGGCAAGCGTGGTAAACGTGGTCTAGATTGAGGTGTAAACCTATACTGTAAGATCACATCCTCCAAAGCACTCCTTAATTGCTCAATTACCTGAATAGATATATCACTCGTATCATCTTCTGTGCCAAGCGCAATCTCGACTGAAGTCGCACTAATCGGAACCGTCTGTGCTACGGTGTCCTCGTTGACACAGAAGCTAGAAGAGTAGATAATACATCCAGGCGCAGCCGATCAAGCACAGATTGATCCAACAATTTGCATCGTTGGATAGCCCGCACCTGATCCGAAAGTCGTTGAACGGAAACGGTTACTGTCGGTTGAAGAACCTGAAACAGAGGAAGCATCCTAGAACGATACGCTGTCAGGTTAGTTTCCCCGTCTGTGGCCTCATAGTACGCACGCATGACATGTTCATTTATTATTGGTGTCCACTTCATGCGACGCACTACACCACCAATAGCGGGAGCCACTGAGAGTGGGGCATGCCCCACTTGGGTCTCCAAGTTGGCCGGTAGTGGTTGACATCTCCGTCACGCAGGTGTTGGTGGCGACGGCGTCGTAAATTGTAATTCATATATAAATTTTCTTGTTCATATCTGACGATCCACCCGCGATGTTTGCGGTCTATTTCCCCAGTTCTCCCTGGCCCACTGGAAGAGATTTCTTAGAAATAAGTGGTGCCTTTGTACTAAAACTCTATCCTACTGTTCTTATCTCGCTCTTCCTTCTTGTGTGTACATAAATAAATAAATAAAATAAAATAAATAAATCAGTAACTGGTGATCAAGAAAACTATAACACGCAGGCGGAGCTGCAGGCAACAGCTAGTTAAAAATAATTTCGGAATTCTATAGAATGGGCGTAGTGTATTTATTTATTATGTAACTATTTCTAAATAATCGATGCAATAAGCAATCACAATAATATTATGATATATTTCGAATCAAAAAGTATTCTTATTCGCTAATGTAAAAGCAATATTTCAATTGTCATATCTGAAGCCAGACAGCCAACTGGCGGAAATAACTATTGCATTATTAGAAGGTAGAGGTTCAGTTTGATTCCATTCTGATATAGTGCTTTGTGTCAAAATCAATTTACACATTTACAGGTTGCTATTTTGAGTTTAGTCTGTATTTCGAAGTTATAGTTCAGAAGCTCGCGTACCGTTGAGATTTATTTACGTCTTGGGTATTTCTGAGTCACATTTGGTTCATTTTCCAAAAAAAATATTTGAACATTTTAAAAAGCTTGTTATAGCTTTATGTCTGATAATTATATTAGTAAGTTAATTATCTTAGTTGTAAGTAAAAATTCTTTTTATTTACTTTATAGTAAGAATTACAATATATATAATTATGTACTAACAATATTTACATTACAAAATATCGTTTAAAAATCCTCCGCGTCATTGCCGACTAGGAAGGTTCCCAGAATGCTGGCTGTGTTGCCACGTTGGATGGCGATACTTATTCTTTGGGCCAGAAAATAGCCAGCCTTCTGGTCCTGATTAGTTGCTGATTTTAATGAAAATAAGTGTAATATTAATAGAGTACCTATGTATTTAGTAGGCATACCTATCTATTTATAGATAATAGACAATTTATAGAAAGCCCAAATCTAGACGCTTATTAACACACAGCTTATTGACAAGACTGATGAATGAAGATGACATAGTACAAAAGATCATTATAATTATTTTATAATATTGCTAAAACGTTATAGCTAGCTCTCGGACTATGGCAGTTCTATTTGAGGAGCAGACAGGGGCACAGGTAAGTGTGCATGGCTTCAACCTGTCCGGCCGCGACACGCTCAATGCAGCCAACTGCAGCGACACCGATTTGCACTTTACCATCTGAATTTTTAATCGCCCGGGGCTATTTCCACACAACTTCACTAATTAACTTAAGCTCAGTTCGAGCCATTCAAAGTGTATCTATTTCTGTTATCGTTATGTTTGCATGTATAATATTGGAACAAGATGAAACTCTATTCCTAATACTTACTACGACTTTAGGTAATACAATAGCTTATAGGCATATACCGGAAAATGTAGAAGTTTGTTAGTTCTAGGCACTAAGTATTAGTATATTTTATAAGCAGTGAAGTATGTAAGTACACCATAGTAGTTAGTTCCTCAACTGCCGGTAGATAGCACTCTGGCGACGCCGTAATTCGCGATATGAGCACAATGTGATCACTAAATTAGATATCTTGGGCTAGTGGTGTCTTGGTCAGTTGGTAGAACGTTCCTCCTGGAAGGGATCAGTCGCTGGTTCGAGTCCAGCCCAAGACTATAGTTTTTTCTGATTCATATTGTAAAACTGAAGTGGAACTGGGTGCGAAGGGGCCCTTCTTACATCTATCAGGCCCCAGCGACCTCACCTGCTAGTGGCGCACCTGCTGATTAACGGACAAGGTTCGTATATTACGGTACCCATGTGGTGGCTTCGACCCCAACGTGGATACCAGGTGTTACAACAGTGTTGGTCCGGGGGGTACCACCGTGCAGCTGTGCTAAAGCCCCGCAAGTAACCCAGCCCAGGCTGGGTTGCGTTAGGGCTTCAGCAGCTGCACTTCTGGGCCCGGGGCGATGTATGGTGCGGCAGGCAGGGGTCCAGTGGGGGCGAAGCGGAGTCTAGTGTGGGTGGTGTGGGTCGATTCGCTGGCTAGGGAGACCCTTAACAACGGCGTTGCCGCGGCCGCCCGCAACATAGTCATGGGGTCCGCCTGGGACCAACCACCCCAGTAGGCTGCCCCACATGTTGCGCATAATCCTGTTGTGGGGTCGCCACTCCGGGTGGTAACCGGTGTGGGGTAGCGACGGCCTTGCATCAGGGGGGTTTGGCTGCACGTGGATCATGGTTCCATGAGCCAGATCTACGTGTGCGTCTACCGCTCCCACACAGGGGACACTGAGACAACAAGGCTTTTCGAATACCTCAGCGAGATGGCTGACGACGCGCAGGTGCGGTTCCCGAATGCTGACATGGTTTTCCTGGGGGACTTTAACGGTCATCACGTTGAGTGGCTGGGGTCCCTTAGGACAGATCATGCTGGACGAACCGCCCATGCATTCGCTCTCTCCCACGGGCACCCAGATGGTACAGGGGATCACCCGGATACCTGACAGGTCAGACCACACGCCCGCCTTGCTGGATCTACTGCTGACGAGTCGCCCAGCCCAGTACAGTGTGTTGGTACGCACCCCACTGGGTACTTCCGACCACTGTGTGGTGCATGCCAGCTTTAAAGTGCCACCTCCTGCTCGTGCTGAGCAAATGACTCGAAGATTATGGCACTACTCGTCGGCAGACTGGGACGGTCTCCGCGATTACTTTGCGTCCGTCCCGTGGAGCCAGCGCTGCTTTGTAGGGAAGGCGCCTTCGGATAGCGCTGCTGCCGTTGCTGGCGAGATCAGTCTAGGGATAGATTATGTAATGTTGTAATTTTTGTAGTGGCATTATTTCATTTTAGTTGGTTGAAATTGAGATAAAGTAATGACAACACTAGCTCTCTTCTGATTGGACGCTGTGATGACGTAATTTCCACGTGACTTGTGTGACAGCCATTTTATACAAGCGGGCTGTGTCCGTATTACATATTTATATTACAATTTAATTTATTGTAATTTGTTTCAACGTTTGGTGAGTTTTAGAGAAAATGTTGTTGTGCTGGCGTGTGTTAGCGTGTGTGCTGTATAATTTTACAGTGGATTCTCGTTTATTACAGGTTTGAGTTGGAATGCACACGTGTTGCGTCTGGAGTTGTCTTACTAAATTTAAACAGGAATCTTTGTCTGATCTTGCCAGGATTAACTGGGGACCTGCACGATATGCTTGCTTGCAGTTCTGTCAAATAATTCACCGGAAATCGGGTGAAGCTTGGATATTCGCTTCCGAAAGGTAAGGCATATATTATGCACGGCGAGTAGGCGCTTAGATAATAACAGTGGCCATAATGCATGGAATAAGTCTTTAACTCCTGTTACAGGAGGCTTACGGTACTACTATACTACCTGGGTGGAAACCCAATTTCCTTCTGCCTGGAGTGGGCAGAGACCGGAACAGAGACGGTGTCTGCCGGCTTGCAGGAGTGGCGTATTTCACCGGGAAAGTATCCTAGGAAATCTAACACTTAATTACCACAGTATCTTTCTAAACATAAAATCTATCTTTACGTCACCAAGCACACCAACCTATTACCCTGTATTAAAAGATAATATAGTATCTAGGATAGACTTTAATTGAATCCTAGGTTAAAAGTAGATTAATTTAATACCTTGCTAAGAGGGGACCTTCCGTTCCCCTATATAGTCTTAAGGGCTTTTGTAATAAATAATGCAGTGGCTCAAATAAATATTTTATTTCTATCATTGACATCCTAACTTCCAAAATTAAAAACATTACAATTATTATATCCCATACACTGATGTCGCCAGCATCCGCAAAGCCCGCGCCTGGTTCGGGTGTGAATGTGCCGAAGCTGTCCAGAAAAAACAGTCGGCATATCGCGCCTGGGTCAGGGCTCGGGCGGCACGTGACCCGAACGTGGGCCGCCTCAAAGCAGCGTACAAAAGGGCCACTAGGTTCAGCAAGAGGGCCTTCAAGAGAGCGGATGCCCAGCGCGTCGCGCGGCTTGGTCAGGAGCTCACATCCCATCCCACGGGCAGCCGTGGATTGGCAACTGGCCAAACGGAGATTTTTTCGGAGTAATCAAATACGAATGTGATAACATTTCCACTAAAAAAACAATAAATGTAAATCAATTCAAAATTAAATTTAGTGATTGGGCTACGCCTGGAATCTACAAAAGTAGAAGGAAATTATATGAATTATACGAGACAAAGGCATCTACTAATGAGCCACAAGTAATTGAACAGATTAAAAAGTATGTTCAACAGCTAAATCTCATATCTCTCATATACGGGCTAAAATTGAAAAATCTGATAATAAAACGAAGGCAATATGGAATGTTATTAACAAAGAAACTTGTAAAGCAAGGTCACGTGATCGATCCTTCGAGTTAAAAATAGATGATAAACATATTAAAACTGATTCTGAAGTGGCCAATGCATTTGAATCTTTTTTCACAAATGTTCCAATCACCACTACAAATAAGTTAAATTCGTCAAAAAACGTAGCCAATTCTCTTCTTAAATCTAGTGTTGATAAATGTAGAATTAACTTTGATTTCAAATATATTGACTCTGTCACTATACTTAAAACTTTTAAACAACTAAATATAAAAAATACCGAGGATCTTTGGGGCATTTCAATTAATATAATAAAATCAATAGTGCCCGCTATAGCGCCTCACCTTGCATTCATATTCAATAAATGTATAGATGAAAATCAGTTTCCTAATCTTATGAAGTACAGTAAAATCATTCCTTTAATTAAAGCAGGAGACAAAAGTGATCCTTCAAATTTTCGACCTATTTCCATACTCTCAGTAAAATTTTTGAAAAAATAATATTTAATCAATTGCTTTCACATTTTACAGACAACAAGTTACTTCATAACAAACAGTTTGGTTTCACTAAAGGCAGGAACACAACGGATGCAGGAGTTGCACTTGTGAAACATATATTTGACGCTTGGGAGGAAAAGCAGGATGCCATTGGTATATTTTGTGATCTATCAAAAGCTTTTGATTGTGTTGATCATGAGACTTTGCTACTTAAATTAGGTTATTATGGTGTTTCGAACAGCTCACATGGCTTACTCGAGTCTTACCTCACTGGTAGAGTACAAAAAGTAAACATTAATGGCACCGACTCTTCTGGCGCCTCATTAGTCATACGTAAACGATCTTCCTTATTTCACTAAAAATCTTTGTGAGATAGTATTATTTGCTGATGATGCTTTTTTTAAAAGTGTTAGACAAAAAGTAGCACTTGACGATGTAAATAATACCCTTCCGAAAATATTGCATTGGTTCACAAGTAACAACTTGCTGCTCAATGCGAAGAAAACAAAATGTGTAAAATTTACTATGCCCAATGTTAGACAGGTGGATACTTATATTACTATGAATAATGAATTAGTTCAAATAGTCAATACCACAGTTTTTCTTGGGGTAACTCTAGATAGTAAACTACAATGGGGTCCTCATATCACAGCCTTGGCAGGAAGGCTTAGCTCAGCTGCTATGCGGTTAGAAAGATAAGGTCATTGACTGACGAAAAAACGGCACGATTAGTTTATTTTAGCTACTTTCATAGCGTTATGTCATATGGTCTGCTGCTGTGGGGCTCAGCTGCCGATATTGAGACAATATTCATATTACAGAAACGAGCTATACGAGCAATCTATAGACTTGGACCCCGTGACTCGCTGAAAGAACTATTTAAAGAAATTAATATTTTAACAGTTGCTTCTCAATATGTTTACGACAACATCTTATATGTACGGAAGAACATAGATCTCTTCAAAAAAAAATCCGATAACCATAATTTTAATACAAGAAATAAAAATAAACTGGCAATGGCAAAAATTAGACTTCATAAAGTTGGTAATTCGTTTGTAGGCAAATGTATAAAAATTTATAATAAAATTCCTCAAGATTTGGTTGACATGCCTCTTAATAAGTTTAAATTAGTAGTTAAAAAATGTTTGGTGATGAAAGGCTACTAAAATGTAGACGAATATCTTAATGATAAAAATGCATATTCACCCTAATCTTCTGTTGTTGGCCACTCGTATAATACAATATAAACTAATTGTAACAATGTAAACAAAACAATATTAAAAAAGGAAATGGATAATCTACCTGATTTTCTTGCTGGTCTCTTCTCAGGAGAACCAACTTACCGAACCAGCGAAAGAATCATTTTCTAATGGTTATTTATGTACTTACTTAATTTAGTATTTTTATAATGTTACTTGACAAAATTGTAAAATTTTGACATTCATATGTCCTCTTTATGTGCCTAAACTGAATAAATGAAATAGATGATTCTTTGAAAGCCGTGCAGTCCAATTTTTGCCAACCCTCGCTGCCACCACTGCGTCATCCTGATGGTTCACTGGCTCACAAAGCCCAAGAGAAGGCGGATATGCTCGCAGACCTCTTTGCGGCTAATTCCCGGGTCGACGACCGTGGCCTGCAGCCCCCCGCCATCGCCAACTGTGGCCACACTATGCATATTGTTATCAGGCAATGTGATGTATGGGCAGTGCTGCGGTCACTCCACACGCGGAAAGCCAGTGGCCCCTACGGCATTCACGGCATTGCACGGTGGTGCTTCGAAAATGTGCTGCTGAGTTGTCTCCAGTATTAACGCGTCTGTACCGCTTGTCATACTCTACAGGGCTCGTGACGGATGTCTGGAAAGAGGCGAACGTACAACCGATCCCCAAGAAGGGGGATCGATCCGATCCAGGCAACTATCGACCCATAGCTGTCACCTCAGTCCTTTGCAAGGTGCTTGAGCTTATTATCAATAAGCAGCTCATGCGATACCTAGAGGATCACTCGCTAATCAATGATAGGCAATATGGCTTTAGGCCAAAACGATCAACGGGTGACCTCCTGGCATTCGTCATGCATGTATGGGGTGAGGCTATGGAAAGGTACGGCGAGTCCTTGGCTATTAGCTTGGACATCGCCAAAGCTTTCGATAGGGTCTGGCATGCTTCGCTTCTCAACTGTGCAGTTGGATTGCCAGCTTTTTAAACGAGCGCCGAGTGCGGGTCCTCTGCGATAGCCAGGCTTCCCGCTTCTTGCAAGTGAATGCCGGGTACCGCAGGGGTCCGTACTATCACCAACTCTCTTTCTTCTGCATATCAATGGTATGCTATCCCTCGGGAACATTCATTGCTATGACAGCACACTGCAGGGGAGTTACTCGGTTCGTCCGATGGCGGCGGGGCGATCCGAAATTGAGGAGGAGGGACGACGACTCGTGGTTGATCTCGACCATAACCTCGACAGTATCTCCCAATGGGGTGCCGAGAACTTGGTCGAGTTCAATGCACACAAAACACAAGCGTGTGCATTTTACTGCGAAAAAATCCCCTTTCCTTCCCCTATCCACTTTTCAGAATGCAATATTACCAGTGAAGGACAATCTAGACATCCTTGGCATAGACGTTCGTCGAGAGCTCAATAACACAAAGTACATTGAGAGATGTATTGGGCTAGCTTCGCGGAAACTAGAAATACTGAACAAGGTAAAGCGATTCTTTACACCGCACCAGAAGTGACTGCTGTACAAAACCCAGATTAGACCCTGCGTCGAATACTGCTCTCACCTCTGGGACGGCTCCGCGAAGTATTTGCTGGACGCTCTCGACGCTATGCAGCGACGCGCTTGTCGCATTATAGACTGTCCGGAGGTAACGGGAAGCCTTGAGCCGCTAGCTCAGCGCCGAACAATCGCTTCCTTGGCCGCGTTCTACCGTATTTACCACGGTGAGTGTTCTGAAGAGCTCTTCAACCTGATCCCACCCTCTCCCTTCCGATCCCGAACAACGCGTGCCGGGCAAAGAGGTCATTCTCATACCGTGGAAACCGTCTTCGCGAGAACCGAACGTTTTAAACGTTCGGGTAATAAAAAATAAAACTATAAACTAGGTCTATATTAGTCACATACAAGTAGTTGGACAGATTTTGTTGTAATTTTGCCCTGGACGACGGGGCCTTGGTTACTTTCTATGGTTTCATGGTAAAGGTAAAGGTTGTAAACATGGTAAAAGTTTTCATCAATCGAGGAAACCTGCGTGGGCGGGTCTCCTCTACTAAGTATACATATATACTATTGGTTAGAATCGCCATAAGTTGTGTAAAGTGCATGCCATTGACGCTAGTTGAGCACTGTTCGGATTACCAGAGACTCGTGCGTTGTTAAACAGATGCACCACTTACAGTTCAGGTTAGCTTAAGAGCCTAAGAACCGCCGGGCGCCACTGGAAATACGTTCTGCTTGTAACCAGAGACGCCCGGCAACGGACGTTAGAGCGGCCGGAACTAAAAAAAAAAATTTAATGAGACCTACTTACAACTTTTAATTAGGTGTAAAAAGTAAATGTTTCTCATTCGTACTCTTAGTAAAGTGGAAATACATACGAAAACAACCATAATCTTAGCTAACAAGAACTGAGAACCCTCTGTTTTACTTAACTTATAGGCTGTACAAACTCTCAGAATAGCTTTAGACTCCCGATAGAGACGGATTATAGTGCTACCAACGTCGTAGAGTGAGAGGCACATACCTTCCATTACAAACTGGAAAGCCTTCCCATTGATCACTGTAACGTGTAAAGCTTTCAAAAATCCAGCAATTTATTTAGTAAAACTTCACTTCACCTAGAACAAGGAATGATTAAGGGGTCTTTACAAGTCATAGAAACATTAAATATTCCAAGTTTGTCTTATGTATTAATACGAGAAGATCTTTTCATAATAAAGCAGTTTACTTAATTATATAAAAATAGTATTATTACAATAACGAAATTTCTAACCATGAAGGTTTGAATAGAGGTTTTATGAGTAGGTAAACTCAGCATTGAATTTTATACTGTCTCGGGATTCTCTCTGTCTTTACTTGTATTATAATTATGTTATTTAAGCAAGAAATAGTCTTCAGTAGGTACATTTCTGTAAAACATTTATATTATATACCATTTGAACAACGTCAGAAGTCATTTGTGTAGATATTGCTATTAATTTTTCAAAGTAAATTACAAATTCAAATCTGTACATCGTATTATAGATTAGAATGTCGAAAATATCAATGCCCGTCAGAAACATTCAGTACTTAATTAAATAATAGTGTACTGTACCTAATACTAGAGTTTATGAATAGGTACCATACTAAATTAAAAAAGGTAAATTGTTAATAATATAGGAAGTGCATGTAGGTATAGGTCGCGAGGCCTAAGCTGAGCTTTGCATTTATGTGAGTGATCACGAAAAGTTGAGTATAAAACAAGTCACATTATACGTTCACGTACGTGCACTCACACAAATACAAAGCTCAGCGAACTGTACTATACTTGTATTATTGTTTACAAAAGTGAGTTGCAAGTATTCAGAAATATACGAGGAACCATAAAAATTTAATCTTGTAAAGAGTGCAGTCTGTGAGTAGTATGTGGAATGAGAGTCAGGATTTAATACATACACTAGCTGGATTCGTCTTGCTGGTAACAAGATGAGTTACCTAGCCCACTATCGTATTCAGAAAGGCTCCTTTCGTACCTTGTGAATATCCTTAGCAAAACTAAGTAGTAATAAAAAAAGGGCAGAAATGACAACTTACAAATAGTCTTTTAATACACAATTTTATATATAATTCTTCGTATAATCGAATGTAAGTTTGTAAAGGATATTTATTTTCCATTTTCCAGGTTACAAATTTTCCAACTACAACGTAAGTACATCGGTTTGCGATACTACCAAGGCTTCAATAATATAGAGTCAGCCATTATGTTCAATATTTCACATCAAATCTTGTGCCAATATCGATCTTTATTGTATGCGAGCGTCCTGCTATTACGTTTTATGTCATTAGTAACGTGAAGTATTCAACGCGATGTCTTATTCAGCTCCACCTTTATGAAAGCTGTGGGACTTAACCCCACGCACGCCTTCGCTCACCGACGCGGGATAAAACCCGACCCCAAAGATGCGGGGTAAGACCCAACCACCACACAGCGGTAACATAGGTGGCCATGGTCCGTCGGGGGCCATCGCCACTGGGAATTCTTCTAGTGCTTTCCGGAGGCACTCGGCAATGGACGTAGGTACGGCCGCGAGACACCAAGTAATCGATGCTATCATAAAACACCTCAAATATTGACACAAAAACCGACTTCCAATTACCGACCAAATTAAAATGGGACCACTCGGCGAGCAGTCGCTTTCAATTAAAAAAAAAATCAAAATCGGTTCACCCAGTCAAAAGAGGCGAAACATAAAAAAAAATACAGTCAAATGGAGAACCTCCTCCTTATTTGAAAGTCAATTAAAAACTGTCAGAATTACGCTTTTTCTTCAAATAAAGCATATTTTATACATACTGCCGCTAGTTGACGACTTTAATGTCTAGAGAGATATTGCCTTATAACCTGTAGATATTGGTGAACTACTCGTACAGTGCGTCTATTTTCTTAATGCACTTCGTATCGTAATCATTTGATCCGCCTTTCGTCGGATATACATCGGTTTGGAAGTATATAGAGTTGTTATTACCGCCCGTTTTCGCTTTTTTATTGGTACTTAGTAACTTAGGAACCTACGTGTTATTAAAACAAAGAAATAATTTTCAGCTCTATAGAGTTACACACCGTATGTAGTTATAAATTCAAGTTCAATTTTAGTTTTCCATGATAAATCTAATAATAAATGGACATTCAATTTAATATTCGGTTTTATTCGGAAAAACGATGATACACGAAAGTCATTAAGAAAATATAAGCACTGTAACTATAATATTAGCTTTTGGAAACAAACGAATTGAAATGCTCGTTCCTAATCGATATTAATTCACCATACATTTCCTTACAGCCATAATTGTAAGGTGGGGATAAGCGCAAGAAGGAGGGACGATTTATAGAGGCTTTAGATTCACCTTTCAAGTATAGGCTTACAGGTGCGTTCTATGTTACTCTCTACCTACAGACACTTAAATATATGAAATTTTTTCCATAGCTCTGTTTTTCTATAGCGTCTTACAAGCTGGGATAAACTGGTCGGTATTTAGGAAAGCACTCTTCTAATTTCCATAAACGTCTATGACGCAGGGCCTCAGGTTAGATATCGTATCTTATTTGTATCAGTTTAGTTCGACTATCCCAAGTTTTATTAAGTTTGAAGCTAGATGAAACTTTGAGAACAAATATTCTAATTTATTTATGTTACTACATTAGGCTTCCCCCCTATTACTTGGGACTAAATGGGTATGTAATACCTTTGCCTACCCTGTGTCTGTCTGTCTGTCTCAATGACCAGTAAAGAAGATATTCTCAGTACATATAAACGTCGAGGATCTCGAAATTATTCTGTCTATAGTTCATAACTGACGCAGCGGTTTCATCTGCTTGACAAATTATATATCTATACAAAATCCTTCCTCAAGATCCATTGGTGAAAACCGCATCAAAATCCGTTGCGTAGTTTTAAAGATCTAAGCATACCTATGTATGCTTAGATCTTTTGATCTTTTGAGATGAAAACAAAGTCGCTTTGTTCCCTATGGAACAAAACGACTTTGTTTTATACTATGTTATGATAACCGCTGATAACTTTCTTGTAACTGAACAAAGGACCTTTTACTATACTATGACCTAATACACTATACCTACGTTGTGGTTTTGCATGAAATACCAGACAAGGTAGAGACTGCCAATATGACCACATTTATTCCGTTATCCGAACATTAGCTAAGCGCTGACCACAGTGAATGTAATAATATAATGACAGTGAATGTAGTATATCACAATGATCGCTTAAGTTATAAATTAAACGTCAGTTAAAGATAAGTAAAGTGTATTATGTTTATTAGGTAAACATTTGATTTGGGGTACGAATGCTCGCGACCTATTCAAAATTTTATCTAAACTCATGATCGATACTTCTCAAGACTAGAAGGCTGGTTACTATTTGGCACAAAGAATAAGCATTGCCATACAACGTGGCAATGCTGCCAGCGTTCTCAGAACATTGCCAGTCGGCGACGAGGCGGAGGAGTTATTTGACGTATGTTAGAATTTGGATGTAATCTTAGTAGGTATAATTAGAATAGATATTGTACATATTTAGTTAGTTGCAATTGTATTGGTTTATAATTTATTTTACTCTTTATTAAACGACCATAGTATAAAGTACTTATTTTTTACTTTTACAAATTGATTGCTGTTGAACTAAAGTTGTCATTATAAACTTCGCTAATCATGAATATTTGGCCATTTAGAAATAAAAAGGGTGGGGGGATAGAATACCTAATATCTAGTATTACGTAGGGGGGTGGTACAGAGCGTAATGTTATAAGTAAAACACGGAATATGCGATGCACCGCCTCATACCATGCTTTCGTATATTTACTAGAATTTATGATTTCATTTGGTGTCGCATATTTCAACGAAGCGGCATTTTGCATCGAAACGAACCACAATAACGTACAGCGCTTCACTTTCTTATTACTTACAAGCTTAATAAATTTACTCGTTCGTTTAATTTTATGTCTGGTCAGATGGATTTTTTTGAAGATTTGTGATTTGAGATTTGCGGACACCCGCAGTTTCGTCCTTACACGACAACACTCTCAATAATAAGGATAGAAATAGCCTATATTACACCTTATTACATCAGCTATCTGCGAGTGAAAGTCCCGTTAAAATCGGTCCAGCCATTCCAGAGATTAGCGGGAACAAACATACAGACAGACAAAAACTTTAAAAATTGCATGTTTTATGTCAGTAAATATAGTAAAAAACTGGTGATTTGAAATTACACACAGACACTTCAATTTTATGTATGGATTTATTGTATAGATATAAAAAAATTATGTCATAGATAGAGTGGTTCTCGAGGAAGGTTTTAGGCTATAATACTACAAATAATAAAATAAATAAACAAAATAATAACAACAACCTGTAACCGGGATTGAGAGAAAGAGAAACTCATTGAAGTTGAAGAAGCGAAAGTAGTGGATACATAGGTGGCATGCAAGTGGAAATCCGTAGTCTCTACTATTATAAAGAGGAAAGATTTGTATTTTTGTTTGTAATGAATAAACTCAAAAACTACTGTGCCGATTTAAAAAAATATTTGACCATTGGAAAGCTACATTCACCCTGAGTAACATATGCTACTTTTTATTTCGGTATTGTGTGCCCACGGGAACCGGGAAATCACGCGGGTGGAGCTGCGGCGTTCAGCTAGTATTGGATAAAACAGTTGTACTTTTCCACATTTCCATTTTTTCGAATCCACCAAGTGCCATCAACAATCAAGTATAAATAGCCTAATTACTCATTATTAAAAAACAATGAAGTTAAATAGAAGGCATATATATAACTCAAAAGAATAATAATGTGACAACAATGGACCGTTTCAATTGACGTGTTGATATACCCGGTTCGAGAGTTCCGTAGAAACGGATAGGTAGGGTTTCGCATAATTAGTTCTGTTTACAATGGGACCAACTTTACAATAATATTTTACTTGCACGGGTAGAACAATTAGACCTAGCAGATTGGTATCGGTATCGTCATTAAACATTGTTAAGGTTTTTACCCCCATTTAAAAAAAAGACTATAATTTTTTTTTTTTTGTTTTATATTTCGGGGCCTCTCTCACGTCCGTTGCCGAGCATCTCTGGCTCGCACGCATAAGGTATTTCCAGTGGCGCCCGACGAATTAAATAAAACTTCAAGTTTCGTAGACATTGGGCGTTTTCACATTGCACGATATTGTGACGATATCGTCACGATAATTTACATTCTTACCTTAAAGTTACTGTTGCTACTTACGATATCGTCACGATATTATAGACGATATCGTGTGTCGTTATCGTGCAATGTGAAAACCGCCCGTTGGATGAAAAATGTGGCCGATAGCTCGGAACACGTCATGAGACGGACAGACAGACGCAAATATTATTTTTCTATTTGGTCTCGAAATAAAAACGCTTCACTCACTCCACTCGGTCAATAAAGTTTGTTTATCAAAGCAATGAGTGGATATTATGTTAAACTTTACTAAATTTTTTTTGGACTTTCTCACACGACGTCATCTAGCCCAAATTAAGCCAATATAAGCTTCTGCTATGGGATCTAGACGATTGATAAACATGCTTATACATTTCTAAATATATACATACTATACATAGAACATACCCAAACTCCGAAACAAACATTTGTGGATCCCACAAATAATTTGATTCGACCCGGAATCGAACCTGGGAACTTAGGGACGGCAGTCTCATACTCATACAACTGCGCCAACGAGGCTGTATTTATTTCACAATATAAAAGAAACTAAAGTCTTGATGTCGAAGGAAACGATGTCCATACTACTTATTCAGAACTTAAAAGTTCATTTTATTATCTTCACAAAATTAAAAACAAGAAGCAATTAAAAAAGAATCTAATCAAAATGTGAACTTGCAAAAGGCACAATCATAATACGTTTAACCGTGTTCCTTTCTCACCAACACAGCGGGATGCTACCTGTTGTGAGATTTTTAATTAAGTGCGAGTACGGGAGCCGTGTTCAGCGCTCAACGTACCTGGTTTTTACCCAATACATATCACTCTAACTAGATGTAGGTACCATTCATGTTAAATGAAGGTTAATACAGACATTCATTTCTTATAAACATTGTAGGTATCGTAAAAGTAATGGGAAGAGCTTAAAGTGGTAGAATCTTATAATCTTACGCAAATTACAAACTAAAAACTTTGAAATATTTAAGACAGAAATTACAAAACACAAACACTGAAATTTCATTGGTGGGACACGAACCCACGGCTTTTCCCTAACAAGGGACAACTGAGCTACAATGATTACACCGACATCATCCAATGTTTTAGGACTAAAGTCCTAAAATTCAACGATAAGCCGGCATCGGAGCATGGACCTACTCATGACTACTCAGGAAAAAATAAAAATGTATAACTCTTTTTTTTATTGGCATTATTGGCCATATTTTTTATTTAACCCAGACTATAGAAAGTGCATAGAAATTAAAAATCTGTGAAAATTATAAGAAATAAAAGAAAAAGAAAATAGCATAATGGGTATCGAATATCGATGAAATTTATAAAGATACTACAACCATGGACGTCATTGTTAAGTATGAGGCGTATCGTTTTGACATTTAATAAAAAGAGGGTGATTTGATTTGACAGTCACCTCCCGGATTTCTATACGCGCTATTATTGAAGTTAGCGTTTTTAGTTTTTGTTTTTTAATCTGTCTGAATATTTTAGAATAGTAAAAGCAAACTCATTGCTTTCAAATACAGAAATACAATGTATTACTTTTATTTTCCAATCCTTTCGAATTTAGTAGTAGTAGTAGGTATACCGCATTATGTTCGGTATCCATAGTAACGTACTTCAAATAACAAATAAAACAGAGTTGATTGTCTGTTCCACACCAATACGTCAATCACTTTCATAAAATATTCAAAGGACGATAGAAATTACAGGGCCCGCTATAAATACCTGGCTGACACTAGTATCTTCGATCAATCGATTCATTTACTAATTAAATTAATTTCTAAAGTCTTTTATACGACTGATGATGGTGATACTGTTGGTCACACGTAACGTGGACAAGTCTATTGTCAATTCTGCCGTCTCCGTTCACGGTGGTGAAAAGTCCCTTTCCTTTTTAGAATACTGCACATCGCCAATACGATTTACTTGCATACCTTTTAATGCCTTTAGCTAAGCCTGACGTGCTTCTATTAGGAGTGGGATCACGTCAGTCGTGTGGTGACCGAACTCACGTCTCAAAACGCACAGGACCAACGCCTTAGCTCGTACGCTTCGGAAGTTTCAAGGACGGTTTCATAATATAAAACAAGGTGTTTCAAGAAGAAATTGAATGTAGAAAATGAAACTAATTAAAGTTGCTACAAGTATGTGGCTTAGTAGATTAGTGTGAATGGGTAGTATTATTAAGTATATGCCAGTTATGGCGGTCCACAACTTTATTACTTACTAGCTGATCGCCGCAGCTCCGCTCGCGTGATTTAGTTTACTCGTTCCCGGTTCCGTGGGAACACATTACCGGGATAAAAAGTAGCCTATGTTACTCAGGATGAATGTATCTTTCCAATGGAGAAAGAATTTTTGAAATCGGCACAGTAGTTTTTGAGTTTATTCATTACAAACATACAAAAATACAAATCTTTCCTCTTTATAATAGTAGTATAGATGGTACTCCGACACGCAGTTCACATATTTTTTTAAATATCTAAGTCTAGAACTAGTTATATTATGTTCTAACATAACGAGGTGTATTATATCTTTATGGTTTTATAGTTAAATGATTATGATTATTGTATTTGCAGTTGTTAATTTGTTCGTATACCTATTGCAAATGTCACTGATAAGTATAGTATCTATTTCTTCACAGGGTAGTACTTTCTAATTGAATACTTATAAAATACTAGCAGACGTCCGCGGCTCCGCCCGCTTGACAAATTATATACTGAAACCTTCCTCGAGAACCACTATATCCATTGGTGAAAACCGCATCAAAATCCGTTGCGTAGTTTTAAAGATCTAAGCATACATAGGGACGGACAGACAGCGGAATTGATTTTATTTAATACTATGTTATGATGATGAGAACAAAATCTACAGCATTTTTGTTATGAATAAAGCGAAATCTTAATCGCGTTGAAGTATCTTCCTAATGTATCAAAAATACCTAAGAAACAAGAATATTTTACGCCATTGTTGTCACAAAGGTGCATTAAGATGCTCACTCGTGCTTCTGTTCAAGTAAATTCAATTTTGATGAAATCTCTGTGAAGACTTGCGAATAAATCTAATATTTCCTTAGCCCATTGACATGCAAAAACACACTTATAACATAGGTAAGGCAAATTAACGTTTTGTAATTAATTAAAGAACTGAAAGGAATTCCCTGAAGTTAGTTAAGGATTCTGCTGTAAATTGAACAAGATTAAATATTAATTTTAAGGTGTGGGTCGATATTTTTACATAAAAAGGTGAGACTGAGATTTTTCTTGTTATTATCTATTAAAATATATTATGGATAAAGTACGTCAAGAAATATTTTAATAAAACGTAACTCATGTGATTGACTATGATCAAAGAGAATACGTACCTAAGAACTATGATTGTATCACACATATAATATACTCGGCCTTGGGCCGCGGAATTTAAAAAAAAAAAAAAAAATGTGTGCACGGCGGGTCGCGGTGCAAAATTGAGTTGAAGCGAGACTTTCTATCCGGTATGTCCGATTTCAGATTTTCTTTTAATATTTTTTTTTAATTTTTGATTTCTTTTTTTTGAACTGATGGGGTATTTGACCTATTTTTAGATCATATGTATGGCGCGCGCATTATGTGTTATTCTCTCGGTATAACTGTTTAAGTCCTCCTGGAACAGGTTTTTCGGTGATTATTCCTCCATGGACACTTCGATGTTTCTGATTTCAGATATATGCACTCGAGCATGGTCACTCCCACCATGCAAAGTTTGAGGAAGATTCGTTCAGCCGTTCAGGAGGAGTATTCAATTATGCGTGCCTCGACACGCACTTGGCTGGTACTTTTTTGTTTCATTCCTAGGTAAATATCGACATAGAAAGTATTCATCAGAGTTCGTTAAATATGTACGATACTTATCTTGATGGCAGCTGTATAAATTTACATAGCGGCGAAGCTTTCGAAATATTCATAAAGAAAATATGTATTTGAATCTCCTCACGGTACGAGTAAATATTCATTGTTTGATTTGATTTGATAGTTCTGCAGAAGAACTTTACTGTTTGTTTAATGAAAATCTTAGTAATTTTTATTCACTGGCTTTTAGTAAATGAAACCGTAGAAACAGTGTTCATATTTTGAATTTATATTGTTCAATTTACTAATTATGGACTAAGAACAACTAGATTCTGTTTCTTTTCAGTTGTTTGATATCTTTTTCTGTAATACATTATGAAATGGCTTACTTGTACAGATATTCCACAATTGTTTAAATATTGGTAATAGGACCCTAGTATCATAACTAAGAGCGAAGCCGGTCACGTCCTACTACCAATAAAAAAATGTGGAATATCTGTACAAGTAAGCCATTTCATAATGCACTTCTAGCTAATCGGAACTATTTGAATTTCGAATGTTATATTTTTTTAAACGTTGCACCCTTATTAGTAATAAAAAAAAAACAATTGGCGGGAAATCATTTGTCAATTGTTTTTTATCACACATCAAAGTTCTACGTATGCAACGAAAATGGAATTAAGTCGAAAAGATCTTAGAGCGATGATTATTTATGATTTTAAAAGTTCTCTCTCTCTCCGCAAGACTGTGCCGCTCGTCTTAAAATGCTTTTGGGAGAGAAGCACCTTGATTGAGCACCGTGAGGCGATGGTTTGCTGAATTTGAGAGAGGTCGAGTTTCTTTACATGACGAATTTCGTGAAGGGCGGCCTTCAACTGCCGTCAACGAAAATAATGTGGCTACTGTTAAGCGGTTAATGGAAGAAAACCTGTGGATTATCTATGAGACAATTCGAGAACTATTGGGGATTGGTATGAGTCAAATCCAGAAAATTTTACACGAAGAATTGAAAGTTCGGAAACTTTGTTGCCGTTGGATCCCTCATGAACTGACAGCGGAGCAAAAGCGAGCTCGCGTGGAATGATGCTCACTGATGCTACTGAAGTACGACCACGGACATTCTAATGCTGTTTATTATACATTGTCACAGGAGACGAAACGTGGATTTATTGTTTTGAACCCGAAAAAAAACAGCAATCTTGTGAATGGGTGTTTGAAAATGAGAACAAGCCAACAAAAGTGAGGCAGACGAGAAACGTTGGTAAAAAAATGATTGCGTTTTTTTTCTCAGCTACGGGTCCCATCTGTACAATTCTACTTGAAGATCAAAAGAGTGTTAATGCCGAGTGGTATTCTACCATTTGTTTACCCAGGGTGTTAGAAAAAGTTCGCGAAAGACGACCCAAAAAGCCGCGTTCTCCTACATCATGACAACGCTTCTTCACGCACGGCCAACAAAACAAAGTAATTTTTAGCTTCCGAAAAAGTACAACTAGTCACCCATCCTGCGCATAGCCCCGACCTAGCACCCTGTGATTTCTATATTTTCCCCAAAATCAAAGATTTGATGAGAGGTTTCACTTTTACCAACTCCGAAGAGGCAGTGTTAGCTTTCAATCAGCACGTAGAAAACATGCCTTCAGATCTGTGGTCCTCCTGTTTTAAAAAATGGTTCGATCGCAAGAAAAAAATGTTTAAAATGTAAAGGAGAGTATTTTGAAAAGCAACAAACATAATATTTTGGTTTTAACATGTTGTTTTTTTAAGTTACGCAAAACTTATAGTGTGACCTACGATGTTCCACCAAGTGCCGACAATCGAAAGTATACATTATATCTTTTTCTGTAGAACAACACATGTCTACTGTCGAACTAGGTACCTAAAGGTTGTGCTGGACTTCATAACAAATGCTATTTGTAATTATAGTTATATGTATATCTACTAGTACACAGTAGTATACATAGCGGCTGGCACGTCAGATTTTGTTGCCTTTCATCAATATTTTATCGCAAGGCAAGGGGTTTTAATTTTTTTTCAAAATCACAGTATAGTTGCTACTTTTTATTAAATTCATTTGGCCATTTTGGACATAACCCACTATAAATGTGCCCGGTGACGCCAATAGGCTTGCCCCCTTGCCCATTACGTAGGACTAAAAATATTGGCAAATTGTGGGTGTTTAATGCACCTCTGCCTACCCCTTCGAGGAAATAGGCGTGATATGTGTGTGTGTGTGTGTGTGAATACATATACATACCAATATTTAAGTAACAAATATTTGTAAATATCGTTACCAATTTGTTTGTCGCGAAGTTTACCAACCAAGTACCTTCTGAAAACAGTACTTCTAAGAAATTCTGAATTTTTTATTGTTTCTTTATTTACACGCCTTGCTGTTTGTACACTTAGTTATTTATTGTAGTGTTACGAACTCGAGTACAGAATAGCTGAAACACACTCGCTGTCGTCGCGATACAGTGACAATCGACTGAATCTTTAACTATCACTGCATGGCGAAGTTTTGTAAAGGACTTTTATTCGAAGGTAACATTGTTTATGTAAATATAGCTGTAAATTCACCAATAGAGAAAATACTCGCAATTGCGGGTCAGATTGAGCAATTTGGGCACATACAAAAATATTATAGCTGTCCACGTCTGCCAAGACTCCGTCCGCATGCTATAGTTTTCCCGTAAATTGCCGGGATAAAAGTACCCTATGTTAAACTGTTGAATATAAAAGGGAAATAATTATACAAATCTGTTCATTAGTTTCAGAGTTTATCGATTACAAAAAATCATCTATCCTTTTAATAATATTAATACACAGAACAAACCATAAAAATGTAGATATTTGTTTGTTATTTTAAAAATGATTGCCACGAATCGTACAATATTGGACTTAATATAGAAATCATAGGTACAGCGCTTCTATTTTCTTAATGTACTTCGTATCGTAATCATATGATTCGGCTTTCGTCGTATATACTCGTACATCGGTTTGGAAGTATATAGAGTTGTATTACCGCCCGCTTTCGCTTTTTAGAGCTCTATAGAGTTACACACCGAAATCAAAACCAAACAACAATAAAGTATGTAGTCCTAAATTCAAGTTAAATTTTTGTTTTTACATCATAAATCTAATAATTAATGGGAAATTAATATTCGATTTTATTCGGAAAACCGATGATACACGAGAGCTATGGCGAAGGCGAAGCCATAGCACATTATTAGTTAATATGATTCATCTCCAAAGTGCTTACTAGGTAAATATAAAGGTAATAAATATGATAAATAATAATATTTCAGTACGTGCAAATATAAGCACGTACTTGTTATAAGCACGTAGAATGTAGCCCCACCATTTCAGTGTACATTTCATTGTACAATTGCCATTAAGAACAGGCAACCTAGTGTGACGCCGAGACAGATCATGGTAGGTGCTCAAGTTTTCTTGACCGAGTTGTTGGACCGAGTTACTTTAGGTTAACTGTGAGGAGCAGAAGTAATCTATTAACATAAAGTGTACATTCAACTTTTATCTACGAATTTCAAATCCGATCCTAATCTATTTTACCAACTGCTTTAATTTGCAAAAGTAGATACATCCCTGATACATTGGCTTATTTCTTATTAAAATGTGATAAAAATTTAAGGCACGAGCTTCAGTCAGTAGCAGAAAGTGAACGATGCGGATGCGAGCACGGAAGTGAATTGAATCCACTATAACCATAACTCACCAACTAACACTCCGGCTATGTCCGTAAGCGGATATGTTCACCTATATTGGTATTTCGATTGACACCCAGACTTTACACATTCATAAATACTAGCTAAAAAGGTCAACAGGAAGTCTGTGCCTTTTCCCTTGGGCAGAGGGCAACTTGAGGATTACTTTAAAAGAATGACCATGAGTTTTGGTAGTATTCTATAAAATCTTTCAACGACCTTTGCTGCACAATAAAGTCACTAGTACCTATGTGTCCACTTTTAGTATTTGTTATTGTTGATTATATTGAGTCCGACACGCCCAGGACTTTAATTGGCTGTGCCCTAGACCTGGTACGTAACATTTTGTTGCCTTTCATCAACATTTCATTGCAAGGCAACGGGTTTCAAATTTATAATATAGCTGCTTACTTTATTACATTAATGCGCCCATTTTGGACAAAACCCACTTTCTAGAGTGCCCGGTGACGGCAATAGGCTTGCCCCTTATTACGTGGGACTAAAAATACTGGCAAATTGTAGGAGTGTAATGCGCCTCTGCCTACCCCTTCGGGGATGTAGGCGTGATGTGAAATGTGTGTGTGTGTGTGTGTGTGTGTGTGATTATATTAGGTATAGATAGATTATAATAGGTATGCACTTATACATACAATTTAATGTGTTTTTTATCTAGATAAAGTGAGCTGTTGATTATTAATGTGGCAACGATATATATTATATTAGCTGATTACCGTGACTCCGCCCGCGTGATATGGTTTTCTCATTCCCGATTCTCGTGGGAATACATCAACCAAATCCTGAGGAATTTTATTAAATATTTTTATACATTTGCCTACGAACGAATTACCAACTTTATGAAGTCTATTTTTTCTCATTGCCAGTTTATTTTTATTTCTTGTATTAAAATTATGGTTGTTGGATTTTTTAAAGAGATCTATGTTATTCCGTACATATAAGTTAATGTATCTATATATCAGTAAAAGAATTATCAAAATCAGTTTAAGAGCATATTCAATTAAAACAAATAACTAAATCATTCCTCTTTATTATAGACACCAAAAAGTAAAAATAATAATAATAAATAAATACTAAATATACATAGAACACACCCATACTCCGAAACAAATATTTATGGATCACACAAATAATTTGATTCGACCCGGAATCGAAATTGGGACCTCAGGAACGGCAGTCGCATACTCATACCACTGCGCCACTGAGGCAGACAAAAAAAAACATAACCTTTCCTTGGCAGACGGGTAAAATCTAGTAAAACATAATTGCTTCGGGCTCTCTTATCTCTCTATAGAAGATCTCCCATTGGGAGAGACAAATCTGACACCGTTGAAAGTGGTAATGCAATGGTAAGTATGATGTTCAAGCTTTTACAAATAATAGCATTATTTTCGCTAAAATAAAAGACATTAAAACGTCGACATATGTTTCGCCTCTACACGAGGCATTCTCAAGACTGTCTCAGAGAGAACAGCAAAATATGAAACAAGATCATAGTTGTTTTTAAGGTACGAGTATGAACATGTTAATATCGCTAGCGCGATGTAGGATTTGTCAGAAAACAACAACCGGGGGTAGAAATATTAAGTTAGGCTAATAAATTCAACTTAGGTATTTTTAAGACAAAAATCAACTTTTTAATTCGCAGAAAACATAGTGTAACACACACAAACCAACAAAAAACTACTGTGGCTGTCCATTCACGAACAAATTAAGCAAAGGAAACGCATGAAAGTCTAAATTCATGTCAATACGAGTATAATGTTCTTTTAATATTAATTTATCTGTATTGACAGTAGATTATATACAACAACATGTCGATAGTAAATACTTCGTCTAAACCGTAGAAGAAACCCACAATAGTAAAAAAACCCGTAAAATTCACTGCAGCAACTATAATTTTAGGAATTTTCCGTTATTGTACTATTGAGCCAGCGGCAAAGGGCATATAAATGTCACCCAGTTTTTATGGACCCGACGGCACCGGAGTAATCGGCAGTGTTACTATAGCTTTATTGCGACGGCTATACACCATGAAAGTACCACGGTTTTGGAAAAAAATATCTTGGACTCAGTTTCTATAACAGAACCGACTGGGACTTTAAAAAACATACAACTTTTTTTATAAAAATTTCAATTTAATGTAGTTTCCTTTTTTAATTCCGCGGCCAGAGACCGCTGCAGCCTACATCTATTGCCGAGCGCCTCTGGATAGCACTAGGAACTTTTTAAGGCAGTGAGCTACCACGAGTACTTATTTGATGTCTAGAGACTACATCTATTTTAAGTTTTTATTAATAAATATGTGTTTGTTTTTCAAAGTAATACTTCCCCATTCGGTACTGTTATCGAAACTTAATCCATTTTTTTAAAACGTTGGTACTTTCACTGTGTAGGCTAAAAGTGATTGGGTAATAAAGAACATTAATCCAAAAGAGTAAGAGTCAATATTTGAATCACTCCTTGGAACATTAGAGATTAGTTCATTCAAGCTAGAGATATGCAAGAGTTTAAGAAAGAACTGTCGTCGTTGTTACTGAAAAAAGCCTATTACACAGTGACTGAATACTTGCTGGATGGCAGTGTCAACTAGATATAAGAATTTGACTTTTGTTTTGTAATATTTTTTGACATTAAACTATAAATAGACTAAATTGTAACATGCCAATCGGAAATTGATGTAATAAGATGACATTTTAATTTACTTGAATTTTGAACTTTGCAACATTTTATGTAATTGATAATATGGTAAGATTATGTATCTAGTTATACAGAAATTGTGCACCCGATTGAGACACCTTCGAAAATTGCATGCCTAGTATTATGGTAAAATATGGTGTATCCATAAATTACTGCTGTAACATCTGATGTAACCCATATTTGCAATGATTTATAAATAAATAAATAAATAAAGCTAATAATAATAGTGTATGTTGGACTCTAATCTGCTAACAAACTATTAAAGCCTATGCATTCTGGTTCAGATCAGTTGAGTAGGTACAGAATTATAATTTTCGAAGAAGCAGCGTTTTATTTTGAATTGAATTTGTACTAAGACGTTTAGTAACAATGAATTGAAGTTCATCGGTTTGAACGATCAATTCAATCAATTATTGATTTGTTTTCTAGTCGCTGTCACTAGACCACTGTCTTATTGACAAAATAGGCTGAATAGACCGTGACCAATGCAGCAACGTGATATGAAACAGTCTACGAGTTGTTAACATGCATCTCGTAGAAGGTTATATTGCGTTATGTGTTATTTTGTTCTTTGAAAAATGTAAATTTCGAAACTCGTAGACATTCGTAGCAGTCTACAGGCGAAGATGGCTTTTTTCTGTGTTAAGTATTTTTTCAGTATGCTTGTATAACATGTGTCTCGTAGAAGTTTCTTGAGTATATCGAGTTCTTTGAAAAATATAGTATTAGAAACTCGTAGTCATTCGTAGGCAGTCGTAGCTGTCTACGGACAGATATGGCTTGATAGGCGTTCTTAAGTTATTTAACAGCATTACTTCAATCAATTCAATCGTCAATTAAATACTAATTTAGAAATGACGTTAATAATTTAAAAATCTATGGTGACGGGGCAAGCATACATGGTGACGGGGCAAGCATACCCTATGTGCCGGAGGATGGTGACGGGACAAGCATACCCTATGTGCCGGAGGCACTGTCGACGTGGTTTGCTCCCGGCGGGGATATGGTGGTCCCGGGGACTCTACACGTGCAGCGAGCATGGGATGATGTTGGCGCTGGGAGGGTTTTGAGGGGGATCATGGACGTGACTTCTGGCGTGGAGCTGGCGAGACTCAGGGCTATGTCGCAACCGGAATCAGGGGCATGGTTGCAGGCGCTTCCTTCACCGCACCTGGGAACATTACTGGACAGTGACTCTTTGCGTGTGGCGGTGGCTCTTCGCCTGGGCTGTAGGGTTTGTGAGCCTCATAGATGCATCTGCGGTTCAATGGTGGAAGCCGATGGTCATCACGCACTTAGTTGTTACCGTTCCACGGGTAGGTTTCCGCGGCACCATGCCCTTAATGATATTATCCGGCGCGCTTTAATATCGGCGAATGTTCCCTGCGTCCTGGAGCCTCCTGGTCTCAGTAGGACTGACGGCAAGCGGCCGGACGGTTTGACCTTGATACCGTGGAAAAACGGTAAATGTATGGTGTGGGACGCTACGTGTGTCAACACTGTCGCGGCGTCTCACCTCGGTCGAACCGTCCATGCTCCGGCTGCGGCGGCTGAGGACGCGGCGGCCAGGAAACGGGAGAAGTACGCCGCAATGGAGCCGCGTTATTTATTTATGCCCGTGGCGGTAGAGACCTTGGGCAGTTGGGGCTCCGAAGCCAAGGGCTTCGTCGCGGATGTGGGGCGGAGAATTAGAGAGAGGACCGGTGACTCTCGCTCCGGGTCGTTTCTGGTGCAAAGGTTGTCCATTGCCATTCAGCGCGGCAACGCTGCTAGCATCATGGGCACTTTTGCGCCAGGAATGATGCGGGACGAGTATAATGATTTTGTTTCGTCTGACTGCGCTATTGTATCTGTGTGAACATTTTCTTTTTTTTGTAAGTTGACATTGATGAATTGAATAAATAAAAAACTTTCAAATCCTAAAAAAAAAAATTAAAAATTAACTGCTCAACTAAACATTTTATTCTACTAAAAAAATAATGTAATTTTTATTAGTTACTATGGCTAACCCCTAACCTGTGCTTGTGACCCTATGAATATAGGTAACTGTCGGTATAGTTGAAAAGGGTATGACACGAGCGCGATGAGAAGGGATAAGACGCAATAAAACCAAGGAAAATGATTGATCACTTTGGAACTATTAATTAATAATCTAACTAAACCCAATTTTATTTCAATATGAAGTTGGGATTAACATTGTAGCATAACGCTAACCTAGCAGTGATTACATATTTGAGCCGTTTGGGGTTGAGACATTGAGGTCATGGAGACCAAGCGCTCGCCGCCTTTGCTAAACGCTTAATCGATGTTTCTCAGGACCAGCTGGCTGGCTATTTTCTGGCCCAAAGAATAAGTATCGCCATCCTACGTGGCAACACAGCCAGTATTCCGGTAACCTTTCCAGTCAGCAATGACGCGAAGGATTTTTTAAACGATGTTTTGTAGGTATTTAAACTAGCATGGTCGTTTACATTACAATTTGAATTATCGGGATATTTACCGATATTTCGGCGCTGTTAAATACTAAGGTAAGGCCTATGTCACTCGCCTAACAACCACAAAAAATACGTGACGTCAGCGACAACTTGAAGTTGTAAATCAGTAAGGGCTGTCACTTGTCTTGTTTGTGAGAGGAGTTGACATTGAGGCGTTAACGTCATAATTATTGGTCAAATAATGCTGGTATATATTTTACTTTACTGACAACTATTGGATAGAAACAGGCATTACTTGGCGAAAATCCATGACAAAACAATGGTAAGTAAAATGTTTTAAGAAAAAACTTTTTAAAATTATATAATAGCATTAATTTTTCGCAGAATTAAAAAGACAACAAAACGTCGACAATTGTTTCGCCTCTAAACGAGGCATTATCAAGACTGTCTCAGAGAGAACAGCGTGTTTGCCGTGTAGCTGAAAAAACAGATCCAGCCCTTCAGACCGCGCCCACCGTGTGTTCAATCTTCTGATACAAGCTTCAGTTCAATATTGTTAACGTCGATGTTTAATTATTTTTCCGCTAGACTGAACTGATTGCAGGCGTATTGGAAAGTGGAGTGAAGAAACTCGTGTTAGATAATGGTTCGGGTGGTAATTTTTTCTGTTATTAATACGTCCGTATTTTTGTATACCAAGTAAGAAAAAAAATTACTTGTGGTCACCCTGTGGTCGAACCGTAGACCTCACGAATATTAAAAACATTTTTTTTGGGATTTTCCTCTCACTCCCCTCCGCCCTTATAAAAAACTTACAACATAAAAGTAGTTTCAAGTAAAGAAATACTTGTGCCAAGTTTCGTGGAGATCGTATAATAAAGTATTGTGCGCTGTGAGAGTGGCCCGCAATCGCTAGACGTCGACACGACTTACCACCGGGCGGGCGGCGTCAATTTGGCGAACCCAATATAAAAAAAAAACAAAGTTTGTCGTTTATTTAATATATTTATAAAGAACAACTACAAAATTAGACCGTAGTGGTATAGATATAGATAAACAAACGTAATTGATACTCGTACATCAAAAGCAGTAACCGAGCTCTTTGATCGTTTGAGGTTACCTACTTACACACCTTGACAAAACAGGTTATGGGCCTGTCTTTCCCGGTATATTTCCTTAATTGCTACTTTATGAACACAATAATATTATGGACCGAGCGAGCGAAGCATCTTGATTTCGATATATAGGACACTTTTGCTTACGTCCTTCTGACAGTCAGTATGTATGTTCCGGGCTAGCAGCCACAGTTTTCATCTGATCTTTACAAAACTTGGCACAAGTGTTCCTTGATTCTATACAATTTTTTCGTCGTGAGTTTTTTTAGCATTAAAATGGGAGAAAAGCTCAAATAATGTTTTGGGCTAGAGACGGGCTCTGCGGATACTGGCGACATCAGTGAAAGGGATGTAATATTCCATCCCTAAACTGATCTCGCTAGCAATCGCAGAAGCGCTTTCCGAAGGAGCTTTTCCTACAAAGCAGCGCTGGCTCCAGGGGACGGACGCATAATAATTGCGTAGACCGTCCCAATCCGCTGACGAGTAGTGCCATAGACGTCGTGCCATTTCTACAGCACGTGCAGAAGGTGACACCTTCATGCCAGCGTAAACCACACAGTGGTCGGAACTACCCAATGGGGCTCCTACCGAAACACTGTACTGGGCTGGGCGACTCGTCAGCAGTAGATCCAGCAGAGTGGGCGCGTGATCTGACCTGTCTGGTATCCGGGTGATCCCGCATACCATCTGGGTCAGACCGTGGGAGAGAGCGAACGCGTGGGCGGCCCTACCCGCATGATCAGTCCTTAGGGACCCCAGCCATTCAATGTGATGGCCATTGAAGTCCCCCAGAAACACTAGGTCAGCGTTCGGGAACCGCACCTGCGCATCATCAGCCGTTTCGCTGAGGTACTGGAAGAGCTTTGTTGTCTCAGAATCCCCTGTGTGGGAACGGTAGACGCACACGTAGATCTGGCTCATAGAGCCATGGTCTACGTGCAGACAGAGGACGGAGTTCTCTAGGCAGCGCAACCGGCGGCAGCAAACATTCGCCCTTACGAACACGCACACCCCGGTTTTATCTCGAAATTGTTCCTCGATGACATAGCCGGGGTAACACAGGTAAGACGTGTCGTCAGGGCGGCGTATCTGTGTCTCCGTGAGGAACATCACAGTGGGCCGTGCCGTCTCTAGGTGATGGTGGACGGCATCGAGGTTCGCATGGAGTCCACGGATGTTGGTGAACTCCACCTCGAAAAGTGAAGTTGTGGGGTTTCCTGGGACCGCTGTGGAACGTTTTCTTTTTTTATGTTGCACTGCCATTATAAATTTGAAGAAGAAGCGTGAAGACAGGGCGACATTTGGTGCAGCAGTAAGTGACAAAGCGCAGGGGCTAGCTTCGTCTGGAACCGTATGGTTAAGTCGGAGCCGACCCGCCGGACGGAAGGGCTCCCAAACCCCCCTGATGCAAGGCCACCGCTACCCCACACCGGTTACCACCCGGAGCGGCGATCTCACATCGGGATTATGCGCAACATGTGTGGCAGCCTCCTGGGATGGTTGGTCCCAGGCGGGCACTATGACTGTGTTGCGGACGGCCGCGACAACGCCGTTGCTAAGGGTCTCCCTGGCCGGCGAATCGACCCACACCACCCACACTAAACTCCGCTTCGCCCCCACTGGTCCCATGCCTGCTGCACCATACATCCAGTCCTCAAGAAGCCTCCCCTTGTCCCTGGTTTCCCGGGAGCCCCACGCCACACTCCAGGCGTTGAAGTCTCCCAGGAGCAGGACAGGGCGAGGACGGCACGCAGCGAAGACGACGTCGAGTTCAGTGAGCCATAGCTCAAACTGAGTCTCGTCCAGTGTCGGCGAGATGTAGGTGGCCACGACTGCCAACCCGTCGTAGTCCGCCGCAACACACCCGCGGCCCCTTGCAATGATCGTAAGGCGCGAGCTGTCTGCGGCGGACCCCCCGAAGATAAAACAGGCCGAGCCGTCCTCATCCACCGGGCTTCCCGGGTGGACGTAGTACGGCTCGGCGACCACGGCTAAGTTTATGGACCACTGCCGGATGCTCTGGTACAGAAGATCCTGAGCAGCGCGGCAGCGGTTCAAATTCACTTGCAGGATGCGGATATGGGCGTCAGACCTTAATGGACGTCCATATCAGCATCCCGCCGAGATATATCTGGCCGTGCAGTAGCGGAACCCCTACCGCTCTCAGCGGCTCGAGGCTCTGGCCTCGAGGCGGCGCAGGCTGTGCTGCCGACCCGGTGGTCCGCAGTCTTGCCCTCCGCCTCGCATCTAAAGCAGCGAGGCGGGGCATCACAGGCACTTGCCTTGTGACTGGGCCGGCTGCAGCGGAAGCACCGATCGCCCACGGTGACTTCCGCTATGCACTGCACTCCGACGTGCCCCACCACCATGCACCGGAAACATCTGGTTTCCCGGGCACGAAGGAGGTGCACCTGCGCCTTTAGGAAGCCCCCTACGAGGAGGCTTCGTCCGTCCGTCACTTTCAGTGCCGCCGCGACGGGGCACTGGACGACTGTCATCCTATGACCAGTAGAGCCGCTGGAGGCGCCGGAGACCTCGAGGAGGCGAGCCCCGGTACGTGTCGTCTTGCACTGGAGACCCCCCTGGATATCGAGGGCTGAGAGGTCGACTGAGGCTTTAACTTGCCTCAGGACATCAGCGTACCCCACACCCTCCGTCGTCACCGTAAGGACGACGGCTGTGGAGCGAGGAGCGCGGGGCCTCTTCGGCGCCTTCGCCGCGGCGGCTTTGGCCGCTTTCTTGGCCGCTTTCTTGGCGGCCTTCGTCTTCCTCTTCTTGGCCCCCACTACCTCCCATCCCTCCCGTCCGGAGGGATGTAAAGAATCAGCGGGAGCGGAGGAAGAGGAGGCGGCAGGGGTGCCACTCTTCTTGCCGCGCCCCTTGGCCTTCCGCGCCTATCCCGCGGTCTCGGCCGGCAACCGGTACGTTGAAGCGGACTGGGGCGGAGCGGGGTGGCGGATTGCGGGTGTGCCGCTTGGTCCTGGAGCGGGAGAACCGCCAACAGCCGCCGCGTATGAAAACGCGGGACGCGCTAGCGGAGCGAGGCGCCTCTCGATCGCCGTCAGGATCTGTACCATAGTCGGCACAGGCTGTGGCGGCGATTCGGGCGCCATAGTGGGTGCCGTGGTGGGCGCCGTGGTGGGCGCCGTGGTGGGTGCCGTGGTGGGCGCCGTGGTGGGCACCGTGGTGGGCACCGTGGTAGACGCGGTCCTAGGCGCCTTTTTCGGCGCTGGTTCAGCCGTCGGAGGAGGAGGCGGCAGCATGGGACCGGGAGGCGCCTTGACCACCTTGGTCAAGTCAGCAACCTCCCGACGCAGGTCGTCCATCTGCTTCCGGGAAGCAGCGAGCTCCACCTCAAGGCTCGTCACCTGCTTCCGGAGCCTCGCCTCCTCCTTGGTGACGCTCCGCGCGAGGAGCTTGTCGAGGGAAGATTGGGCTTTACCCACCAGTGAAGCCACAATCTTCTTCCTCCCCGCCACGTTCCTGTTGCCCCGCATGGCCGCCTTCGTGCGGGCAACCCCTTCTCGAGGGTCCTCTTCTTCGTCGCAGAAGAGCGGCCCTTCTTCTTCACACTGCTGGGAGCTGACCCGTCGTCAGTCCCAGCAGCATCAGTTCCTTGGGGCGTCGACATCGCGCTGCAACTAGGCGGCGCGGCGCGAGCCCCCAAATCGATAGGCATCGGAGTTATTTGTTCGTGCATAAGGTCGTCGGCCGACACCGCCCGGGAAAGGGCAGTGTCGGGACCGGGGGTCTCTACAGGGTTATTCATCGTAATAATAAAATCGCTTTTAATTGGTCACAAGTAAGGATTAAGACGTTCGGTCACCCAACCTGCCACTGCGTTACCGGAAGCAAGGTTGGGGTCCAGGGCGGACGACGAGGACGTAGAATTAATCACTTGGGGCCCCGCCCAAAAAGTTTACAAAAGGTTCCCGATTTCATCGGTATACATTCACAGGATAAAAAGTAGCCTATGTTATACCTTATTACATTACCAGGCGTTCCGTAGATTAACCGGTACAAACAAACAAAGAGACAGACAAAAAATGTTTTAATTGGATTTTTTATTTAAGTGTTAAATTGAAATTACACACAGACACTTAGATTTTATTTATCTGTGTGGATTGAGTATTTATTATACCAATTACTTACAAGTACTTAAATCACTCCTTTGTATTGTAACATTACAACAATATTTCAAAACACAATACCCTATTCAAAATCAATTTATTAATAGAATTTATTAGAGAAGTTTTCATAAAATCAAAGCCTAAGTTACTCTACATTTCATTTTGTTGTACAAAGTTGGTAATATTGTTCGGTAGTATCGTTTCCCTTCTAACAATGTATATGCTACCACAATCTAACACATCTGGCGTACGTAATCTTGTTATGAAGAAAAACTTTCTTAATAAGAGCACTGTTTAGTTTTCTATTTCCCTGAATAAGCTTGGAAAGGGAAAGATGAAGTAATTACTTGTGTTTCTCTTTTATTGCGAAGAAAATTCTTTAGAATTCTTTTTTTTTATCTATTTCCATTGATGCATCTTAGGACTAGTAAGAAGGCTGGTTATATCTTGGCTCAGAGAATAGGGGTGATTTTCCGCTATAGATGTACTATAACGCCATTCAACGTGACAGCCATGTAACTACCCAGTATTCTGGGAACCTTCCCAGTCAGCAATGACGAATTTCTGTAAATGTTACGCCTAAGTTACTTAATTTTTAGTTTGTATACCCTTCCCACTTTATATATACCGTCCAGTCCAACACAGTCTACTGTTGATTTTAAATAACGATTCAGGTACTTTGTTTTAAAGTCGTAATTTGTGCAAATCGTTTAATCACCGGCAACTGCTATCTTGTTTGCTAGTGATAAGATAAATACAATCAGGCATAATCTATAACATGTTCATTGTATTTAGAAATGGCGTCATTTAAAATATTCTAGAATTTGTATTGTACAAAACCTTTTTAATTTCTGTTATTCACTAATATGTATAGGAAGAGATCGCTTTTAGACCAAAGGTCGCTATTACAGTCTTTAGTAATGTCTCTTATTATAGTTCGCGAGGGATAGCTTTGCATTTGTTTGAGTGACCACGAAAAGTAGAGTAAAAGCTCTTATTGTAGCTGTGTGTACAACACATGTGTGTGTAAAAGGCTCGAGTAGCTACAAGTGGAGCCTTCCACTTCCATGCCCCACCAGAATACTATGTACTTCTAGTTGCTAGGTTAACTCGTTTTGGATATTACGTACTTAGGTATACTTTCTTTCTTGTAGCAGAAACGCAGGTCGTATACCTCGGCACGCTATTCTAAACGACATAATTCGTACGGCTCTTTCCACCGCAGGTCTTCCGGCCGTACGTGAACCAAATGGTTTAGCATGAAGCGATGGAAAGAGACCGGACGGTATGTCGTTGCTACCGTGGAAGATGGGAAGGCCTTTGGTATGGGACGCTACATGCGTTGACACCTTAGCACCTTCACACCTTCCAAGCACATCTGGATGTGCCAGCGCTGCTGCTGCATCGGCTGAAGGCCTTAAACGGCGTAAATATGCTAACCTAGCAGGTGATTACATATTTGAGCCGTTTGGGGTTGAGACACTGGGGTCATGGGGTCCGAGTGCTCGCCGCCTTTATAGAGTGATTGCTAAACGCCTAATCGATGCTTCTCAGGACTAGAAGGCTGGCTATTTTCTGGCGCAAAGAATAAGTATCGCCATCCAACGTGGCAACACAGCCAGCATTCTGGGAACCTTCCCAGTCGGCAATGACGCGGAGGATTTTTTAAACGATTTTTTGTAATGTAAATATTTTTAGTTTATAATTATGTATATTGTAATTCTTACTGGTATATACTAAAATGAAACACTACAAATCGTGTGCCTGTATCTACTCGTACATTTAATAAATTTAGAAAACAATAGTGTGGGCTTTATAAAGAGGTTATTTAAACATAAAAAAATGGTAATTTTTATTTTTGTGTGTAAGTAAAAAATAAAATTAAGCTTTGGTCACAAGTACACTGAAACTATAGTTTTTCTTATTTAGTTTTTTACTTATTATGTTCTAAATGTTGCCTTGGTTTTTTTGTTGTTTCGTGGTGACTTCAGTTTCTTATAATTGCTTCGTAGTTAACGTCTCCAGTGCTGGGGTATTCCGTGTGGATGGGGATGATGGTGCCCTGGATAATGATGTTCTGGATAATGATGTTCTGGATGATGATGGGGTGGTGGCGGAGGATGTTGGTGATGTGGGGGTGGTGGAGGATAATGGTGGTGTGGTGGCGGATGATGATGATGTGGTGGTGGAGGTTGGTGAAGATGTGGTGGATAGGGAGGTCCGTGTGGTGGCACGATGAAGCCGTAGTAAGGGCAGTGTGGTGGACAATTCCCGGTACCGCAATAAGCACCACATCTGTCGTAACCTTGTGACATCTCTGAAACTGAAATGAAATGGTTTATTTATTGATATCTTGTATATTAAAATCAGCAATAATCAAAATCAGTTGCTCTTTCAAGGTAAATGGGGATAAAAACAGCTGCTAAACGAAATCGATCGAAGTGATTATGACGAACATAAAAATGTCTTCACGATTAGATAATATTTATAGAAACAATAACGCCAGTGCGTTATCTGTATACAAATATTATAAAAAGGAAAATCTTAGTGATTATTGAACCAACTAAGAAAACTTTTATTACACACCCACTCTTTGTCAGTAATTTTTTGGTCCCACGTAATAGAGTCAAGTCTATTGCCGTTAACGGGCACAATAGAAAGACCATAACCACTCTGTAATTCGAACCAAATTTCCAACAGCTAGGACAGATGTTACATACCACTAAATAGAATCTCTGCTGTCCGAGCGTACATGGATAATCTGTTGGATACTGACTTGAAATCATGGTTATTATGAAGACAAAAAACTTTAATGCCTAGTCAGTAACCTATGAGTAGAACATACTATCCTATCCTACTAATATTATAAACGCGAAAGTTTGTGAGTATGTATGGATGGATGTTTGTTACTCTTTCACGTAAAAACTACTAAATGGATTTTAATGAAACTTTACAATAATATAGCTTATACGTAGGTCACACTATAAGTTTTGCGTAACTTAAAAAAACAACATGTTAAAACCAAAATATTATGTTTATTGCTTTTCAAAATACTCTCCTTTACATTTTAAATATTTTTTCATGCGATCGAACAATTTTTTAAAACAGGAGGACCACAGATCTGAAGGCATGTTTTCTACGTGCTGATTGAAAGCTATCACTGCCTCTTCGGAGTTGGTGTTTGTTGGTTTTTGGAATAAAAGACAGGAGCTCGTAATAATACGTGTCGTGTATTTCAGTCGGCCATGTTACAAAGTGAGGAAAGAAGGAAGTGAACATAGACAAGACAATATTGATATAATCTAAGCATAGACTAAACTAAGCTATGGCTTACAAGCTAATATAATATTATGACATCTTCCCTTTAAGTAACTTTATTATAACTTATATTTTAGATTCTTATGTAAAAATAACAAAACGCATTTTAGTGTTTTGACACGAGACAATTTGACGTTTTAATAGATTCTGACAGTTGACATAATTTGACGTTGTCAATTTGACGATTGTTTCTAAATGTAAACAAACAATGGTTTACAACATTTTAGTTTACTAATTAATTACTTATAACTAAGTACATGACAATGAATACGAAACAATGTTTATAAGACTGTGTCTATAAGACGTTGTGGTTGCCTTATCTCTCTTCCTGAACTAGAATATTTCTTAATTGGTTGACTGCTAGTACGTTGAGGAGATTGACTATGAGAAATTTTAGAGTAATCATTTGTATAACAAGGAGTATAACTGATATAAGTTTGATTGGAACTGACTGGTTGAGTGTGAAAATTATTAGTCTGTGTGTTATGTGAATGAAAAGAATATTGAGACTTTGGTCTAAGTGTTATGTATTGTCTATTGCGACGATATGTACCAAATTTACTTTTTATGATATACGACCTAGGTTCCGGACCAACTTGTTGTATAATACCTGGAAACCAAGACGATTGTGGATGTTTTTGAAACATAACATGACTATTTACCTCCAAGGGTTTAAGATCTTTGGAATTTTTGTTGTAATACTCTTTCATCTTATGTAAATTTTGATTATTGACTTGTTTAAGATGTCTATAGTTACACAATTTTGGTTTTAAAAGTTTTTCTACTATAGGTAGCTTTGTACGAAGTCTACGTGACATGGAAAGTTGTGCTGGTGAACATAAATTGTTTTTGGGAGTATTGCGATATTGCAATAATGCTAAATATGGATCACTATTATCAAGTAAACATTTTCTAAGCATATTTTTAATTATGCCTACTGTCCGTTCTACCATACCATTTGAACGGCTGTGATAGGGACTGGAAGTGACATGGTGAATATTCCAATCTTGTGTGAAATCATGAAAAGATTTGGAATTCATCGGTGGACCATTATCTGACATTAATGTATGGGGAATACCATGACGAGCAAATATTGATTTTAACTTGATTATGACTTGGTCTGCACTGTAACCATTACTTAAAATTGCTATCTCAACATATTTTGAGAAATAATCGACTACAATTAAGTATGTATGCTTGTTGAACTCAAAGAAATCTATACCAACCTTATGCCAAGGAATGTATTTGTAATCATGTGGTAATAGACTTTCTTTAGTGTTACTCTTTCTTAAAGTGAGACAAATTTCACAATTACTGATGTAATTATCTATATCTTGACTAATATTAGGCCAGTAAATTGTATGTCTTGCCAAATTTCTACAACTATTCAAGCCTTGATGACCTTCATGTAATAGTTTTAAGAAATCTTTTCTTAAAGAAATAGGTATAATAACTCTATCTGACAAAAATAAAAGGTTATTAGCATAATGTATATCATCTTTAACAGGAAAGAAAGGTTTAATACAATCTTCTACTTTATGCTTTGAATTTGGAAATCCATTTTTACAGTAATTAATAAGAGTTTGAAGAGTTTGGTCAGACCTGGTAGCTTGTTCAATTTGTTGTAACTTGAAAGGACTAAGTGACAAATTAGCAGTGAGTAAATTAACATGAAGTTTAATATCTTCATCCAATTCTACTAATGCATTTTCTGGTAATGCAGCACGGGACAATGTGTCTGCGACATATAAGTATTTACCTGGTTTATAAGTAACGATAAGATCATAGGGTTGCAAACGAAGCATTATTCGTTGCAATCTTGGTGGAATATTAAATAAAGGTTTACTAAATAAAGAGACAATAGGTTTGTGATCTGTTTCCACTAGGACTTTGTTACCAAAAATGTATTGATGGAACTTAGTACAACCAAATAAAATTGCTAGGAGTTCCTTTTCAATCTGAGAGTAATTTTGTTGAGACTTTGTCAAAGAAGCTGAGCCATATGCTATAGGACTAATATTATGTAAGATGACAGCACCTAAAGCATCTTTTGAAGCATCTACTGACAAAGTAAGTGGTTTTTGAGGATCAAAGTAAGTTAAGACTGGTGAAGAACTAATTAGAGACTTTAATTTATTGAATTCTTTCTCATGACTGTCATTCCATGACCATATTGTGTTTTTATTAAGTAACTGTCTTATGTTTGATGTTTCTTTTGATAATTTTTTTATGAATGAGCCAAGAAAATTAATCATGCCCAGGAATCTCTGGACATCTGTGACATTCTTAGGCTGTGGCATGTTGCATATTGAATTTACTTTAGATGGATCTACAGACACTCCATTTTTATTGAATATAAAACCTAAATACTTGACTTCACTTTGACAAATGTTACATTTATTACTATTAAATGTTAGACCTATATCTTTTGCACGACAAAGAACTTTTTCTAGGATTTGATCATGTTCTTGAATGGTTTTAGCATGTATAAGAAAGTCGTCCATCATTATTTTAATGCCTTGTATGTCACCAAACCGGGAAATCATTTCTTTATGAAAGATTTCTGGAGATGCATTGACACCAAACGGTAGCCTTAAAAAACGAAATCTGCCATAGGGGCTTATAAAAGTACATAGTTTGGATGATTCTTCATCTAAGACAAGATTCCAAAAGCCTGACTTAGCGTCTAAATTTGAAAAATAACATGAACCATTTAGTTCTGCTTTAATTTCATCAATATGTGGAAATGGGTAATGTGAACGTTTAATAGCTTTATTTAACTTACGTGGATCTAAACATAATCTAATGCTTTCATCCTTTTTAGAGACAATTACCATAGAGTTGACCCAATCAGTTGGTTCATCAACTCGAGCAATAATACCAGTGACTTCTAACTTATTAAGTTCTGCCTTGACTTTATCCTGTAATTTAAAAGGAATTTTTCTACTTGCGTCTACCGACGGCTTGACATTTTCGTTTAGAGTTAAATGACATTTATAGTTTTTAAGAGCTCCTATTCCATTAAAAACCTTACTATATTTCTTTAGTATTGACAGACTGTTTGACTCTGTAGGGACTTTGTGACACATTGACTGTGATATGACTTGACTTTGACTGTTAGACTGACTTGACATTGACTGTAAATTGTTGTTCTGGCTATGCTGACTAAGTGTGTAGTTTGGACTGTGTTTAGATATATTTTCATCAAAGGTTACTGACTGTATTCTTTTTATGACTTTTAACTGTTGACATGACTGTCTACCCAGAATATTTTTGCAATCTAACTGTGTAATATGGAAACACAAGTTGTATGATTTGTCATTATACTTACATGGTAATGTACAATAACCGATTGTAGGTATACTTTGACCTGTAAATGTTGTCAAGTTAAATGGTGTTTGTATAAGATTTATCTCTTGCAACGCTAGTTTTTCAAATGCTTTCTTAGACATCAAATTCACATCTGCACCTGAATCAATAAGTAAGCAGACAGATTGACTACAGATACTTAGGGTTATTGACCATTGGTTACTACATTTTACAGAATTACATTGATAAACAGCACCTAGAAAAGCTTGATCATCATTAGAAAAATCTTCTTGCACATAATTAACATATTTTTGCTTGGACTTACACATCTTTGAATAATGATTAAGTTTTTGACAGAAATTACACTTTGCACCAAGAGCAGGACATTTAAAACGATGTGTTTGACCACACTTTGGACACATTGAGTTATTCATAGACTGATTGTTACCTTTATAACCATTGGGACTGCTATAACTCGATGAATGGGATGTATTGTATGACTGGTTAGGATTGTACCTTGATTGTTGACTGTGACTCTGACTTCTTGATTGACGATCCTGTGACTGCGGATTATACCTTGATTGTTGACTGTGACTATGATTTCTTGACTGATTTCTTGACTGACGATGTTGTGAATGACTTCTACTGGACTGTTGACTACTTTTGTTATGTATACTATCTATACTAGCTACAGATGAATTGGGATTTGTGCCTGATAATATTTGAACTTCTCCCGGGACGATTCTAGTGACTTAGCAATATTTATAGTGGCATCTAAAGTGGTAGGTAATTCTTGCAAAATTTTCTCTTTAATGTATTGATTCTGATCATTTAGATTCCAACTAAATATATCTTTTAGTAAATCGTCTTGCAATTCACCAAAATTACACTGATGGGCTATATTTTTGAGATCTGTTATATAACTGTCCAGCTGTTCATTTTGCAGTTGCTTTCTGTTAAAAAGTTTATGCCTTATCATGGTTATATTGACTTTTGGGCTGAAATAACCTGCAAATCTGTCGATCAACACTTGTAGCTTGACTGTTTCGACATCTAGGTTGAAAGAATAAAATATGTGAAGGCAATCTGGTCCTATATAATGTAATAAAAGTGCAACTTGCCTATCTTCGCTTTCTTGATCATATTTAAATGCTTTGAGATATATTTTGAATTTGGTGATTCAATTTTTCCACGTGAGCGGCATGTTGGATGCATGAACGTCCATGTGCTTGAGGCGACCCGACGACGTTGAAGATTCGTCCATTTTTTTTCTTTTGGTTGATCCAGTTCTTCCACGCCAGTTTACACCACACCTGATGTTTGTTGGTTTTTGGAATAAAAGACAGGAGCTCGTAGTAATACGTGTCGTGTATTTCAGTCGGCCATGTTACAAAGTGAGGAAAGAAGGAAGTGAACATAGACAAGACAATATTGATATAATCTAAGCATAGACTAAACTAAGCTATGGCTTACAAGCTAATATAATATTATGACAGTTGGTAAAAGTAAAACCTCTCATCAAATCTTTGATTTTAGGGAAAATACAGAAATCACAGGGTGCTATACGGGGCTATGCGCAGGATGGGCGACGAGTTGTACTTTTTCGGAAGCTAAAAATGACTTTGTTTTGTTGGCCGTATGTGAAGAAGCGTTGTCATGATGTAGGAGAACGCGGCGTTTGGGTCGTCTTTCGCGAACTTTTTCTAACACCCTGGGTAAACAAATGGTAGAATACTACTCGGCATTAACACTCTTTTGATCTTCAAGTGGAATTGTACAGATGGGACCCGTAGTTGAGAAAAAAAACGCGATAAATTTTTTACCAACGTTTCTCGCCTGCCTCACTTTTGTTGGCTTGTTCTTATTTTCAAACACCCATTCACAAGATTGCTGTTTTTTTTCGGGTTCAAAACAATAAATCCACTTTCGTCTCCTGTGACAATGTCATAAACAGCATTAGAATGTCCGTGGTCGTACTTCAGTAGCATCTGTGAGTACCATTCCACGCGAGCCCGCTTCTGCTCCGCTGTCAGTTCATGAGGGATCCAACGACAACAAAGTTTCCGAACTTTCAATTTTTCGTGTAAAATTTTCTGGATTTGGCTCATACCAATCCCCAATAGTCCTCGAATTGTCTCATAGGTAATCCGCGGGTTTTCTTCAATTAACCGCTTAACAGTAGCCACATTATTTTCGTTGACGGCAGTTGAAGGCCGCCGTTCACGAAATTCGTCATGTGAAGAAACTCGACCTCTCTCAAATTCAGCAAACCATCGCCTCACGGTGCTCAAACAAGGTGCTTCTCTCCCAAAAGCATTTTGAAGACGAGCGGCACAGTCTTGCGGAGAGAGAGAACTTTTAAAATCATAAAAAAACATCGCTATAAAATATTTTCGACTTAATTCCATTTTCGTTGCATACGCATGATGTGTGATAAAAAACAATTGACAAATTATTTCCCGCCAATTGTTTTTTTTTATTACTAAGAAGGTTGCAATGTTTAAAAAAATATAACATTCGAAATTCAAATAGTTCCGATTAGCAAGAAGTGCAAAACTTTTAGTCTGCCCCATGTACATCAGAAAAACACATAGACCACAATTTAAAAAGATATTAAGTGAATTGTTCAAAATATGACGAAAAGTGTCAAGTAAGTAGGAAGCGACGCGGCTCGACGGAGACGGGAAAAAATCCAAATTAACACGCGGACGAAGTCGCGGGCGACCACTAGTATAATATATAGTTTCATTTATTTGTTTCGCATTTAACTCACTACCATCCAGTGCTTTGTAAATTAAATAGATAGATTTTAAGTAGATAAGCGCCACTAAAGATTAACAAATATTTAAATGGCCTGACAATTCGCAATCACGATCACGTAGTTATCGGATATCCTTATAATTGGAAGGAAAATGGAACCAAGAAAGTAAACCTACCGATGATGTCCATTAAAATAACCTTTTATGTGATAAACAAAGGATAAAGACGCAACCGATCACATCAATCAATAAAAAACACTCAGCGTCAATCAATTACATCAATTAACAAAACTATAATCTTAATTAAGAAAAGACTTCGAGAGCAATTGTTTACTTTGATAGAAAAATACTTACTTACTTATGCGTTGTATGTTCCAGAAAGAGGATTACAATTTACCGACACTTATTGACAGGTTGTAATATCTACACAGAATGAATATACTTTTATAGTTATGAGTATTTATCATTATATTTTGTTATCAACGAGTTCTGATAAATCGATAAGAATATTAAGGTACAGTTTATGAGTCACTATGAAGTACGTAAGTCGTGCGTAATCAATAGGTGATAATAACGTAAACATGTTAATACACGTTTAGCTTTTTTTTTTTTTTTTTTTAATTCCGCGGCCCAAGGCCGCGGCCGCTCTAGCGTCCGTTGCCGGGCGTCTCTGGTTACTAGCAGAGGGTATGTCCAGTGGCGCCCGGCGGACTTTGACCACCTCTGTGGTCTCTGCGGGTGTTTGGTCGGGACGAGAATCCCGCGTCATTGGGGTCGGGTTTTATCCCGCGTCAGTGAGTGAATCTGGTTGCGTGCTATGGGGCAAAGGCCCCGCAGTACGCAACCCTTCTAGCCTGCTTCTGTAAGGACGGTGGGTGGCGATCCCGCCGTCCTCAGGCCCCGATCATGGAGGACGATAGTCTTGGGCGTAGTCGCGTAGTCTGGGGCGGCCTGGCCGCCGACTACGGAACTCGGCGGGGAGGGTACGCTCCCTCTCCCTCCCGGCCGCCTCCTTCGCGAGCATGACTTGCTCGCAGAAGGACACGGCCGCGTTCCACCTACTCCCGCTGGATACCATGGCTTGAAGCATTGTCCCCAGCGAGAGGGTATCCACGCCCAGACCCACTACGAGGTCCCGGCGCTGACTCGCCCACGCTGAGCACTCCACCAACGTGTGGAGTGCGGTGTCGTCGTCGGAAACCTCGCAGTGTTGACACCGGGGTGTGACCTCACGATGCATGCGAAACAGATAGCTACCGAAGCATCCATGCCCGGCAACCATCTGCGTCGCACGGTACGTGAGGTCACCATGCTGCCTCTGCAGCCAATCGTCCATGATCGGTCTCACCGCCGCGATGAAGATGGCACCCCCCTTGGGTTGCTCAAGTCGCACCCTCCATGACTCCATGAGATCCTGGCGGAGTTGGGACCGCTGGTCCTCGATTTCTCGAGACGCAGGCCTGTGGTCCCGCTCCAGCGCCTCCTTGCGCCATTGGAACAATGACGCAAGGGCTCTCGCTTCCAGGTCCCATGGAGGGGTCCCGGCTAGGAGACATGCAGCCTCTCCGGAGATCGTGCGGTACCCCCGTACGGTTCTGACGGCCAAGGTTCTAAGTGGTCTGTTTAACAGAGTCACGTTCCCCTTGAACGCCAACCTATCCGCCCATACGGGAGCCCCGTATAGGGCCATACTCCGCACGATCCCCAGGTACAGTCTCCTGCAGGAGGCGTTGGGTCCCTTTAGGTTGGGCATCAGTCGCGAAAGCGCGACCGATGCCTGCGTCACCTTGGGGACCAAACTTCGGAAATGTGGTCCGAAGTTCCATCGGCTATCAAGTACGATCCCTAGGTACTTCATCGAGGGCTTGATGCCGATGCTAACGCCTCCCACATTTATGCTGGAACCTTCTGGTGGACCGTTCCGAGGTCTGTGAAAACACAGAACCTCGGACTTGTGCAAGGCCACCTCCAGTCCCAGCTGCCGTATCCGACCCACGACTCGAGCAACACCCGTCGTGACCTTGAGTGCTGCCTCCTGGTACGTTGCACCCCGCGCCGTGACGAGGGTATCGTCGGCGTAGCACGTTACGCCGACACCCCTAGGCAACGCACCCCGCAGCACCCAGTCGTAGCCGATGTTCCACAGAAGCGGCCCCAGGACCAACCCCTGTGGAACACCGCACGACACATCTCGCCGAGCCCGAGCCAGCTGGGGAAAGCTATGGCCCTCTCCGAGAGATAGGCCCCGACAATACGACGGAGGTAGAGAGGCGTTTCGTGATACACGAGCGCCTCCCTAACGCAGTTCCATGGCAAGGTGTTGAACGCGTTGGCGATGTCAAGAGACACCGCCACCACCACCTTGCCCTGCGAGACTGCTTCCTCCGTCAGGCTCTTCACGCGCATGATCGCGCTCACGGTGGAGCGTCCCCGACGGAAACCGAACTGGTTATCCGCCAGGTCTGGCCCCACACTCGTGAGATGCTCGACGAGGCGTTCCGCGATAATTCGCTCAAAGAGCTTACACACCTCGTCGAGCAACACGATCGGCCGGTATCCGGACGGTGAGTCCACCGGCCGCCCTGCCTTACGGATCAGGACCAGTTTCCCCGTCCTCCACACCTTGGGAAACTGGCCCCTTTCGAGGCATGCGCTAAAGAGCCCCATCAGTCGAGGCCCGAGTTCTTCGAGGGCCAGGACCCATGCACAGCCAGGAATGCCGTCGAGTCCGGGGGCAGTGATTTTCCGGCGTTTAAGCCGGAGTACTGCCGCACCTAGCTCCCCCACCCTGACTTCGGGTACGTCGTCTTCGTTGGTGCTATCCGCGTCGGGCAGAGACGGAGCCATGCGCGGTGGGACGTGCTCCTCCGCGCTTGTCGGAAACAGGGAGCCCATGACCCGCTCCAGCTGCTGCGGCTGGAGACTCTGGGTTAGTGGGGGCGCCCTAGGTCGGAGTTTCTCCCTGACTTGTAGGTACGGGCGCCCCAATGGGTTCTGCTGCAGGGTCTCCAGGAGCTCCTCGCGGGCCGCCGTCTTGGCCCGCTTTATCGTCTCCTGGAGATTACCTTTAGCCTCCCTGTATGCTCGAAAAAGCTCCGCCTCTCGGGCTACCGCGTCGTCTGGGCGGCGACGCCTCCGGCGAAACCTGGTGTACCGGCGGTGGGCGGAGATGCATGCTGCGCGCAGCTCTGCAATCTCCGGCGACCACCAGTACACCTGCTTCCTGGCCAGTCTGGGTGTAACCCTAGGCATCGCTGCATCACAGATTTGCGACATGGCTCTCCTGAACCACTCCGCCTCGGCATCCACATCGGCAGGCCGGTCCGGCGCCGGAATCCAGGCCTGCACGATGGATGCCTCCAGGAGAGCCTCCCGATCCAGATGGTGAAGCCCAACGCGGATCCGGGGGATTTGCCACCGGCTGTGGGAGGTCAGGTGGGGGGACGACATCGAACCGGATGTACCGATGATCCGAGTGCGTCTCCTCACCCTCCTCCACGCGCCAGCCTGTAATACGGTGGGCGAGGTCAGGGGATGCGAACGTTACGTCCACGATCGATTCCCCCCCCCCGCCACCAAAAGGTGGCGACATTCCCCCGGTTGAGGACCTCCAGACCACGTGTTCTGGTCCAGTCCTCAAGAAGCCTCCCCTTGTCCCTGGTTTCCCGGGAGCCCCACGCCTCACTCCAGGCGTTGAAGTCTCCCAGGAGCAGGACAGGGCGAGGACGGCACGCAGCGAAGACGACGTCGAGCTCAGTGAGCCATAGCTCAAACTGAGACTCGTCAATGTTCGGCGAGATGTAGGTGGCCACGACTGCCAACCCATCATAGTCCGCCGCAACACACCCGCGGCCCCTTGCAATGATCGCAAGGCGCGAGTTGTCTGCGGCGGACCCCCCAAAGATACAACAGGCCGAGCCGTCCTCGTCCACCGGGCTTCCCGGGTGGACGTAGTACGGCTCGGCGACCATGGCCAAGTTTATGGACCACTGCCGGATGCTCTGGTACAGAAGATCCTGAGCAGCACGGCAGTGGTTCAAATTCACTTGCAGGATACGGATACGGGCGTCAGACATTAATTGACGTCCATAACCGCATCCCGCCGCGAAACAACTGGCCGCGCAAGGGCGGCACCCCCACCGCTCTCAGCGGACGGACGAGGTTTTGGCCTTGAGGCGGCGCAGGTTGTGCTGCCAACCCGGTGATCCGCGGTCTTGCCCTCCGCCTCGCATCTAAAGAAGCGAGGCGGGGCGTCACAGGCACTTGCCTTGTGACCGGGCCGGCTGCAGCGGAAGCACCGATCGCCCACGGTGACTTCCGCTGTACACTGCACTCCGACGTGCCCCACCACCATGCACCGGAAACATCTGGTTTCCCGGGCACGAAGGAGGTGCACCTGCGCCTTTAGGAAGCCCCCTACGATGAGGCTTCGTCCATCGGCCACTTTCAGTGCCGCCGCGACGGGGCACTGGACGACTGTCATCCCGTGACCAGTGGAGCCGAAGGAGATATCTCCAGCCTTCACCTGGTCACGGGGGCAGCCGCCCGCCTCCACGACGGCGGAGACAACTTCCTCCGTCGTGGCCGCGTCATCCAGACCCGTGATTGCATTTGGTGGGTCTGGTGACGCGGACGGCTTCTTCGTCCAGCGCGATCCTAAGCTGAGCCGCTAGGGCGTCAGCTTTAGGGCCGCTGGAGGCGCCGGAGACCTCGAGGAGGCGAGCCCCGGTGCGTGTCGTCTTGCATCGGAGCCCCCCTTGTATGTCGAGGGCCGAGAGGTTGGCTGAGGACTTCACGGTCCTCAGTACGTCGGCGTACCCCACCCCCTTCTCCACACCTACCGTCGTCACCGTCAGGACGACGGCGGTGGAGCGAGGAGGGCGGGGCCTCTTCGGCGCCTTCGCCGCGGCGGCTTTGGCCGCTTTCTTGGCAGCCTTCGTCTTCCTCTTCTTGGCTCCCACTACTTCCCATCCCTTCCGTCTGGAAGGATGTAAGGAAGCAACGGGAGCGACGTTAGAGGAAGACGAGGCGGCAGGCACTCTTCTTACCGCGCCCCTTGGCCTTCCGCGCCTGGGACGCGGTCTCGGCCGGCATCCGGCTCACCGAAGCGGACGGGGGCGGAGCGGGGCGGCGGACAGTGGGTGTGCCACTTGGACCCGGAGCGGGGACAGGGACTCAAACAGGGACGGAGCGTTGATGTGACCCTGAAAGGTTAACCAGAGAGACAGGTGTCATAATATGCTTATCATCACCCAGAAGTTTGTTTTTATTTTCATTAAATTCTATGAAACAAAGAACAGTCTTGGAATACAGTGCTACTACAGGTCTTTTATCGTATAGTCTCATCTCTTCCTATGTATTGGAAAAACATTTGTTTAATAATTCTATAGTAGGTATTTGGTGGAACAAAGATCGGCTCTAGAAATAATAAAGTCACAGTTTTTTTTTTTTTTTTTTTTTTTTTTAACTCCGCGACCCAAGGCCGCGACCGCTCTAACGTCTGTTGCCGGGCGTCTCTGGTTACTAGCAGAGGGTATGTCCAGTGGCGCCCGGCGGACTTTGACCACCTCTGTGGTCTCTTCGGGTGTTGGGTCGGGACGAGAATCCCGCGTCGTTGGGGAAGGGTTTTATCCCGCGTCAGTGAGTGAATCTGGTTGCGTGCTATGGGGCAAAGGCCCCGCAGCACGCAACCCTTCTAGCCTGCTTCTGTAAGGACGGCGGATGGCGATCCCGCCGTCCTCAGGCCCCGATCATGGAGGTCGATAGTCTTGGGCGTAGTCGCGGAGTCTGGGGCACCCTGGCCGCTGCCTACGGAACTTGGCGGGGAGGGTACGCTCCCTCTCCCTCCCGGCCGCCTCCTTCGCGAGCATGACTTGCTCGCAGAAGGACACGGCCGCGTTCCACCTACTCCGGCTGGAGACCATGGCTTGAAGCATGGTCTCCAGCTAGAGGGTATCCACGCCCAGACCCACTACGAGGTCCCGGCGCTGGCTCGCAGACGCTGAGCACGTCACCAACGTGTGGAGTGCGGTGTCGTCGTCGGAAACCTCGCAGTGTTGACACCGGGGTGTGACCTCACGATTCATGCGAAACAGATAGCTACCGAAGCATCCATGCCCGGCAACGATCTGCGTCGCACGGTACGTGAGGTCACCATGCTGCCTCTGCAGCCAATCGTCCATGATCGGTCTCACCGCCGCGATGATTGTGGTACCCCACTTGGGTTGCTCAAGTCGCACCCTCCATGACTCCATGAGATCCTGGCGGAGTTGGGACCGCTGGTCCTCGATTTCTCGAGACGCAGGCCTGTGGTCCCGCTCCAGCGCCTAGAGAGAGCCCTAACGCAAGGGCTCTCGCTTCCAGGTCCCATGGAGGGGTCCCGGCTAGGAGACATGCAGCCTCTCCGGAGATCGTGCGGTACCCCCGTATGGTTCTGACGACCAAGGTTCGAAGTGGTCTGTTTAACAGAGTCACGTTCCCCTTGACCGCCAACCTATCCGCCCATACGGGAGCCCCGTATAGGGCCATACTCCGCACGATCCCCAGGTACAGTCTCCTGCAGGAGGCGTTAGGTCCCTTTAGGTTGGGCATCAGTCGCGAAAGCGCGACCGATGCCTGCGTCACCTTGGGGACCAAACTTCGGAAATGTGGTCCGTAGTTCCATCGGCTATCAAGTACGATCCCTAGGTACTTCATCGAGGGCTTAATGCCGATGCTAACGCCTCCCACATTTATACTGGAACCTTCGGGTGGACCGTTCCGAGGTCTGTGAAAACACAGAACCTCGGACTTGTGCAAGGCCACCTCCAGTCCCAGCTGCCGTATCCGACCCACGACTCGAGCAACACCCGTCGTGACCTTGAGTGCTGCCTCCTGGTACGTTGCACCCCGCGCAGTGACGAGGGTATCGTCGGCGTAGCACGTTACGCCGACGCCCCTAGGCAACGCACCCCGCAGCACCCAGTCGTAGCCGATGTTCCACAGAAGCGGCTGCAGGACCGACCCCTGTGGAACACCGCACGACACATCTCGCCGAGCTGGCCCGAGCCAGCTGGGGAAAGCTATGGCCCTCTCCGAGAGATAGGCCCCGACAATACGACGGAGGTAGAGAGGCGTTTCGTGATACACGAGCGCCTCCTTAACGCAGCTCCATGGCAAGGTGTTGAACGCGTTGGCGATGTCAAGAGACACCGCCACCATCACCTTGCCCTGCGAGACTGCTTCCTCCGTCAGGCTCTTCACGCGCATGATCGCGCTCACGGTGGAGCGTCCCCGACGGAAACCGAACTGGTTATCCGCCAGGTCTGGCCCCACACTCGTGAGATGCTCGACGAGGTGTTCCGCGATAATTCGCTCAAAGAGCTTACACACCTCGTCGAGCAACACGATTGGCCGGTATCCGGACGGTGAGTCCACCGGCCGCCCCGCCTTACGGATCAGGACCAGTTTCCCCGTCCTCCACACCTTGGGAAACTGGCCACTTTCGAGGCATGCGCTAAATAAAGTCACAGTGCCGAAGGTCATCATCCGTCGCTCTAACATTTATATTCTCAGTTACTTAGCTACAAATAAAAATAAATGGTATTCAATGTTTCAATATTATTAGTAAATCTACGAAGTAAGTAATAATTTAATTTCGTCAGTAGGACGGCAATACCTTAAAAGTTTGGAGTATTTCATAGCCCGTTTGTTTTGAAATTTGCTCAAAGCAGAAATTGCTATTTACTTATTGCGCTTCGTTTACTTACAAGGTATTTAGGTTTGTGTCGTCTGTTCTCAGTTTTGTATTTGCAAAATGGAATTTTCGTGTTGGGATATAGAAAGGACGGAATTCCCAATAGATTTTCAAAAAGGATGTTTGGTAATGGCTACTTCCTTTTCTACAGTTGTTCTCTTGAGTTTTTATACCTTTGGTTGCTTCTATTGTAATATTTTGCAGCTGGCTATATTATTTCAATATTGTAAAAGAAGATACTATATAGGGAAATCGGTTGGGAATTTAATTAGGAATTATTCAAGGTTTACCTTGTGATTTCACAATTTGTATTATGCAAAATACTCACGGGTTTCTTTGTCTGAAGTCGGAATATACTCGTAAATCCTTGATTCACTTAGAATTCTTTGATTAAAACCATCTATCGCCAGCTAGGTCGCATCTCCACACAGTACCACAGTAAAAATATGTAATGGCCTATAAGCAATAATTGACGAATCCTATTAAATGTTGAAGAGGTTTTCACATGTAGTGACTATTCAATCCGACCGCACATTGAGATATTTTTTCACGAACCACTGATTTCCAATTAATGGACTGTGGTTTGAATATATAGCCTGTTTGTATGAATATATTCTTTAGATAGCCTGAATTTATATTTTGTCTCCACTCTACAGAAAAACAGAAGTGTTTGCCACTCCTAAAATTCACCGTATTTGATGTAAATAACATAATGTTGTTTTTGAATTAACTGCCTAAAATATTTCTTAATTTCATCAAGTAATAAGCCATGAGGATACGTACTATTTACACTAAGGGGGCTCGTGGTCTAGTGGTAACCGACAATGTTAACACATTGCAAAGGTTAAGCAACATCGAGTCAGGCCGGTCTTAGGATGGGTGACCATTTCTTAAGACACTGAGACCCCTCCGTGCCTCGGAGAGCACGTTAAGCCGTCGGTCCCGGTTGTCATACAAACATATATGGCAGTCGTTAGGGGTAGTTGGAGCCCTAAATCAAAAATCCGACCGGTCTAACTACAGAACTTCGATATCGCCCATGGGTTGTGGAGGTCAGATGGCAGTCGCTTCACGGAAAATATCGATGTTCCGCCGAATCGCAGTTAAACTGGAAAGCCGACCCCAACTGAGTTGGGAAAAGGCTCGGTGAATGATGATCGTACTATAATACACACGCACGACATTTTAGCAAGCCGAGATGTGACTAATTCCGCGTATCTTTAACAAATACAATCGGTTGTTTTAATGAGGGTATTCAAATAAGAAAAGTATTATGAAGTTAATTTCGCTACTTAAAGCATTAATCTAAGAACTTATCAAATTACTTAGCTGATCGATTCTCGTTCGTTAGACGAGTTCTTAGTTAATTAATTAAAATTCATTTGACTAATTGGTCAATTGAGTTGACTTATTAGCTTTTTGATCGATTTTGTTTTGATTAAATGGCATTTTTATGAGGCTTTACCATTTTATACGGAAAATGGAATCTACGTTTGTTACTATTGGTTGGCATTTATGTAGCTTTTGGGTGTTTATGAGACTGAAGCAGTTGTAGTAAGTATATATATTTTTTACATACTAGCTGTTGCCCGCAGCTTCGCCTGCGTGTTACTTTAGATCTACATAACATTTTTATTTATGAACTGATTGAAAACCAAACCAAAAGAATAAACCACAACGCATTACTGAAAACCGCAAATTCAAATAAAAAGTTCAAATCGGTTAAGCCGTTTCTGAGATTAGCGTGTTCAATGCAATTGAATCTTTTTTCACAAATGTTCCAATCACCACTACAAATAAGTTAAATTCGTCAAAAAACGTAGCCAATTCTCTTCTTAAATCTAGTGTTGATAAATGTAGAATTAACTTTGATTTTCAGTATATTGACTCTGTCACTATACTTAAAACTTTGAAACAACTAAATATAAAAAATACCGAGGATCTTTGGGGCATTTCAACTAATATAATAAAATCAATAGTGCCCGCTATAGCACCTCACCTTGCATTCCTATTCAATAAATGTATAGATAAAAATCAGTTTCCTCATCTTATGAAGTACAGTAAAATCATTCCTTTATTTAAAGCAGGAGACAAAAGTGATCCTTCAAATTTTCGACCTATTTCCATACTCCCAACCCTCAGTAAAATTTTTGAAAAAATAATATTTAATCAATTGCTTTCACATTTTACAGACAATAAGTTACTTCTAACAAACAGTTTGGTTTCACTAAAGGCAGGAACACAACGGATGCAGGAGTTGCACTTGTGAAACATATATTTGATGCTTGGGAGGAAAAGCAGGATGCCATTGGTACATTTTGTGATCTATCAAAAGCTTTTGATTGTGTTGATCATGGGACTTTGCTACTAAAATTAGGTTATTATGGTGTTTCGAACAGCTCACTTGGCTTACTCGAGTCTTATCTCACTGGTAGAGTACAAAAAGTAAACATTAATGGCACCGACTCTTCTGGCGCCTCATTAGTCATGGGAGTACCCCAGGGCTCGATATTAGGACCCCTTTTATTCTTAATATACGTAAACGATCTTCCTTATTTCACTAAAAATCTTTGTGAGATAGTATTATTTGCTGATGACACATCATTAATTTTTAAAAGTGATAGACAAAAAGTACCACTTGACGATGTAAATAATACCCTTTCGGAAATATTGCATTGGTTCACAAGTAACAACTTGCTGCTCAATGCGAAGAAAACAAAATGTGTAAAATTTACTATGCCCAATGTTAGACAGGTGGATACTCATATTACTATGAATAATGAATTAGTTCAAATAGTCAATACCACAGTTTTTCTTGGGATAACTCTAGATAGTAAACTACAATGGGGTCCTCATATCACAGCCTTGGCAGGAAGACTTAGCTCAGCTGCCTATGCGGTTAGAAAGATAAGGTCTCTGACTGACGAAAAAACGGCACGATTAGTTTATTTTAGCTACTTTCATAGCGTTATGTCATATGGTCTGCTGCTGTGGGGCTCAGCTGCCGATATTGAGACAATATTCATATTACAGAAACGAGCTATACGAGCAATCTATAGACTCGGACGGACCCCGTGACTCGCTGAAAGAATTATTTAAAGAAATTAATATTTTAACAGTTGCTTCTCAATATGTTTACGACAACATCTTATATGTACGGAAGAACATAGATCTCTTCAAAAAAATTTCCGATAACCATAATTTTAATACAAGAAATAAAAATAAACTGGCAATGACAAAAATTAGACTTCATAAAGTTGGTAATTCGTTTGTTGGCAAATGTATAAAAATTTAAAATAAAATTCCTCAGGATTTGGTTGACATGCCTCTTAATAAGTTTAAAATAGTAGTTAAAAAATGTTTGATGATGAAAGGCTACTATAATGTAGACGAATATCTTAATGATAAAAATGCATGGTCACCCTAATCTTCTGTTGTTGGCCACTCGTATAATACAATATAAACTAATTGTAACAATGTAAACAAAACAATATTAAAAAAGAAAATGGATAATCTACCTGAGTTTCTTGCTGGTCTCTTCTCAGGAGAACCAACTTACCGAACCAGCGAAAGAATCATTTTCTAATGGTTATTTATGTACTTACTTAATTTAGTATTTTTATAATATTACTTGACAAAATTGTAAAATTTTGACATTCATATGTGCTCTTTATGTGCCTAAACTGAATAAATGAAATTGATTCTTTGATTGATTGATTCTTTGATTCAACAAACAGACAAAAGTTCTAAAAACCATGGTTTTGGGTTTAATTGCGTTCATAACGTTGCCCCCCTACAACAGTTTCTCTATTATATCTTCTATTATATTCTCTATTATACCATACAAATTCATCTTAATACATGGGGCACACTAAAAGTTTTGCACTTCTAGCTAATCAGAACTATTTGAATTTCGAAAGTTATATTTTTTTAAACGTTGCAATCTTCTTAGTAATAAAAAAAAACAATTGGCGGGAAATCATTTGTCTATTGTTTTTTATCGCACATCAAAGTTCAACGTATGCAACGAAAATCGAATTAATTCGAAAAGATTTTAGAGCGATGATTTTATATGATTTTAAAAGTTCTCTGTCTCCGCAAGACTGTACCGCTCGTCTTCAAAATGCTTTTGGGAGAGAAGCACCTTGTTTGAGCACCGTGAGGCGATGGTTTGCTGAATTTGAGAGAGGTCGAGTTTCTTTACATGACGAATTTCGTGAAGGGCGGCCTTCAATTGCCGTCAACGAAAATAATGTGGCTACTGTTAAGCGGTTAATTGAAGAAAACCCGCGGATTACCTATTTTAGTTTTTATTCGAGGACTATTGGGGATTGGTATGAGTCAAATCCAGAAAATTTTACACGAAGAATTGAAAGTTCGAAAACTTTGTTGTCGTTGGATCCCTCATGAACTGACAGCGGAGCAGAAGCGGGCTTGCGTGGAATGGTGCTCACAGATGCTACTGAAGTACGACCACGGACATTCTAATGCTGTTTATGACATTGTCACAGGAGACGAAACGTGGATTTATGGTTTTGAACCCGAAAGAAAACAGCAATCTTGTGAATGGGTGTTGGAAACTGAGAACAAGCCAACAAAAGTGAGGCAGGCGAGAAACGTTGGTAAAAAAATTATCGCGTTTTTTTTCTCAGCTACGGGTCCCATCTGTAGAATTCCACTTGAAGATCAAAAAAGTGTTAATGCCGAGTGGTATTCTACCATTTGTTTACCCAGGGGTTACAAAAAGTTCGCGAAAGACGACCCAAAAGCCGCGTTCTCCTACATCATGACAACGCTTCTTCACACACGGCCCACAAAACAGAGTCATTTTTAGCTTCCGAAAAAGTACAACTCGTCACCCATCCTGCGCATAGCCCCGACCTAGCACCCTGTGATTTCTGTATTTTCTCCAAAATCAAAGATTTGATGAGAGGTTTCACTTTTACCAACTCCGAAGAGGCAGTGATAGATTCAATCAGCACGTAGAAAACATGGCTTCAGATCTGTGGTCCTCCTGTTTTAAAAAATGGTTCGATCGCATGAAAAAATGTTTAAAATGTAAAGGAGAGTATTTTGAAAGCAATAAACATAATATTTTGGTTTTAACATGTTTTTTTTAAGTTACGCAAAACTTATAGTGTGACCTACGTATACGAAAATATGATATATTATTTATTATCTTCGTCGTGTGTGATAGTCCATTGAATTGTATGGCGAGCGATATTGTATCTTAAGATAAAATATTATAGTACGAGTATCTTAGCCGTGTACAGCGCCCCTTAGTGAACTCCACTGCGGGTGAATGACGTAACCTACGACAAACTTATTATTTGCGGTTGGTACAGTACTCGGGTCTAGGGATCGAACCGCAAAATTAAGTTTGATTTTTATTGTATATACTTTTCCGAGATAAAAAGTAAGCCAGTAGGTGCCCAGGATATTAAGGAATAATTATACCAAGTTTCATCGTAATCGAACCGGTAGTTATTGCGTGATGCCTGAACAAACAGACAGACAAAAATTTTTTTAATCACATTTTTGGGTTCGGTGTCGGTCTAGTAACATCCCCTGCCATTTTTTTTTTTGATATTTTCACTTCTACAGATTTATTATAAGTACATGGTATAGAAGATGAATATAACCAAGTAAGTTTACTATAGGTCACACAATATCTTCGGTTTTATATTAAGTGCACGTTTGTAAAGATTCAATACTGGTTTAAAAATTAAATTTATTTAATTTAAAATTAAATATCATTGGACATTCTTACACAACGCTTGTAGCCCAAACTAAGCTACAAGCTTGTGATGTGGGATCTAGAAAACTGATAAACATGCTAATATATTTCTAATTACGCACATAATATATATAGAAAACACTCAAACACCGAAACAAACATTACTGGATCACACATATATTGGATTCGACCCGGCAACCTGAGACTCCGGAGTCGAAAGCCGATGCAATACCGACCACGCACCGAAGCAGTCAATAATAACCAAGTTATTCGAAAGAAGATATGTATATTTAACCCAGCAATTGCTATACTCCGTCGTCACTAGGTAATTAACAGTGGGTTTTCAATTAGAGCCCCTGGAGGTTTTATAAGTTAAGTTTATTTTAGAGCGGGCTTCGGCACTTTGTGTTATTTTTGGCGCTTCTAAGAACAAAATTAAATGTTTGCCCTGTTATTTTGTATATTAAGTGTGTGTCATATTATATATAATATGACACAAGCTGATTACCGCGGGTACGTCCGCGTGATAGAGTTCTCGTTTCCAATTTCCACGTTAACATATCACCGGAATAAAAAGTAGCCGATGAGGAATGTGGATCAGAAAATAGGAATATTCAACGTATAGGACGGATCCCACTCAATCTGGCAGCCATGAAAGTACATTCGTTACACAGAAATGCAGAAAATAAAACATCAAATAAAGAATACGAAATTGATCTGAAATTTTAAAGTAACCAGACCCCAGCATATATGCAAATGCAGTGAATTTGAAATTCGATTGATGCATTTTCAAGCTGAAATGTCTAGGAATAAACCGCTTCCCATTATCTGAATGTGCGAGCTACCGTTATACTGCCAATCTGCTACATTAATTAGTCAGACTCGTGCTAAAATAATCGCAATTAAATATTCAAATTCGCTAGTGCAGAGACTTGTCACTGCAGCCAACAGAGGGGCAGCTTTAGTCTTGCATTTGGGTTGTCGTTGAAATGAAAATAGCTGGAGTTCATTCCAGCAATAACGTCGATCGTCACAGGTCAAACGGAAATAAACCAACTAACAGATTTGAGGGAAATTTATCTATACGTACCTAGCTTATTTATTGTTGAGTCGCTAGCACATACCTATAGTAATGGTAAGTCGTGAATCATATAATCGATATTTAAACTATCATGGTCGTTCACATTACTATTAAAATATTATTCATCATCCACCGAGCCCTTTCCCAATACAGTTGGGGTCGGTTTTGCAGTCTAGCTGCGATTCGGCTGAACTTAGATATTTTCTATGGAGCGACTGCCATCTGACCTCCACAACCCATGGGCGATATCGAAGTTCTGTAGTTAGACCACGAGGATTTTGTTTTAGGGCTCCAACTACCCCTAACGACTGCCATATATGTTCATATGACAACCGGGACCAACGGCTTAACGTGCTCTCCGAGGCACGGATTAAAATATTATTATACTATTGAAATATCGGAGACTCAACAATATGTTACATGGTAAATATCCCGAAAATACTAATAGTAAAACATATTATAACTCCAACATTCTAAAAAAAACCGGCCAAGTGCGTGTCGTGCCACGCATAAGATAGGGTTCCATAGCTACCTATAAAAGCCTCTATAACTTCTGAACTGTGAGAGTTATACCATCAGTTATAGTTTTTCTTCAAAGTTTACATGGACTTTAAATAAAAATATCATCTTAGCAACCTCTCAATGTTTTTAAAAAACCTATCTAATGATACCTCACACGATGGAGTAGACACGAGAAAAAAATATCATTCCAACTTTACGTGTAGGGAAGTTACCCCAAACAAGCAAGGCGACCTTCACTATCGCAGTGAAGGCATAAGACGACTTCTTACTATTATGTGATATCCCATGTTAAAATAAAATAATAAATATAATCATAATTTTTTTTTTTATTTTTTTTTTTGCTATGGTGTTTTTTCTGTACCAAAATTCTATGTGCCAAATCATAACTTTCTAGCACTTGTAGTTCTCGAGTTGAAAAGTGCGGACAGACGGACAGGACCGGACTATAAGACTTCTCTTACATAGTATACTTGTCAGTATAGTAAGAAGTCTAAAAACGATAGTTTTCAAAACTTTATTTTAGCAATTTGTCGACGTAGTAAATATACAAATTCATGAAAAGTTTAATGTTTCTAGCACTGACCGTTTCTAAGGAAAGCCGAGGCCGGAAGGACGGACATGACAAAAGTATAAGGGCTCCAAGACTTTTACTACGGAGCCCTAAAAAGCAGCTTGGAACTATTATAAGTATATACAAATAAGTCTAGGCGCACACTAGGCGACACGCGACAGCGACAGCTCGGCGTCTAGACGCGGCGACAGGCTGTGGCCGTCAATTTCATATATTTTGTTCAAAGCTTCGCACAGTCGCGACGAAAAGCTAGGGGTGTCGCGCGCGCTCGCTACTTGTCGCCGCGTCTAGACGCACCGTGCACGCGCACACACGACGACAGTCGCGCGACAGCTCTGCGTCAGTCCGCAGTCATCAGTCACGCTGTGAGCGCTGAGGAAGGTGCACATGTTTATTTTCCTTTACCAAGGCAAGTGCAACTAGAGACTCCATATTAACTCACAAGATGAACAACAACCGTCTCTCTCGAATACTCCACTACTGATGATCGCTTCCTGCATGACGTCTGTCGTAACGACTAGTCGCCGACGCTAGCGACAGCTCCGCGTCTAGTCGCGACGACAAGACGCCAAATGCAAACGACAACGCCGCAACAAGACGCTGCGAGTAGACGCGGCGACATGTCGTGTAGTGTGCGGTGGCTGTTAAGAAGTTCTTAGAATATAATTCTAAGAGATAGGTTTTAGGCTTTGTAAATTGTTGGTGGATGTGATTTTTTTATATTTTTTTTGGCTGTGGTCTGAGTTCTGTGAAACGTCTAGGAATAGGGATTTTTATCAACTTTGCCTTCTGTAAGTAGTTGAGTCTATCAAGCGTGTTTCTATATTACTTTCCACACTCGAGAAAGCTATAGGTACGAGTCTTTTACTGTGTGGTAGTAAACTGAATAAGTTTGCATCGGGAATCGAACTAGACAGCTGCAAATTCGACGATCGTAAAACGATGTCGAATCGGTCACCGCCCACTGGATTCATGAATAAAGTTATTCGGTCCGGTCTTTTAAAATACACAAAATTTCGAGTAGGTATATTTAATATTCAATGAATTGTTTTATACATTCAGGGATTGGTATGTAGGTGTTAAACTAGGTTAATATAAAAAGAAATATACAGAATATAGTTATAACATGGGCGTGTACTGCATGGGCATGAGTCACGTTCGGACAATATTTGCTGTATATCCCGCAACTGAGTCGCGGCACATGTGATGACAAGATTTTAGAGTCGTATAAATTACAACTGGATTTATGTAGGTACAAATACCTACTATACAGAGAGTAACATTCAAATGGATCAGTGTGGGAAAGTCTGAAACTATAAGACATTCGAATTTAGTATGGACTTAGGTTTTTTGCGCAGCGCGTGACAGGGTGCCTTTTAGGTTGCCTGTGGCACTTGGCAAAAAACCAGGCCCAAACGCTCAGTTGCAATACCGAACAACGTTCCCCGCACCGCGAACTAGTTCAGAGTAACTAATTCTTCTGTGCGCGAAAAATCAAGCATTACCTTGACATTGGCGAAATCATCGATGAATATCGATGGACCCACGTTTTTAAAAAAAGTAGAATTTAGTATAAATTGTCATCGATTTCAAAAAATCTCGGTTCGATTCCCGAGTTTCCCAATTTTTTTTACTTAAACCTGTGACCGCAGTTTTTATTCTTACTAAACCTATGACATGATTCATAAGTTGATCTTCGTAGTTTTATACTTTCCCCTAATGACCCATTTGAATGTAACACCATGTATAGGTAAATACATATCACCACGCCTATATCCTCGAATGGATAGGCAGAGGTGCACTACGCACCCACTCTTTACAGTAATCCCACGTGATACGCGGCAAGCCTATTACCGTTACCGGGTACTATAGAAACACTAAAACCAATCTGTAATTAAAACCAATCTGTAATTAAAAACAATCTGTAATTAAAACCAATCTGTAATTATAACCAATCTGTAATTAAAACCAATCTGTAATTAAAACCAATCTGTAATTAAAACCAAAATTTCAACAGCCAGGTCAGATGTTAAATACAACTAAATATAATCTCTGAGGTTCAAGCATTTCCAGTAGGTACCTCAAAGTAAATACACAGATGAATATTTGCAATATTATACTCATTAGCCAACATTTATGCTCACCGCTCTGGGTCCATTGCAGCTTCTCCAATTACGTCTACAATTGACTGTTAACCACTAATTAATCAATATTTTAGTGATCATTCATTTTAAGATGTCTACGAATATAAATGCTAAACATAAATTCTTATTCGGATAGTCAACTAAGTCATACTTTAATTTAACTAAAGCGACACATTAGAAAATCATATCATCATAACATAGTATAAAACAAAGTCGCCCTTTCCGTATGTAGGTATGCTGAGATCTGTAAAACCACGCAACGGATTTTGATGCGGTTTTTACCAATGGATAGAGGAAGGTGTATATAATTTGTATAGCGGGCAAAGCCGCGGGCGCCCGCTAGTTAAAAATAAAACTTAATCATATTTACTTTTTGGTAATCCTATATTATCTTTTAATGTAATCCGGTAATGTGATTCACATTATCGTGAGTAGGTATAGATAATAGTAGATAAAGATAATATTATAATATGGTCTATTGCAATTCATTTGCATTCACAAAATAAACTCGAAATCAGGAACTAGACAGGAGAAAAGATTTCCTTTTTATAAAAGTCTAAGGAAACTATCAAGTACTGATTAATTAATTAAAAAAGAAGTCACCAGTTGGAATACCGTTCTCCTACAATCTTTGTCTTTCATTAAAACACCGTTTGTGTTGGCGTTCACAGATTTTTGTAATGGCTTTATCAAAGAAAGTTAATTGGAATGGATGATTCTCTTTGATTTTATTGTAGGTATTTAAGTTATGGACACAGTTTTGGATTACTATTGAACAGCATAATGCCCATCTACCTCAAATGTTACACATGGAATTTGGGTGACCAAACATTTATTTGCTTTTTTATGTACTGTCGATAATTGGTATGTTAAGGTAAAAAGGTACCTAGTCTATTATGAATCTCAATTTAAGCTTCTGGGTGGTCGGGGATATAGCTCAGTGGTAGAGCATTCGACTGCAGATCGAGAGGTCCCCGGTTCAAACCCGGGTGTCCCCTAACTATTATTTTGTCTGTTTATAAGCTCCTGTTTTTGTTAATCCACAGGACGTAAACAATTTTGACCTACAATGTAGCTTTACCACTAAAGCTAAACTGGTTGTTAAAAGTTAGTACACATATTATTTATTGTCCTTCATTTTTCCCATAATATTTACCTACCCACAAGTTTATATCTACTCACACTTTGATTTATTAGGCATAGAGAATCAGCACAATGAATTATGTACCTACTCGTACAAATCATTAGTGGTGGCCTGGTTTGTATATACTCAAAATAAAACAGTTAAAAGATGTTTGTTCACGATAAACTCAAAACTTCTGAAACTGGAATGGTAACCGTTTGAATACGATAGGTATCATCTAATTTATTGAAGATTTTATTTCGGGGAAAAATACGTTCAAAAAACGTACTCTCAAAATCTAAACCACAAGGGCAGAGTCAGTCCACAAATTTAATATATTTGACAGAGTTCTCATAATTTAAATTATTTACGGCGTCGTTCACGCACTTTAAAGACTAATTTCAACAAAATATAAAGCCATAGACCGTACTGACTTCTGTAATTGAAAAAAACGGACTTCTTTATTAGAATTTAAGGACTTGTCAAATTACGCGGCCGATCAGTTTTGGCTCGTCAGGCGAGTTCTTAATTTAAATTCACCCGACTAATTGGTCAGCCGAGTCGACTCTTATTAGCTTTTTGATGGATATTGTTTTGATTAAAATGAAATGGCTTTCCTGGTATTTGAGTGTTCCTTTTCATAACTTTTTTAAAATAAGACTACGGAATAATAAAAGAAAACAATCATGTTTGGATTCAAAACTGAAAAAGGTTGACTGGCAGAAAATGCCTCCTCTGTACATTTGTTTGTGCATAAAGCTTAATAAATAAATTAAAAAAAAGATTTAAATATTGGACCTACATACATACTTCATGGGATTAACCTAACCTACCTCATGGGACGGTTATTTTTAAAAGAAATCTAATATATTTAGCCATGCTCAAGTTCTGTATTATTTATGACTACCAATTTACAGATTTGTTATCCGCAAATTCTGGACAGATTGGGTACTCTCAATATTATTTTGTCAATTGTTTGCCAGACATTAGCATTTTTAGAGGCAGGAACAAGTTATATTGATGAGAAGCAATACCGAGAATTTTGGAATGAAGTTCTCTAACGCAGCTTATGGGTGGTGATCCGCAGAATCCAAATTGGTCCACTTTTTTTTCATTTTATTTATTTATTTATTTACACTTCATGCACAGTAACAGTACATAGGCGGACTTAATGCCATAGGCATTGTCTATCATTGTCATTCATTTTATTTTTGAAATTTAGTGTCGGCGTCGTTAGTAAAACGAAAAGTACCACAAACCCAGGCTGGGTTGAGTTGCAGTTGAGTAAAGAATTTCGTTCCTGACGGGGGTCCCCGAACGCACAATTTTTTAATATTATTTCTTCTTATAGATTCCAGCTTCCAGCCACTTATAGAAAGCTAGATTCAAATTAAAAGTGCTACAGTAATTGTTATTCATAATTTTATTCATAATTCTGTTGTATTTTAGATTAAAAATAAATTAATCTCAAAAAAGTACCCGAGCCCCTCTTTCTTTCATCTGGAAAGAAAGAGGGGCTCGTGGTCTAGTGGTAACCGACAATATTAATACATTGCATAGGTTAAGCAACATCTAGTCAGGCCGGTCTTAGGAAGGGTGACCATTTCTTAGGACACGAGACCCCTCCGTGCCTCGGAGAGCACGTTAAGCCGTCGGTCCCGGTTGTCATACGAACATCTATGGCAGTCGTTAGGGGTAGTTGGAGCCCTTAAAAATCCGAACGGTCTAACTACAGAACTTCGATATCGCCCATGGGTTGTGAAAGTCAGATGGCAGTCGCTTCACGGAAAATATCGAAGTTCAGCTGAATCACAGTTAGACTGGATAGCCGACCCCAACTAAGTTGGGAAAAAGCTCGGTGAATGATGATAGATTCCAGCTTCCAGCCACTTATAAAAGCTAGATTCAAATTAAAAGTGCTACAGTAATTGTTATTCATACTTTTATTCATACTTCTGTTGTACGTAGGTCACACTATAAGTTTTGCGTAACTTAAAAAAACAACATGTTAAAATCAAAATATTATGTTTATTGCTTTTCAAAATACTCTCCTTTACATTTTAAACATTTTTCATGCGATCGAACCATTTTTTAAAACAGGAGGACCACAGATCTGAAGGCATGTTTTCCGAGTGCTGATTGAACGCTATCTCTGCCTCTTCGGAGTTGGTAAAAGTGAAACCTCTTATCAAATCTTTGATTTTGGGGATAATACAGAAATCACAGGGTGCTAGGTCGGGGCTATGCGCAGGATGGGTGACGAGTTGTACTTTTTCGGAAGCTAAAAATTACTTTGTTTTGTTGGCCGTGTGTGAAGAAGCGTTGTCATGATGTAGGAGAACGCGGCTTTTGGGTCGTCATTCACGAAATTTTTCCAACACCCTGGATAAACAAATGGTAGAATACCACTCGGCATTAACACTTTTTTGATCTTCAAGTGGAATTGTGCAGATGGGACCCGTAGCTGAAAAAAAAACGCGATAATTTTTTTACCAACGTTTCTCGCCTGCCTCACTTTTGTTGGCTTGTTCTCAGTTTCAAACACCCATTCACAAGATTGCTGTTTTTTTTCGGGTTCAAACCAATAAATCCACGTTTCGTCTCCTGTGATAATGTCATAAACAGCATTAGAATGTCCGTGGTCGTACTTTAGTAGCATCTGTGAGCACCATTCCACGCGAGCCCGCTTCTGCTCCGCTGTCAGTTCATGAGGGATCCAACGACAGCAACGTTTCCGAACTTTCAATTCTTCGTGTAAAATTTTCTGGATTTGCCTCATACCAATCCCTAATAGTCCTCGAATTGTCTCATAGGTAATCCGCGGGTTTTCTTCAATTAACCGCTTAACAGTAGCCACATTATTTTCGTTGACGGCAGTTGAAGGCCGCCCTTCAAGAAATTCGTCATGTATAGAAACTCGACCTCTCTCAAATTCAGAAAACCATCGCCTCACGGTGCTCAAACAAGGTGCTTCTCTCCCAAAAGCATTTTGAAGACGAGCGGCACAGTCTTGCGGAGAGAGAGAACTTTAAAATCATAAAAGATCATCGCTCTAAAATCTTTTCGACTTAATTCCATTTTCGTTGCATACGTAGAACTTTGATGTGTGATAAAAAACAATTGACAAATGATTTCCCGCCAATTGTTTTTTTTTATTACTAAGAAGGTTGCAACGTTTAAAAAAATATAACATTCGAAATTCAAATAGTTCCGATTAGCTAGAAGTGCAAAACTTTTAGTGTGCCCCATGTATTTTAGATTCCAAATAAATTAATCTCAAAAAAGTAATCAGATCTCAACATAAGTACATGATGTTTTCATTGTGTTTGCATAAATATTTCATTCGGTGGGTTTTCATTCACCGTAACTACTCGACCAGAGCACACATACTGGCTTTTTTTCGCGCACCGTTGATTTCCGCTGAATGAACTGCGGTTTGAATATTAGAGTTCATTCGTACTACGTGTAGGTTATTCGTTATAGACTTTTAATATCATTGACGTGAAAAGTTTCAGATTTTGATAACATTGTATATGAACTCTGGGTTTCATTTAAACAACTACGCCATTTTGCCAGTTACTTTATTGGTCCCAAGTAATAGGGGGTGAGTGTACAGCGTCTGAGGGTCGTTCGTTGATTGGCTGGTGAGGTTTCCCTGTATCTACAAAAGTCCTTTGCACATATAAATACACCTTTGAATTTAATACGTGGTAATTTCAGTGTACATCAAAGAGTTACAAAACCAATCATAATAATCTTATCTTAATATGTGTTGCGGTAGCTCGCGGCTATACCCTTCTTCGTTTTCCAAAGGAACCCATTTTCAGCATGACAATTATCCTATGTCCTCCTTCCACGTTATTAGCAAGATGTTCACCAATTTCAATTTTCAATTTCGCATTTATGATATAAGTAACATAAATGCTGATGGATATACGTTTTTACTTAACTTTTTCAAGAAAATTTACATAAGGTTGTACACAGGTGAAACCACCACCAATAATAGGCCACCATATTTTAGTATGTACTCGTATTACTAACTACTTACATAATATAAAGTAAGTAAGATATAAAGAAAGATTGTATTTATTGGACTACATCTGTTTTAAAAAGATAACAGTTATTTGTTTGCGGTAACGGTGACCAGCACTAAGAAAAAATGAAGTCATCCATTACCGTATTTACCAAACACAATATAGTAGTCTTGCAATGAGTATACTATTTCAAGGCAATGTCAACATTGGGTTTTCAATGCGGTCCCCTTGAGGGTCTACATCTATTTTAGGTTTAAGTTAGAGCTGGCTCCGGCACGTTATGTGTCTCTTGTGGCGCATCCAAGAAAGAATGTTTATCCACTATAGCACAATTCGATAATGCCTGCGATATTCCGTAATTGAAAAATTTGGAAATATTTTTGTATTTTAATACTTTCTAGTCTATAAATAGGTTTGTCTTACCAATACGGATACTCAGTTCAGTTACATAAGTTTAATAGACCAAAAATAATGTAAAAATAATGTGAAAACTTATCCAAAATTGACAGAAAAACCGACTTCTAATTACCGAAATGGGACCAAATAATTGTCTGAATGGGACCAAATTGAAATGGGCCTACTGGAGAAAGCTACCACAGATTTCAATTAAAAAATACCGAAATTGTTTCACCAATCCAAAGATACAAAGATCCAAAGATAAGATAGACAGACGTAAAAAAAAGTAAAAAAACATAGTGGGGAATTGGAACCTCTTCTTTATTGGATGTCGGTTTAAAATATGATCGTATTGCTTTGTCTACTTAAGAAGTCAGCTCACTTTCAAGGTTTAGTAAATGTGGTGTGAACTGTGAACCCTGGGACAGATAAATACTTCATCAAATCAGAATCGCCCTAAAATAGTCCCAATTAAACATTCAAACGCACAAGTGCAAATACTTATCACGGGCTGAGTGCAGCCAACTCAGGGCATGTTTTGAGCTGTCAGGAATTGCATCTAGGTTGTCAATGAATGAATGAAATAGCTGGGTGTATTCGCGTGATATTCCAGGAATAACGTCGATCTAGACAGGTCAAACGGAAATAAAGCAAGCTGTACTCGGTGCAGTTTGAATATGTCTGACAGCTTCACTGGCGGCTCGTGAATAAAATATATGTAACTTTTGCCAGTTGCATTTTACTTGACATCTTTGAGAGTCTCTGCTTCACATATTTACTTAATAATTTTAGAAAAATATTACAGCATAAACTATAACAACAAGATAATTAAAGTTAAATTATAGAAATCAAATCTGATATCGTCCTAGGCACAACCGTTAAGTAATAAGGTGGCTTAGTCAATCAGAATGTGAATATAAAGGTTATTCTTTATGTAAATGTGTGTATATTAAATGTAAGAATCATTAGAAGAATAGAATTTAATGATAAGGAAAATGTAAACAGGGAGCTTCATCTGTCAATAAACTATACAGTTTGTAATAACGTGAATAAATTTTATTTCATTTCATAGTTCGTTTTCATCAATTATTATATCGCCGTATTATCGTAGCTTATCGCCGCCGTAACTTAACACATTTTGCCTATCCGGTGGTCCAGTTAAGGCGAAGAAGAAACACCGTCTTTCCATCTTAAGGGCCGGGAGTCCCACACAAGCCGCCCCGCTGACCCTGTAGCGGGGAGAGGAAGTTTGTAAATGCATTCGCAACCACGATAAAAAAATAATTTATTATAATAATAATAAATATTTTGGACATTCTCACACGACGTCATCTAGCCCAAATTAAGCTAATATAAGCTTGTGCTACGGGATCTAGACGACTGATACACATACTTGTATATTTCTAAATACATACATATTATACATAGAAAATACCCAAACTCCGAAACCAACGTTTGTAGATCGCACAAATAATTTGATTGGACCCGGAATCGAACCTGGGACCTCAGGGACGGCAGTCGCATACTACGTTATATGTATAGACTGGTAATTATTCATAATTTTCACATTATTCAAAATTACCGTAACATTATAATGTTACGGTAAATTTATTGTATGTATGTATACATACATACAATATATTTTATTATATTTTAATTAATTAACTAATTTTTAATCACAATTTTTTATTTACTAGTTTTGACTTAAGTTACGTACTTATTATCGAATTCAAGTCTTGAGAATGAAGTTATGTTATAAATGAACAAAATGAATTTATAATATTGTGTGGACCTTATTAAATATACTACCATAATCTTAAGCTCTTAGTTGTACCTACTAACAAAAACTGGATCATATTGTTATGTGAAAAAATTGAATTGAATTGAATATAATCACGCTATTTTCTTGAAAGGTTAGACTTACCCACACGTTATATCCACATAGGTACAATTTGGTATCGCTGTAATCGCACCTTTATGGCATGTGCGCCACATGCAGGTAAAGTATGTGTGGGACCCTAAAATGTTGGCATCGTTAGTATGGTTTCTAATTTAATAGCTTTGTTCGATTCGTATCTAATAACCATTACAACACCAATATAATTTTTTTTTAATGAGACCACTGAGTGATGTTTTATGGTGTGGCAGTAAAATTGAAGAAATTTGCATCACGAGTCGCACTAGCAAATTGGTGATCGTAAAAGGATCCAGCGAACGGTCACCGCCCACTGGATTTATGAGTAAAACTTTATTTGTTACGGGTTGCAGTAAAACATGTTTTAACAAATATTTGTACCTATATGATATGACTAAGAAATTGGTACAAGTGATGACTCAGTTGTTACCCATAACTTGGTCAATAGCTGGCATGCGGGTGTCATTTAATGAATAAGAGAGGCTTTAGCCTATTCGTAAATAGATGTCTTGTAGGTGAATAAACTGAATTACGTACCTACTATTCGAGTTTCATTATAATATTATCCATAGAAATGTATATTCTATGTCTCACATAACATACAAAGCTTTAAACTAGTCAGGAAGACATACATCAAGTCTATATCCCACAAGGGGTAGGCAGAGGTGTACCTCACACCCACACTTGTCTTAGTATCCTAATCTTGTTGGTGGTGAACTACCACCAAACATAATTATATACTTACACATTTATGTAACTACGTTACATAAATCCCTAAGCAGGTCCCAGGTACACCACCAACATAATAACTAATATACTCACACTATTTATGTCATGTAACTATGTTACATAACTCCCTAAGAGTCCTGATACCTACAACAATAGGATGACTATACTGAAAGCTATTCTCTAAAGATAGCTTTGTGATCGTATAATCGTATGTCTATTCATGATGAGTTATGCTCCGATATCAACTGCCAGAGGAATACTATTAGTTACCCACCTATACCCCTAAAAAATGAAACACTTAAGTCAAGATATGATTGTTTTTATTAGTAATCCGCCCATTCGATTACCACATATCCCGAGAAGAAGGGCAAGAAACTCGGTAGGGTCATGTTATAATATCTTACAAGTATTTAAACATAATAACAATACACTTATCTTAGTATAGAAGCAATCCTCACGGATCGACAACAGTCGTTACGTAACATCAAGTAGCCAAACTGTCTTCTTATATACCCATTACATACTTCTGTATTAATTTGTGAATAACATAAAGCAGTACACTTGTAAATTCGTAGTCTAAACTGAACAGAAAACTGAACAGGATTTTACTGCAACACCCGCTTTTATATCAATGTCATTGGTGGGAGTCCGCAGACATTGACAGTGGGTTTTAATATTTAACTACCCTCTTTAATAATCAAGAAATAGGTACAGAACCACTTTTACCCACAAGTATAATAATATTTCAAAGAATTATGATGAAGCATCATCTACATATTTAACATTACTGACACGGGCGATAGCATAACTTGGTCGATAGCATGCGGGGAATACCCTGAGTGGCCGGATATGCTTTACTGTCAATGAAAACGGACTAACAACCGGCGGGCGCTAACGACCTCTGTAAATGGTTACTCGCATGCGGGCCTCTATGACATGCGTTTCAGAAATCTACCGCACCCCACTACGTAGAAAGAAATACAATGAAACATATACTGTATATAATACTGTAATAATATGTCCGGTTATGTCGGTGAGTACTGCAGGAGTCACGTTCGGACAATATTTGCTGTATAAAATTCAGCTACTGAGTCTGAGTCGGCACAACGTGTTCGTACTAAGTATATACCTATCACGTGTGACACTATAACCTTATTTGGAATTTACGTACATAGTATACAGATAATAGTACGTAGATAATAGTATCTAGTGTCTATCATATCTCACACGCAATCACGTCTGTTTGCCCAAATGGGTAAATTATAGACACACTTTTCGTTAGAACGTTGATGGTTTCACGTAATAGGGTGTAAGCACCGTAAGCTTACTGCCGTAACCGGATACTTTAAAATTTGCCATAATAAATAAACCATTTATTTGTAGGCGAGGTTTGCTTGTGTCGCTTGGTCTTGGTGAGACCAATATGCAGGGTGTTTAGCGGTCATCATTTCTGTTTCAAATATTTAATTATCTAATTAATTTTATGATATATGATGAACTCACTCAAAGGTCTGGTTTATTTAGCTGCCACATTATTGTAATATTTGGACAGGAATGTGACACGGAACTTTTAATTAGGTACATGTACCCTCTCTGTTCATTGTTCGGATTCCCGTAACTAACTGACGCATGTTAAAACAATCGATTGTGAATGTTTGAAATCCTACCCGAGATCTGTATTAATAAATAAAATTGGACTGTCTGTTAGTATCACATTTTTAGCGTAACAAAAGAAACTGGCCAAGGAACTGGCCTGATTTTGACAGGACTTTCACTGACAGATAACTGATGTTATACGAAGTTTTTTTTTTAATTCCGCGGCCCAAGCTGCGGCCGTTCTAACGTTCGTTGCCGGGCCTGGTTCTGGGGTCTGGTTACACGCAGAAGGTTTTTCCAGTGGCGCCCGGCGGATATTGTACGAAGTAACTTATATTACTTTTTATCCTGACGATGGTTTCGTGTGGTGTTGAAAACGAGAAAACCAATCCATGCGGTGGAAGCCCCGGGCTTCCCCTAGTTAAACATAACCAGGGCGGCTTACGGGCGTTTTGTTGAATCGTAGGACATCTTCTGCGGCTTGGCTCATTTCCAATTCTGACCATTAAATCGAATAATTCCAAACTTTATGGAGTTGGTTAGAAATACTCCCAAGTTCCTCAAACTTTCTTTGATTTATACGTCTCGACGCATCGCACCAATTAGCTGAGTAGGTAGTAACGTAGGAACCTACGTTAGAAAATCGAACATATTTACTTGGCAAACTGAGTATCTAATTAAAAAGTTATTCCGTGGGTAACAAGAATCGAAGTGTTCGTAACATTAGATTGATGTTTGATTGAGTAAAACAAGTTTCGCCTGTCTTACCTTTGAAGTACTTTTAGAAGTCGGACTTTGTTCTAAATCACTTTTAGTCTTAAGTGCGAGTAATCCAGTTGATAGGTCTGTAGGTAACGAAATTTAATCTGAAACAGTGACCCTTTTTTATGGACAAAACACAAATTTTCAGAAGAAAAGACATTTAGGGACAACATTGAACACAGCAGTATCTATCAGACGACATTTTTAGAAAAAATACAAACTGATTAGTCACACAGACACTACTTTTTGTGCACTAAGTATTATGGCTTGTTTGGGAGAATTTTCGCTTCTTTGGAACACAAATAAAACACGATATTATTATATCACTAAAATTTTTGCCGGCTTAATTATTTACAAGTTCAGACATTTTCCCATAGCACAAGCGTATAGCTTAGTATGGACTAGATAACCTTGTGTGAGAATGTCCAACAATAGGTATTTATTATTATTTATTTATAAATTATACTCACGCAGTCTTTGGACTTCTGATTTCAATTACTAGAATCCTTGAACTGCTTTAAATTTAAAACTACTGTAACAATTAATGTTTTCTTATAGCGTGTCGCTAATGTGTACCTACATTTCAACATGTACCTATATTGTATTAGAGACTTACTTATACTCGTAGTGTAGTTCTGTAGCTCATATATAGCCCTTTGCGCTCTGTAAAACTGGTATAGCTTGTAGCACCGTTGCACATGTAGCACGTATAAATTCATTTGTAATCTTATCCTCACAGCCAAATTAATTCCCTTATATTCATAGAATGTAT